>KZ505774.1:369152-405279 GCA_002844005.1 Limosa lapponica baueri | reverse complement strand
TGACAGACTATTGCAATTCTGTGAGATGGAGAATTTCCTTGGTGTAAAAAAACAACTATTACTCTAGTTTTTGACAAAGCTCAGATGCATATGATGAAAAATGGTAAATAGTTCAGAGGTTTAAATGCCATGGGATACATTGAATAGTGCTGAATATGTTCCTGAAATTTGTACCTGAGTTTTTTATGTCTGCATTTATTTTTCAGGGGCTTAGGTATTGCAAGTGCTTTTGTCTTTCCTCGCTATACTTCACACGGCTGATTTGTATCTAAAGTAATCTCCCATAGTCTACAGTATCAATATTAACTAACTTTAAAAAAGTTTTGCTTTATGTTTGAATAATGATAACTGCTGGCCTAATTATAAAATATAGAATCATCTGTGTGACAGTTTATAAACGTAAATGTTCCCTTCAAGAAACTATAAGTAAGGAAAGAAAAAAAATCTTAACATTTCATATTGATTGCTGGGTCAATGCTGTTCTTCAAACTGTAAAATATGAATGAGCAGCCTTTGAACTGAGTAAGATACTAGATACCTTTGATCAAATCTGGAATACATTTCTGCACTAAAAAGAACAAATAGAGGATAACCCTCAGATGATCAGACCTGTATCCACAAGGGCTTCCTCTGTGTAGACTAAAAACTAAATACATATTGACCAAATGACAGGTTTCAGAAGATATGATCATTGTGATTCATTCAAGGAAATAAACAACAGAAAAGGACAAGTTTTATTTAGATCTTTGCAAAGGGACTGATTCACAATTAACAGGAGGAAATAAACAGAGAAATTTGTAGACTGGACATTAGAAAATACTTAATTATGGAGGGATCTGTCAGATTGTGAAAGATTCTGTAAAGGAAGCAGAAGAAAGGAGGAGAGGGTTTACAACGAGTACCCCAAATCCTGTGTCTTCCATTGGGGGAGGAACATGCTGTTGATGGTGGATGTTTCCTCCACTCTGACCTTTGATCTGCCTGGATACACTTGGCACAAATGTATTTGTATAAATTTTCTCACACACAATCTACTTTCTTTTCATTTGTATCCAGTTAGTTTTTGAATGCTGTGCACCAATCTCCCTCAGCCCATTAGCATTAGAGTTACCATTTGTAACTCAGTGAGTGTAGGGAGTTGCTAGACTTTTACTACGTATAGCACTCACAAAACTAAGCTAAAACAATATAGATAGTAACCACTTGACCAAAAGACAGATACTATTAGAGCTAAAGCAAGCTAAGACTAGCTCAGGACAAACCTGGACCCAGCCTGAGATCTACTATCACGACCTTACAGCACCAGCAGCCTTTTCTTTGGCTAAAGGTAGGTTGCAATATTTCCTTCAACAACCTTCCTTCAACACTGTCTGTATAATTTAATACGAGCACTTAATATTATCCACAAATGGAGTATGAATTTCTCAGAGATGTCAGAATTTATATGTATTTCACACAATTTGCAACGACAGCACTCCAGAAAGGTTAGGGAAAGGGAAGAAAGTGAGATCATTAGGATGGACATGTTGCTGCTAGACTTCAAAAAGATTTAGGTCTAGTAGTGTTTTCTGGCTGTCGTTTACATTACTAAAACTGTTCGGGGGAAGTCCACAGAAGACCAGTAAGTTATTCTTAGCCAACTTCTTAGTCTCCTTTGACACTTGAAAGGTGTGGGCAAGGGTATCTTCTCTCATTTCAGAAATGGAGATCAATTTAATCTCTTTAAAATGAGCCTGAATCACTCCAGTTTAACACATATTATCATCTGAAGCTCCAGAAAATATGGCAGTCAGAATTAACATCCACTATATTTTTGTCTCCTGATTGTAAAATTCACACCAACAGAATGATAAAGCAGTATTAGTTGTTCCGAATAGAAATTTCTGCCCAATCTGTATAACCTCTTGAATTAGGAGGTCAGCCAATAACATTTCTGTAAGTCAGTTTGAGTCTGTTCCAGCCTTTCCCTCAGTGGAGGAAGCCTTGGTTCCTAACCCTGGCACCAGGAATAAATTTAAGCAATATCTCATCTCCTGTTTCTTTAATTACTTTGAAAGATCATTGATTTTAAAGGAAGATTTTAATGGAAGACTTTTTAATGATGCTGGATTTGGAAAAGAGTTTCAACTGCTTATTATGTTGAAGAGAAATATAACCTGAAGAAGAGTTCTGAACCACACTGCTTTTGCATCCCTATGCACAAAATAATTTGCATTCTCCTCTTGGCAAGGCAAGAAACCAGACAGATTGATAGGAAAACAGGTTTCCTGGCTGATTGTTAAAGATGTGTCTTTGATTGTGCAGAATAGCATGAAGCAGACACAGGATAAGTAATGCAACAATATAGGAGAAGGAAAGACCAATTTCAAGGTGCCCAAAAACCTGGCTTTGGAGCTCTCATGGGATTGCTCTCAGTGGATATTCACACAACATTTTAATTTCCCTAAAACATTTTTATCATTGAAAGCAAAAGGGAAGCAAAGAGAAAGCAACCAACAAACTTATAGTCAGGTCTAAATTACAGAACAGTCCATTTTTTTTTCAGACCTGGAGTGTTTTTTCTTCTCTAAAAATAATGGTAGTTTCTTTTGATTTGGTAGCTAATTGCCTCACAGAAAGGTACAATAGCATCTCAGGACAGATTAGATGTTTAGTCTGAGCTAGACAACTGTGCTCCCTCTATAGCCGACTGTGGGAGATTAGTTCCTCTGGAGGGCAATTCATTCTATTTTATGATGGGTATTTAAGAGGGAGATCTACAGAAAGTCATTCATCTTAGCTGTATCTCTCCATTAACTATGGAGAGTCTAAGGGAATAACTTAAGTTAGACACTTAACTTCAAGACAGGTAAAACTAGAGGTGAGTCCCACCCCTTGTTACTGTACGATATATGCCTTCATCATTTACAAATATTATGTTCAGCTGCAGATAAGGATTTGCTGGTGACTAGACTGGCCTTTATGTGGCATCCTTCCCACCAAACTCATCTACATTGAGGACCTGGACTGCTGAACTCACTAGGACTTTTCAATTCATAACATCATTACAGAATTCACAGCTCTTACAAAGTTGAAGATACAGGGTGTTCTGGTCAAATCCAAGTGTCAGGAATAAATTTTGCTTTACAAGTTCCAGGTTTTTTTCAGGTATTATTGGTCTTCTCTTCTCACCTTTTAGTCAATACCAATATTAAAGAGCCTTTCCTTACCGTATTCAGAAAGAAAATATTTAGCATGAGTGCAGAATTCAGGTTCTGCCTATTCAGTGAATGAGGCCATAAGAAGTAACTTGGAAAATGGTGCAGGTAACAGAGTGCTGTGAACTGCTTAGACTGCAAAATTCTAAATTATTTTTCTTGGCATTCCTAACCAAAATCTTAGCCAAGACGGAACATGTACAGATAAAGTCAATGGCAAAGCTTGAAACGGAAACAACTGAAAACACAGAAACAATTAGTGCCCAACTGTCTTTGTTTAAGCTGCCATTTACTTATGAGCAATTGGATCTTATTATTTCTGCCAAATTTGTGTTTTATTGTGGCTGGGAAAACAAGAAAAAACAAATCTCTTCTTGAATTTGAGACAGCTGTGCTCTATTGAAGGTGCCTCTGAGTTCCCAAGCAAGTAAGAATCAGTGTTCACATAGAAACTGCTTTCCTTGTTAGTTAGGAGTCATAAATTCATTTCCTGAAGAAAGAAGGGAAATAAGCTTTGTATAATTATTTAGGGTTGTGGATCTATGATTGTGCTGTAATACTGAACTGGAAATGAATTTCTTACTTTGCAAATCAATTTCTTCATTGGAATGGTGTCCAAATTTTTGCTAGACTAAAGTCATTTGAGACTTAGATTTCTTCAAGGAGTACTTTAACACCCATTCTGCTGAATGTACTGAGGATTGTGTACTCATTAAATTGGACAATATTTTATACTGAAAGTGACCTCTGGAGGTCATCTGTTATGACACTCACTTAGAGGTGTAGGGGGAAGTCAACTTCAAAGTTAGAGCTTAGGCAGGTTTTGAATATCGGGGGGTGGGTGGGTGTTTGTTTGGTTTTTTTGTTTGGTTTTGGTTTTGGGGTTTTTTTTGGTTTTTTTTTGTTTGTTTGTTTGTTTGTTTTCTAATTTTACTGCAAGGACACTGTAGGAAACCGTCCTAAAAGCCCTGCTAAATGTAATGTGAAAAACTTCCACCCACCTCCACTGTCTACCAAGCCAGTCACCTCATCATAAAGGTAACCTAGTTCATTAGGAAAAATTTTCCTGTGGTAAATCTAGACTGGCCACTTCACATTCTTATCCTTTTCATACCTGAGACTGACAGTAGCATTTTCATTTAATAATGCGGTTAACACTGACACATTATTCAGAAAATGTTAACTGGGTGACTTTACAAGAATATCTGAGGGTAAACTAAGGAAAGAGAAACTGTAGAGTTCATGTGTGTCAATCCCTAATAAAACAGTAAAAACAATAAAACTTTTATTTCAACCCTCTTCATTTGAGGTTTTCTTGGGGATGTTTTTATAAGCTTTCTAATAGTTTCATACTTGTTCTTTCTTCACTGATTCCTAACAGAGTTAAATCACCTTAAATTAACTGTTAGCTTTAGTTATTCATTAACTTTCTTTAACACCAATTAACATAAAGGATTAACGTTTGTTACTCAGTGATTATCAGATATTCACCATGTGTAGCATTATAAGAACTAAGCTGCACCAGTTTAGGCAATAGCCACTTAACCAAAAGACCTTTGTTAACAGCCAAAGCAAGCACAATCAGGTCAGCAAATAGTCTATTGCTTCTTAGTATTACAACAGAAATTGTATATATTGGCCTACACCAAGGAACACCAGTAGGATAACAAGCTGTAGATGTTGCCATTTTTGAAGATCATCATGACAGTCTACACATGTACGTGAGAGAGTTTTAATTTTCTCCAGTAGAATTGTTTCTTTTCATTTCAGGAACATTAATTAATACAGCAGCCAGAACTTGACCTGCCCATATTGTCATGTTAGATCATGGAGGTACTGAAACATCTTTTCATACTTGCTTTCTAAACCTAATGAACATAATCTAAAGGAATAGAATTGGAAATAAGGGGTGGAAAGAGAAATATTGTTCTCTTTGTTTGCCATCGGGGCCTTTAAATCTAAATTTCTAAGGGATTTTCTCTAATTGCATGGAAAATTTGATAGAGGTAATAAATTGCATTTTTCTGAGTGCTACCTGAGTAAATTAATTACAAAATTATTTTTATTTGAGTTTTTCAAGACTGATGAAAATAATAAAAAAAACCTCGATTTTTTTGAGGATTTGAGTCTGCCAAAAATTATATACCCCTATTTATGTATATTTTGAGGAATTATTTTCTTCCTATTTATTGCTATTATTTTGTTCAGCCCAGATACTTTTTTTATTCCCTTTCATTGTTGCTGATGTTGTTGCTTTGACATACAATATATTACTCCTTCTACCAGTTGGATCCTTTGTTCTAAGTTCCTCTCTTCTTACCTTTTAAAATATTCCCTCTTTTCAGTGATAGAAAATTGTTATGTGGCTAGAAAGACTATCTAAGTCTTCTCACATTATGCCATCAATGCAATAAAAGCAACAATGACTAACCAGTTTGTTGAAATCAAAATTAGACTAAAGTCAAATTAGTTGAGTTCAGGGCAAAGAGCAGTTAAGCAGACTGTATTCTTAAAAAGAAAACACGTTTTTGCCATTTCACCTAACACAATGCTAAATGTTTTTCTTTTTATTAAACAGCTATAGATATACAGACTCATTTTTGGTATCAACTATTATCTAGTGTTACATGCATTAGCAACATCCCTGTTAGAGACAGCCAATTGTCCTGACTAATTCTACTGAAATCCTTATGTTACGGAGTATACCGAAACAAATCATTTATTCTAAGCCTGCTTTGGGTAGATGAGCATAGGAAAACCCCTGTCTTACCCTTGTTTCATTTATGGCCTGCATATTTTCAGAAACTTAACTAAAGTAGGTGTGAACTCAGGCCATTTGGATATATGTTGAAAGTTAAGATGCTTTTTTGAATCTGATAAAAGCCCCTTCATGTTACAATGTTGTGCAGGAAATCTCATGAGCATATGATTTGTTATTATTATGACAGCTCATTAAGGCTGTCTGGAAAACAACATTTCATATTAAAAAAAAATTGTTTCAAAATTAGTTTTTGTTCTGATGCAGAATCAAAATTGGATCTGTTTGATCTAAGTGGAAAAAAAACATTGAGATCAATGACCTATAACCAGTTTTCTATCTTCCCTGTGCATGTCCTGACACCTCAGCTATTACCTAGGTCAGTGTGACGCTGAGACCAGAATTTAATACTGGACTTGAGAGAACTTCATCACTTTTGTCAAAATAAATGTTTTTGGGCGCACAAAAAAGCCCAGTTTTCATGAATATGCATGGATATCTCTTAAATTTCTGTCTAGCTATTTAGCTCAACCTGCAGAACTCTGTAATAAGCAAGAGTCTTACCAGGATGAATCTTAGCAGGATGCATTTGCTCGTACATTGAACTTAAGATCTGTGTCCACACGGTTTCTTTGCTGAAGACAGGTCACAAATGGTTAATTTGTTTCAGTTATGGCAGACTCTGAAACCATGGCCAAAAAGATTATCTGGAGCTTACATTCCCGCAAATGTTTTTACTTAGATTTAATTATTCATGAAAACTCTGTTGTATAAAGACAAAAGACAAATAGGTATATTTTCAGTTTTCTCTCAAAAGCAATTTGACATTCTTATTTCCCAATCAAGACAGAAGTAGTACTGAAAGAACTAACTTTGGTGTTTGCTGTAATCCACCCCTCCCACCAAAAAAACAACAACAAAAAGGAATAATGACCAACACCCCCTGAAATTATTCAAATGCTTCTGAATAGATTTGGTGTAGGTTAGCTTTCATTATAACAGCCGAGTGGGATCAGTTTTCCAGGCTGGTTATCACATTCATAATGCTATGCAAGCTACAGAAAACTGCATCAGTTCTGCTAAAAAAAGAAAACAAATTAAAACAATTGTATATTTCTCCAATGAGACCTGTTGTCTTCTTTAGCATTCCTGTGAGGCATTACACAAAACAAACTGAGCAAGTGTGTTCTGTACAAACAACCTACTTTGGTCTGCCATCACGTACCTTGCTTTAAGTCTTTGTATCATTCTCCATCTTCCCTATTACTTTTACCTGACTTTAAACCTAGTGTATAGTGAAATGGTAGCATCAAATATAATGCTGTGGAATTTTGTCTGTATATTGTGTTAGAATATGTTAGAAATGAGCAGATGGTAATATTAACCTAAACATTCAAATTTATCACACAGCTGAACCAGGGTCTTGTTTCAAGGTATCTCTCCTACAACCTACATATCTATCTTCCAGATACCTTCCTTCATAATTATATAGGTAAGTACATGAGTTTCTTAATGTATTGTTGGCTCCAATTAAAAAAAAATAAAAAAAAAAAAAAAAGAAAAAAAAAAGAAAAAAAAAAGAAAAAAAAGAAAAAAGAAAAAAAGGCTTTCTAAAATTCCTCAACTCTTCCTTACAATGATGTTGCAAAATTCCTAAACTCTAGGCATAAGAGTGATCACAGGAGATTGGACATCCTGCTCTAGGGAACAGCCAGCATTCACTATTTTAGGATGAAATTACAAAATTGTCCATGGAATTACTGCGAAATAACTCCCAGATTAGGATATCTTCTTCTGTAACCTCATTATTTGCAGACTGGATTATTTTCTGAGTAAGCACAAACATTAATCCATTTTTTGTTCTTAAAAGAACAGCAACCCAACTCATTTTAACTCATATAGTCCTCTGAAAACGTACAGAAAACTGTATGTTCCAGAATACTGTATATTTTGAGCACCTTGCAAAGCTGGTGTCTACACAATGCAGCTGTAAAGAATCATCAACATAATTTCTAGCAAATAATTTCCTCTTTTCACCGTTATTATAACAGTTTTGTAGATGGAGAAATCAAGGCGGAGTTAAATAAGGTGAAATTAGGTGAAACATGGTGAGTCACAGCCAAAGCTATCCCACCATTATAAGTCTTTTAAATTCAAGTAATCTGACTCATGATTTCTCCTTTCTTCTTGAAACTTTAATCTGCAACTATAAAATCATGCAACAAATTAAGGAGGAATAATTGAAGCATAGAACCAGGCAATGCATTTTTATTTAAAGTTCATTTACCATCTCTTTTGCCCTCCTTAAGGAAGACAGCATTCACAAATTTTAAAATTGCTTCAAAGAATGAAATGAAACAATGGAATTCCAACACTGGCAAATATCCATTTGGCACTTCAATAGATCTAATATTACTACCTGAGCAATAGGAACCTCAGGGACTCCATTCTGCTTTCACTTATGTCAGTAAATCTAGAGTAACTTCACTGCAACTGCTGTAGTCAATAGTTATTCCTGATTTACACTTATGAAGCAGAGAGAAAATGGGGCTTTAATTGATCACCAAAACCTGTCCCAGTGTAGATTTTTCTCCAGAATTCTTCTTGCTGTACTAATTTAAAGAAAAATAAATATTAAGATTCAATCACCACAGCAAGCAGTTAAGGAAATTATATATCAAATAAGAACCAAAAAGCCTGGAGAATTGCAAACAGAAGTTTTGCCTTACAGGTCTCATTTCTTATGTAGATTTAAATAATTCAATTGTTGAATAAATCTTCCATATTCTATTTATTCAAGCATTTTCAACTTTCATTTCCCAACAGTCAAGCTACAAGTCATGAGGAAGAAAGGGTATTTTTTGATCATTGACAAAAGTGATGTGAAAATAAGTTACATACCCAAGTTTCTGCATATTGTATAGGAAAGATGTAGATAATACTATGCTGCATACAACTATCCTCAGCAAGAGTGGGATTGGGAAAAAAATAGTTTCTTCCCTAGACTTAAATAATTCATTAGTTGAATCACTGAATGAATACATCTCAGGTTTTGTCATACATTCACAGATTTCCTGTGATACTTTTGCTGACAATAAAATTTAAAGCAAAACAAAACAAAAATATTCCTAGCCTTCTCTTAAAGAGGTAACAGTCAGATAAGAAACTCTTTGTAGTTTCAGAAAACTTCTATCATATTGAAGAAGATTGCTGTCTTCTTCTCAGTAGTAACTTTATGATAGTTCAAATACAGAGGGTTTTTATTATATATTTTAAACAATTTTTCAGTCTTTTATCTGGAGTTCTTTGATCAAATACAAGCTACAGGGAATTCAGAAAAGCTTTTTTTCACTTTCCATGTTCTCATTCTGAAATCAAAGTGATGGGGTTATCACGTTGTCAAGTGCTATTGTTTGACAAAAGTAGGCACAATATTGACAAGGGTTGAATTGACCCTTATTCTCTTTAAAGTTTTGCATGCAGTTGTCTCCGTTGTTTGGCTGGAGAAGTGTTTCAAATCCGCAGTTGTTGTGTTTGCATCCTTTAAGGCAATTATTGTCTTGATAATTACATGCACAGAATTGCCATACGATTGCTTTAGAATCTGAACACTTAGAACTCTACCTAAGATTTGTTGATTCTGCATAGATAAATGAAGACATGATACTCCACAAATGCAGTTGGGTCTGGGGCAGAAACTAAGTAATAAAGAAGTGTAACACAAAGAATCTTGCAACAAATTTCTCTGCAAATAATGCATTAGTTTCTGGGTTTGTTAAGAAATGAGATACAGCCTGGGAACACATAATTTCATGTGGTAATTCCACAGCGACAAAATTTTGTCTGTCCACTTGTCCCACAGATGCCTTCCCCTCACAGCTTTCAGCACAATCCATCAAGAATGCTCTGTGGACTACACTGCTAACCTGATGCAAGGCAAAAATAATTTTTCTTTCAATTTTGGTATCGCATAAGGCCTACATTTCACTTGACTTTCTTAATCAGCTAAAGTGTTAGAATGGAAAGGTTGGCTTGAGTTCCTGTGGAAGTGAAGAAAGAGAACTGTTTCCTGTGAGACACCAGAGGTTTAGCTGACTTTGTGTCATGTTACTTGAGTATGTGCTGTACAGAAAATGTTCTCTGAAGTCTTCATCCACTGATTATTAAGAAGGAAACAAATGTTTTACACTTTACTAGCTGTGGGGGGAGCTAGGGGGAGGAAGGATGTAGGAAAGGCAGGTAAGTATCCTCCCAGCATGCCATTAGGGTATTGTTGAAGACATAAGGATAAATGGTCTGGCATCTTTTACTTGGCATTGGGTTGTACAGCACAGACATATCTAAGAGTGTCAAAGTACTAAAACCCTTTGCTAAATATCTTCCTGTCAGCTTCTCAGCTGATTTAAAGGCAGACCAGAGCTAACAATGGTTCGGTTTGTTCATTACTACTGTCTGAGCTGTCATAGTTCCATTATATAACTGGGCACGGTGTGAGGGTTGTGTCCCTGCAACCTTTCAAAACAGTATTAAACTTCACTTGCTCAAGTGTTAGCCCTCCAAAGTTTTATTCTCATTTCAGTATTAATTAATTTTGTATACTGGAAAAAGTACTGTTTTCAAATTGAAATAATAAAAAAAAGCGCATTTAAAAAAGAAAGTTGTGAAATAGGGAGGAAAATATAAAAATGTGCATGAAAGAAAGTGACATTTCTGGTTTATCATGACTTAATATTTTTCTGTTTCTCAAAGTAAAAAATTTTCTGTTTTTCCCCAATAACTTTCTGAACGATAGACTTTCTCATGAAACACTGTAGTTAACATTCACTTGTATCAAAAACCAACTCTGATAGTGGCTGAAAACATTTGATTTTCCTCATCACTCCACACTGTAATTCATCATCACACTGAATGCTGGACCATATATTCCTGGCTAGCTCAGATAAAAGTCTACTCAAGAAAGTAATATTTCTTAAAGTAAAAGTTAGCAGTTGGAAAAAGTATACAAACAACCTGATACTGAAGAAGAAAAGCTGTGGGAATTGCATGTACCTAGAAAGACTTTAGAGTTCCCTGGGATACTGTGAAAAAATTAAGTAATGACTTCTGTGTAAGGACTATTTGGTGAAAGAGGTACAGAAGCAGAAGCATGAGTTAAGTTTCTTTAAGTCTTTTTTTTTTTTTCAGAAAATATTTCCTGAAATATCTTTAGAGACAAAAAAAGCGGAGAGCTTGCACACATGCATGTATAGAAGGATATATTCAAGGAGACTTTCTCTGCCTATTGAAGCTTTATTTTTTATTTTACATGTTTGAAGTTTCCATCCAGGAATGTTCTGGCTTTTCTTTTTTTCCTCAAGAGTTTGCAAAAGAAAAAAAGAAAAAAAAAAAAAGCTCTGCTGTGCTCATATATTTTTGCTATTTCTTGGGTTAGCTCAGGGTGGGAGGTGGAGCTTGCTCTTCCTTTTCCTTTCATTAGTTGCTTTGAGATTCACATCTTTTGTTCTTCAAACTCTCTTATTTGAAATTCTTCTCTTTAAGTCAGCGGGGAGCAAGGGTTGATGAGCCCCAGCCTCAGCTACAGCCTTGGGGCAAAGAATCTTCTTTTTGAATAATAGTCTTATGGTTTTGTTTTATTTTATTTTCCCCTGAAATGTATCTTGGATATGTTGATTCATGAAAGCCTCTTCTGAGGTTTGCACTTGTCCTCTTTTCTTTGTAGTTTTCTGACTTTTTCTTATTTTTCCCTTACTGTATTACAAGTTTACAGAATGTTTATACTTTTTCTTTTTTCCCAGAATCTCAATCATGTGGGGGTTTTTTTGTTGTTTTTTGATTTTTGGGTTTTTTTTTTTCTATTATGGTGGCTTTGATAGATATATATTTCCATTCTGTGTTTTATTTTTCTTAAACTGATGTAAGATCAGAGTAAACATTTGCCACCTGCCTTCCTAGATATTTAGTGAGAACAAGTATTGAATATCATGGTGCATTCAGTTTTCATACATAAAGGATTTTCACTGGGACATTACATGCCACATTTCATTGTTTAAACCAGCACTTAGAAAGATGAATACCATGTAGGTCTGGGAATTTTGTTAAGAGACGAGAGGTAAAATTTTCTGCAATGTTTTTGATTTATTCCTAGTTTTCATGTTTCCTTCTGTATAACCTAGTGCTTAAAGCACTTACTTAAGAATCAGCATTCCTGAGCCTGAATGGGTTTAATTCTGCATCTTCTGTTATCCAAGGACAGGCCCTATTCCCCCAAATATACGTAAATTCATGACTCCTGTTGAGCCATTCCTGGCTACACACTGGCTCATCAATATTCATAGGGAGAGAGCATGAAAAAGAAAACATAATTTGGAAGCCTAATGCCTCTGATACTCCACTGAGAGAAAGGAGGCCTGTGTTCTAATCCTTGTTTTCCTTATTTATCTCTTAAATTACCAGTCAAAGGGGAAATCTGGGTTTTTCTCATTTCACACTGGTACTGCCATTTCACTGCAGTCTAACATTTCAGTCTTCATGAGCAACATATTCATTCTTCACAATCCCATGAAGTTCTTTCTCTCTGAAAGGGCTGCACTGAAAGGTGTCTGGTATTCCTTTCTTGATAAAAGCAGGGCCCAGTTTCTTTATTGGGGAAATTATCCCTTTCAAAAATGCTGTATTCAGTCACAGTTAATCACACAATTTGATTTACTTATTTGAATTTGCTTCATTTTGCTTTGGTCAGTAGAGTAGTTTGGATTTTGATATTAGCTATTCTGGGAAGCGTGTGTGACATTTTGCTATAAGAGGCTATTGTTTACTACACATATCGATTCTTAAATGTTCCCCAACCAGTGTTAAAGATGCTGAAAGCAGCCATAGTCACTGTTTGATTAATTTGTACATGTTTCTCTTTTCATTTTAATGTATGTTCCCTGTCCCTTGGGAAATGTCTCTGGCATATTCATCGTGACCTCTTAGTCTTTAACACAGATCTTTGGAATAAATACATTCAAAACCTTTTACCCTAATGTAAAAGGATGCATCTTGCATCTTTCTATTTTGGCCTGGGGAAGAAGGGAACGAGCTCTATATGCTTTTACCAGTCCAATTCATTCAATTTCTAGTAGAAAGCAGTGTCTTCATAATACTAGATGTAATCATCATCTTCCCAGTTGTAGGAGTGAGTCTCCAGATTTTGATTTTAATACAATTAAGGTTTAAGAGAATGAAATTTTGCTGTTGGTTTAATATTTTATTTCTTGTTATTACTGTTAATATTCTTCTTCTTCTGTATTTTGTGTTTCATCTTCTTTGTACAGTCTCCTCCCCTTCATCCCAGAAAGAAACTTAGGCTCACCACAAAATCTCATAATCAGAAGAAAGTGTTGAGACGGTTTTCAGTGTACATCATGTCATTAAAAATGTTCATAATGCTACCCAAAAACTGATAGAAATCTAGCAAAAAAAAGTCTAAAGCTTTAGACTTTTCTGTTATATTAATGTTAATTAAAATAATATTCATCATATTCTAAACTAATTTTTATATACGTTCAGTCTAACATTTTCTAACTATTTTCGATTACAATGCTTCAGTACAAAATTCAAGCAGCTAATCAGTGTAAAATCTCAACATTTTGATCCTTTATTTCTTTAAAGGAATTGACAATGGTTAGAGACAAAATTTCAAATGTCAAGTTCTCTTTCTTCTTTATGTCTTGATTTGAAATCAAAATCTACACAACTTCCTGTAAAATAGGCATCATTTTCTGAACAACTCCAAAGGTAGAACAGATCACAAGGTAAGGTAGTGGACTAACTGTTGTTGGAAACTGATAGAGCAGAATCAGATATATTTATAAAAAACACACTTCATTGCAGCTCCTAGGTGGAATTTATGACTTGTGTGACACGGAAGAGAAATTTCTCAAACTGGAGATCTATAAGGAGATCCTTTGGGGTGTTTTGAGGGTTGCTGTTTTATGGGCTTGTTTTAATATATTGGTGTGTGTATAGGAATGTCCGTACAAACCATATGACCCTTCATCTAGCATCTGTCCTAGGTTGTAGGTGCCTACGGAAAGAATTTGAGATATATGAAAGTATGGAGATATTTCTCCCCTGCTGTATTTTTGGTTTCCAGTAGTCAGTGGTATTGGGACTCCCTGAATCACAGATTGTATTCAGCATGTCATTAATAACATCTCAGATCGAGTCTTTCTTGCTCATATGGGCAGGAATTTTTAAAAGGCAGCTTGCCACCTTCTTCAGCTACAGATTTGCCTTGGTAGGCACAGCTGTGCCTGATCCTTATGAGGCTCTCATAATTAATTTATGAACATCTACTTTATTCTATGTTAAACAGATTCTTCCTCATTACTTAGGTATAGTTGGCAAGTTCTAGTCATGCATTAAGATCATCTCACGTAAATATAACCATCTGGAAGCTAGGCATCCAGTTTCAAATAGTCATCTAGGTTCTTTCTGCAGTCAGCAGAAAGAGACATGAGGCACTTCCAGAGGACAATTTAGCCACTTGCAAGATAAATGACTGATCATCAGAATGAATTTCTCTCTAGATATGCCTCTTTTTGACTGAGTAGAAAGCTCATATATATAGAATAACCTAGACGCCCTGTTTTCACATGGCCATCTTTAAGAAGAATCTCACCTTCACTGGCAAAAGCAGCTTGTGTTGTGCAAAACTTTTCTCTTCTCACTTCACTAATGTGACCTTAATGACCCAAGTCAACAGGCACCTTGCCTTCTCTTTAACTTGTTAGCAAATAGTGACTACAACTACGCCAGTAAATGAAATCAAAAGTGAAACACTTTCTGGTCAAGCCTAGCTTGCACTCACAGACTTTAATTTATCTCCCAAAACAAATCAGCTGCATCCAGACTACCCATTAGCCCAGAACTATACTAACCCTAGACTGTGTTAGACTGAAGTCTGACAGAGCAGTAGATAAACTAGACTCAGCCTCGCCTGACAATTTAATAGCAGTTGATTGCAGAACAATCAATCAGGCTGTGCCTCAGCCTGATTAGTCAACTGGTGTCGAATGTACCCAATAGTACAGGTCTTTCTGACACTGGCCTGTTGGATGAGGAACCTTTTCTGCAAAATTACCCAATGTTTTTGGAATTCACTACTGTACTAGGGAAAGCTCTGAAGCTCCTGTCTGCTGTCAACTTTAGAAGGAAGACAGCAATGCTAGGTAGCTTTAATCTTGTGACCACCACTCACCAGGCTGTTTCTAATCATTGTATTCTTGCCTTGTGCTCCTTCCAGCTGTTTACCACCTTTACCTTCTGTCACCTGCCTTAAACTTCATATCTATTTTGCAAGATTTAAGGAACAGGAACCTTTATTTTTATGGGCATGCTCTCTAATGCCTAACTAAAGGTTCAAAGGTTATTCAACATTATTTATTGACTAAAGGTTTTACAGAGAACCTAATAGAAGTGATTTGCACTAATCCTAGTAATCCTAGAGCCTTTAATAATCCTAATAATCTTTTAGGCCTATTTCTTTCTTTTTTTTTTCTTTTCTTTTTGGGCCATTTTCCTGAGCTACTAAATATAAAAAAGATTTGTTTCTAAAACTTAGTCTTCAGTCGCTACCTGAAATTAAAGGATTGAACTAATTTGTTTGTAGGACAGAAGTCTGCATCTAGTGAGATGAATGGGTCTTCATACTTGCTAAAATGGGTTCAAGATACCACTATAAAGGGATGGAGATACTTTGCTTATGAGAATAGTGTCTCTACACATCTCTAAAAGTCTTATTTTTTCTTTTACAGACCCAGTGATCCTATCCCTACATTTGTCCTCAAGATAAACTCTTTTTATTCATGGCTTGTTGCTTTGTACTTCCCTCTCATCTCCCCACATTCCCCCCTTTCTTTTTAACTCATATTTTATGAAACAACACACTACTCTCCTAAGAATATCTGAAAGAAAGAGGACCCATGGGTCAAATGCCCACCTTTAACTTCCTACAACTGAGTTCGTTTGGAAAACAGAGTAATTTGGCTAGATGGCCCAGTAGAGGTAATATTCAACCTTTAAATAAATACACAATAAAAATAGCACACTGTTACTATAGGGTTACTGGACTGTAGCATTAAATGAACTGAATAAAATTTTATGGCTTCTTAACATGCTGAGGTTTTGCAGTGTCGTCCATCTTGTAGCCTAACAACACTTCCCAGCCTGCTATCAGTGAAACTAATAGTGCGGATGGAAATTTTATGAAAAATGGGAAATCTGCGTTGGTTTTATATTATGTCAGTGAAATGAATAAAGACCATATTTTGGCATTAATAGCTAATGCTGGAAACTGCAGAGGGAGGGAGAAAGAAAGAACTGCTACATTTTCAGCTTTTGAATTGATGTTTTTTAAAGAGTTGGCTGTAATTATGATATTTGAATGTCATTATCATTAAGCTGATAAATTATTTAGTAAGAAGGTGAACAACGTGAAGAGATCATTGGTGTATTCAAGCATCTTAGCTGTATTCCATAAGTCTTCTTGTGACTCCCAGACTGCTGTATTAATCACATGGATACCACAGATATGTTCTGTTATTATCTTTCACTGCAAGGTCAAAGTTTCATACTAACATAAAGTATGGGAACGAGTTGGGGCGGGGGGGAGAAGAAACCTCAAAATTATTAATCATACAGCAGAACAATGATAACAAAGGTTCTTTACTGACTTAAAATGGATTTCTTAATGCCTCTCAAGCACAGATGTCATAATGACCTCCATATCAGACATCCTTAGACAACACAGCACATAAACCAGATGCACGGGAAGCAGAAGACTAACTGACCCAGCACTCAGCTGAGTTCTGCTTCTAAGAAGCCAGAAGCACAAGTGTGGGAAAATCCTTCAGAAAGATGGTGTCTGGATGGTTTTTGCTTTCATTTTAAAAAAACAACAAAAAAAAACCAAAAAACCAAAACAAACCCCAAAAAACCCCCAAAACACCCAAACAAAAAACCCAAACAAACCTATCCAGGAAAAGTTTGCTGTTCCAACTTGTGGAGTAAGAAGAAGAAGAAAATAGGAGTTTTTTAAGGAATATCAGCACAGGAACACCCTTTGATAATTTAGCAACATGCTACAAGCAAGTAACAAATCCATATCTGCTAAACCACTGCAACTGCTAAATGTAAACCTAAATCTCATTGAAATCAATGTTTTAAATACTTTCCTGAGCCTATTTGTAATATCTTTTTTCCTAAAGGTTTTCTCCCTGAATTAATTGTGATTATTTCTTTAATATAATCATTTGCCAAATAGTTGGAATAAATAATTTTCAGATCAGTTTATTTTAATGGAAAAGAAGTCCCACTAGATATTAATAAAATGACCAGTGTCTTATGATCCCCAGTGTTGACTCTTGAATAGACTTTATATGTTTTTATACATATATATGACATGAAATGTTGATGAATAAGAATATTCTCAGTTTACATCATGGCATCACAAAGGATTGGTATTTTCTCTGTTAACTTTATGATACTACTTAAGAGGAACCCAAGGGGCCTTTACCAGACCCATATTAGTTTGACTGCTAGAAAAGTGATCTAAGTATTCATGTGTATTCCCTTTGTAGTTAAAAGAGGGAGAGAGAAAGAGAAATAAAGAGAGACAGAGGAAGAGGATAAGAAGGAGAACTATATTAAAAAAGGAAGAAAAAGGGAAAAGAAAGGGAAATAAAAAGGCAGAAAGAGAAAGAAGAAAAATAAATCCAGATTATTAGTTATTTATTTAATATATCAGTCACTGAATTGTCTTTTCTGGGTGTTTCTCTCATCAATAGTTAAAGAGCAAACACCCATAACTACTTGAAAGTAGTCAGATTCTGAAATCATTTGAAATAAACCACTTCTTTAGTGACTTACTGTTGAACTCAGCAATTATCAAATGGTCTCAGCCATGACTGCTTGTGAAAATTTTACCTAGTCCATTAAATATGAATTAGTATGAGTTTTGGGAAATGTCACATATAATGATTTTTTTTAAAAAAAGTGGATCTTCCTTCAAATCAATTAGATCTTCAAATATTTGCAATGAAGAATGTAATCTCTGAAATCTTATTGAACTGTATTTTATTTCCTTGTTCACTACAATATTTTGAAATCAGAATGAGATTTTTTTTGCTTATTTTATTCTTTTTCATTATTTTGCTAAATCTCTTTTTGAGAAGACTTGAAAAGTGTAGAGAAACACTGTGAAATTATTTTAATATTTTTTTCATTCTTTAAGGCTACAAATGTCATTCATGTCAGATTCTTAGGATTATTTTCCTTTCTCAATTCCCAAAAGAAATATCATCTCAACAGTGTCTCTTTTATTTCACATGCTTCTTTTGACTTTTATACTTAGACATTGGCAATATAATATAAACAAAAACAATGCTCAAGTTAAGGTAAATTTCAATGTGTTGAAATTATTCTCATGACTTCCATGTAACATAACAGGCACATAGACCTTATTTTGGCCCAGGGAAAAGAATGACTCAACCTCAAATAACGCAAAAGCAATACTATTTTCTACATCAACAAAGCTTATCCATGAAAGGTTAAAGTAGCATATGCAGCATATGTCAGAATATAGCTAGGAGACCTGGCACCACACTAAAATAATTTATTCAGTCAAATTTCAATATTTGCAGTTATTTTCTTATTACTATTCCTTTAAATACTTGTGCAGTCACATTCAACTGTTTTTTATTTATTATTAAAAAAAAAAAGAAATTTGCTGGCCTGATGAGCTTATATAATTAGCTGCAGTTCTTTATAAAGTGCAAAATATGTCACTGTTTTTTATTTTGTCTACATGAGCAAGATTATAATACAGTTTAGAAATTTTTGATCCTGCTGTTGGTCAGGTAGATTGACTATATGACCTCTGGAGGTCCCCTCTAGTGGGATTTATGAGAATCCCTGAATCTTACTCTTGACTTTTTTTTTTCGGATTAGTGACCTACAAGATGTAACTTAACAAAAATCAGGTCTTCTACCTTTCCTCAGCATTTCCTATTTTGCTAGTGGTCTGTTAATAATACATCAGTTTTGTGAAGCTATATGTCTATAAAACCCACATCTTGGAAATGGAAAGCATTTCTGACACAGTAGCAAAGAGAATAAGAAAAAAAATATATAGTAAAGGGTTAAATTTGCAAAGGGAAGAAGACTCTTCATGTCATGCCACCAGCTGTGAACAAAATTCATTTGCCTCTCAAATATAGCCCCTAGGGAAAATCCCAGGAGTAGTGTGTGAAATAGAAGGTTGTAAATGTCCCAGAGACCTTATGCAATTTTAGGGGTTGTTCAAAAACAGAAGTGAAAACTAAATAGTGCTAAAAAGAGAGTGAAAAAATAAAATAAAAATGTTTTAACTCCCATTGTATATTAACTGTTCAGGAGGCAAAGAAATCACACGAACCCAAATATTCATCCTCCTGCTTCATGTTTTATCTCGGCTCACTTCTAAGTTTTCCTCTATTCTCCACTCTGCTGTGGAGAACCCAGTTTGTTTTTGCTGTCTTTTCCATTCCTCTACTTCACCTGCTATCTCCCAGTGCCTCTTTCTTCACCCTCTGCTTAATTCACCAAAACAGTTGTGCCTGCTTGATCTGATTGACTTTAACAGGATTTCTCAGAAGCTCTAAGTAAAGTATGTGTTTTCTGTCCCCTCATTCCGCTTTCAGCGGCTTACTTTCTTATTAACTTTTAAATACTCCAAATCTCCAGGGTGCTGAACCCGTTAACTCTTTCTGACACAGATGGGAGCTGAGGAGAACTGTGATTTCATAGGAGCTGTTCAGCATTTCACTGTATTGATACATAAATGCCTGATAGGTCAGATCCAAAGACTCCTGAAGTCAATGGAAAAATCTCTCATTGACTCAAACAGGCTTTGAATCAAACCCTATTTGTTTATCTGCCCTTCTGTGTTAACCTTTTATGTTTCTCATCTTTCCCTATCAATATCCCTTGCTAGAGGCAATCTTGGCAGGACTAAATACATGGTGAAAATTAATAAGGTAACCGCATTATTCAACAAATCCAAAAAAACCCCAAAGTTAGCTTGAGTTTACTTTGAATGAGCAAAAGTTTGTAGTTGGAGAGAAGAGCAGCATTTAAATTATCAGATTTGGTACATTGGATTTTTTATTTCTTCAGTCTCTTACTGAGAAATTAATTTGTGAAATTGCATGTGACTGAAGAGATTCAAAATGATCCAAAATAGAATGAGAAAAGGTAAAGGGAAGGAAGAAACAGGAAAAGGGGGAAAAAAAACCCCAAACAACAACCCCCCCACCTTGTTTGATTACATTATTTTAATATGGATTTTTTCTTCCCTTTTATAAAACACATAACTCAGTGTGCAGATTCTCTGCAGTTTATAAAGAAAACATGAGATATGCTGATGCATAAAATATTGGGCCCAACATCACAGTATGTGCAAAATTCCATACAAAATTCAGATGTGCGGTGGAATAGGAATTCCTTATTTCTCGTCTAGATTAAAATGGGTGCATAATTTATCTGGTGCAAAATATATGCAATGCTCTTTCTTAATAATTTATATAGAAAAGATGTTTGGCATTTGGCGTCAAGGACAACTCTTGCAAAAGGCTGACAGAAAAACACATGCTAAAATAGGCATTTCCTATAAGCAAATGACAGCTTTTTTGTTATCCGCTTCCTTCATTTTAATTAAAAAGACACTACATAAACATTATCAACAGCATAAAATTTAAGTGACTAAGCTTATCTGCTGATTCATAATTTTCAAGACACTTCCTTGGTATTATATAGAAATCCATAACCTTTAATATTAGAGCTATGTTATATATGGGTTTGTGATGGAAACAGAATCTAGGAATCTAAGAAGCTTTCTTATGATCTAAGTATTTATTTAAAAACATAAATAAAACAAACAGACAATGGGGAGAATGGCAATCCACCCAAAAGTGACTTAGGGACTTAAACAGCATAGTACTAAGCAAACATCTCATAACATTTTAAAGGAAGATAAGATCACTCTTTTATGCAACAGGAGCATAGGGGAGACAAAGTGAATGGGTTGAGGTCACTCAGGGAGTTTGTGTCTGAACCCTAAAACTTCCTGCTTATTAAAACATCCTACCAATAACACACCCTTCATGATCCTACCAGTCACTGCAGGCTCCATAAATAGCGGGTGGGGGTGGAGGGAACACTTCAAAATGTGATCTGATGTTTACAGAATCTGCAGGCGGAGAAAGAAAAACAAATTATTTTTCTATAAGAGGACCAGGGGAACATAGCAAGAGCTGAGATTGTTTGAGAAATCAAACTGTTTGCAATTACAGCAGAAATCGCAGTCTGGATTGGACACAGCCACAATCTGATGAGAGGACAAAGCAGGCATACAGCATCACCCTTGTAATGTAACAGGGAATGGGAGCCTCTACAAGCTACTGCTAATAGGGTGCTAGAGTCCTCTTGGCCCTCTGTGGAAAATACATCCTTATTAATTAATAAATCTTGGTGAAGTGTGAAGACGGAGACTGAGGATGAATTGCCTGCACCATTTCCCATACAACAATGCAAGCCCAGACTACTCCCTTCATGAAGACGTACTTCAGAAAATTTATCTTTAGAGAGGTAAAATGAAACAGCAGCATACAGAAAACATGCTACTGACAACAAAAATCAATGTGCTTTATTGAGGTATACAAGTATGCATGTAAATATGTACAGAAAGATTTAGTATAATATGAACAGCATATCACTGGACATCTTGCAACCATGGATGGTTTTTCCTTTAAAGGTGTTCTTGTATGAGTGAAATCCAACAAATAACAACCCTGAGTCCTGTGTAACAGAACTTCTAGTTAGATGGTGACAAAAGGGAGGAATTCAGCAACTTTGTAGTTGCCTTCCAGATCATGGCAGAGTTCATGGATGGTACAATTTTGCAAGTAGTGAAGCATCAACCTATGGACACCTAGCACTCGGGAGGGAAACAGAAAAGTGTGATTAAAATCTCATTTTACCCAATACAAGACACTTTAGAGGGAGAGGGAGAATTTCACTGCCTATTTTTAAACTGAGTTTTCAATTTTACATAGAGACCTCAAACTAGCTTTTAACTTCTGTCTACTCAGTTGTTTACCTAATAAGTATAAATATATTTCCTTGCTCGAGGTCTCACAGATTCCACTTTTGCACATGATCCTTGTATATATCCTTTTTTAAATCCATAAAACTTCAGTACTGAACCTATAGACGTATATGTGGCAGGATTTAAGGGAATAAATATATTTTATGCTTTGTGATACATTTTTTCCTTAATATTTTTGATATTTTATGAAATTATTAGAAGTCAATATCTCAGATGACATCAAAAAGAAAAAACATATATAAAATGTTTGTGTTTTCTTAAAAAAAAGAAAGAAAGCAGAATAAAACAATTCTCGAAATTATGTGGTTGAAATGAAGACGTATGGTAAAATTTATTATCAGGTAATGTACATAACATAAAAGTGAAACAAAACTCTTCAGTCTGCTCACGTTAACTGAGAATGGAGAAATGGTCTCAGACTTTGACTGTGGTTGGATTACAGTATCACAAGAGAGCACCTGTAAATTGCACAGTCTTTGTGTTGGATCTCTCCAGAAATTTGATTGCCAAGAATAAACCCTTACACACGAATTTCTTTAATACAGTCCAGTGTCTTCATTTATCACTACTCACCAAACAACCTTGCTTATGGACCACACTCAGACACTTTTCATAAAAGTATTTTCAAACTTCATGACTGTACTTTTCCAGATCAATGAGTCTTATAAAGCACAGGAGATCATAACTTTCCTATAAAAATGATAACTCAAGAGAACTTTTTTTTTTTTTTTAAAATTGTTTGTTCACCTTTTTGATATAGGGCTTAAAATTTCAGATGAAAAGCTATCTCTTTGTTTGGTCTGGAAGATTTGCTTCACCGTCTCAAGTAATTGGTTGATTTAAACAGTATTCTGGTTTGTGGCATCTCATATCCACAGTAGAATCATTTTACAATCTTGAAGTCCATCAGTATCAGAAACTGTTGTGCTGCAGATCAGTGTTCCGTACACCATTTCTAAACCATCACCCAGTATGCCTCCTGTTCTGAATTGTTGGAAGAGCTAACACTAAAATTGCCTTCCTTGTCCCACTTTTAAAATCAGAGTAAGAGGTTTGGTGATCAGTGATTATGGGCAGTTTCATGCCAGAGAGATATAATCAACATCTCCGCACACTGAAAATGATAACTAGACCCTTTTGCTCAATCTGTGCATAATTTTGCTCAGATGGTGCTTAAGATCTTGGTGCTTAAATAGTGAGTTTGCTTCCATGCTAATGTATAGGAAAAATAGTTGTTAACACTACAAACAGATATACATACTGTGGCCTGAAGCTCGACAGAGCAGGGAGCTTGCTATTAAAAGCTTACTGAAGTGGGGAAAGAACATCTCTGAGCTGCAGCAAGAGGGAGAGGGAGACCCCGGGGAAGAGGGATCATCATATGAACATAACAGAATACCCTAAGAAGACAGGCTTTTATCTACATATGTGTCAGTCTGTAGCATTCTGAAAGGCTAAGCGTGACTTCAGAGATGCGCAAGTCTCTCTGACAAGAGACAAAATGGAACTACACTAGCCAGTAAGGACGAAATAAGGTGCTCCTCTTGTGTTTATCTCTTAGAACAGCCCTGAGGAGAAGGACTTGGGAGTGTTGGTTGATGAGAAAGTCAACATGAGCTGTCAATGTGCACTTGCACCTCAGAAGGCCAATCGTATCCTGGGCCGCACCAAAAGAAACATGGCCAGAAGGTTGAGGAAGATGATTCTACCCCTCTACTCTGTTCTGGTGGGACCCCACATGGAATACTGCATCCAGCTCTGGAGTTCACAGCACAGGAAGGATGTGGACCTGTTGGAGAGGGTCCAGAGGAGGGCCACAGAAATGATCAGAGGGGTGGAGCACCTCTTTTATGAGGACAGACTGCGAGACCTGGGGATGTTCAGCCTGGAGAAGAGAGGGATTCAGGAAGACCTTATAGTGGCCTTTCAGTATCTGAAGGGGGCCTACAAGAAAGCTGGAGAGGGGCTTTTTACAAGAGCATGTAGTGATAGGGTGAAGAGTAATGCCTTCAAACTGAAAGAGGGGAGATTTACATTAGATATGAGGAAGAAATCACAGAATCACAGAATCGCCTAGGTTGGAAGGGATCTTTAAGATCATCTAGTCCAACCATAAAAAAAACAAACAAACAAACAAAAAACCACATCACTAAAACCATGTCACTAAGCAGTATGTCAATTCATCTTTTGAGTACCTCCAGGGACGGTGCCTCAACCACTTCCCTGGGCAGCCAATTCCAACGCTTAATAACCCTTTCAGTGTAAAAACTTTTCCTGATACCCAGTCTGAACCTCCCCTGGTGCAACTTAAAGCCATTTCCTCTTGTCCTGTCGCCTGTTACTTGGGAGAAGAGACCAACCCCCGCCTCTCTACACCCTCATTTCAGGTAGTTGTAGAGAGCAATAAGGTCTCCCCTTAGCCTGCTTTTCTCTAGGCTGAATAACCCCAGCTCCCTCAGCCTTCCCTCATAAGGCTGGTGCTCCAGACCCCTCACCGGCTTTGCTGCCCTTCTCTGGACCCGCTCCAGCACCTCAATGTCTTATGTGTGGTAAGGGGCCGACAATTGGACACAGCTGGGGCCTCACCAGTGCTGGGTACAGGGGGACGATCACCTCCCAAGACCTACTCACCATGCTATTTCTGATATAGGCCAGGATGTTGTTGGCCTTCTTGGCCACCTGGGCATACTGCTGGCTCATGTTCAGCCTGCTGTCGACCAAAACTCCATATGTTTTTCTGCCAGGCAGCTTTCTAGCCACTCTTCCCCAAGCCTGTAGCACTGCATGGGGTTTTTGAACATGGTGAGGCCCAGGGAAGTTGTGGACGTCTCATCCCTGGAAGTGTTCAAGGCCAGGATGGATGGGGCTTTCTTTGAGCAACCTGGTCTAGTGGAAGGTGTCTCTTCCCCTGGCAGGAGGTTGGAACTAGATGATCCTTAAGGTCCTTTCCATCCTAAACCATGCTATGTTTCTATGATCTCCTGGGAAAGCTGTGTAGGGGAGATGGGATAAGCTAAAGGAAAGGCCAACATGGTGTCTTGGCTTAGCATTTTAAATGCTGTCATTTGTCATTTGCTGTCACTCATCATTAGTTTGCTTTGAGTATTTCACTGATGTGTTCTGCGGAAACCTTATGTGAATAGGTACTGCTTTGGAATACGACCAAGGCTTGGAGGTAGCTTTTTGAAGTTATCAGAAATATCAGCTTGGTTAAGGAGATCTGGCAATGTAATACAAATACTATGATCAAATTGAGTACCCATGAGTCCACAGGCTCCCTTTAGTTCTGTATTTCACATAATACTCAGGCATGTATGCTGGACTTACCTAAACTCAGGACAATGAGCACAGTTAGCGGTGCACCAGTAGATTGACTACAGTCTTTGATTGACTGTAGAACCTTACTGGAAACAGGCAGCAAAATATTCAAGTTAGGACTTCTGCTACAATGCTGGTTGAACCAGTAGACAATACAAGACAGGTTCTAAAATACTCTATCTTTACACATTAACAGTGTTGATTTATTATTCCTGCTTTCTGAAGTTTGCTTGGCTGCCTCTTACAATACTAAATGTTCTTTCTTTTTTTTTTTTGTTTTGTTTTTCAAGAAAGGTCTTTTATCTGAAGCAGAACATTGCTTTTAAGGAACACGTGTTGACTTCAGGAGGTGTCCACGAAGCTTCCTAAGCATAACTTTCTAAATCTGTTAAGTTTTCAAAAGCGACCCTAAAATACTTATGTGTAACCTTTTAATTTTCCTCTTGGCAACTTGTAGGAACAATGAACTAAGAATTTAGTAAATTCTTTTCCAACTGAATTCAGTGTGTAATGGACATGTAAAATATGTTTTTATTGTCAATAAAATGCTATTCCTCTGCTTAATGTATTCTACTGGTGAGTCCCAACAGTCTTGAGTCCATACTGGTGCATAAAAGGCGTTCATACACACGTTTGGCTGTCTCACATATTTTTTAATAATTAGATTTTACTGGCAGAGAGTGGCAAAATTTGACTATTGCAAAAATGGGGTCAGCTAGGACATGAATTGTAACAGCACAACAACATTAAAGTTATGGTTTTGGTATATCCAGTCTCTGAGTGTAGTACTGGTGTCTAAGCAAGTAGTCATTTAGTGGTTTGGGGTAATCAGAAAAGAACACTGATCATTATAAAGCAGGATCTTCAGAAGCTCTAGTTTGTATATATGCCAAAAAGATTTAAAATTTTCGTATTTCCTGAAAACATATGAACAGTTTAGTGTAGAACATAGTGACTTGACAACAGTAAAACACTGTACTAATATGTCTATAATCTAAAATACTAATCCTTACCTCATATTGTAACAGTTAACCCTAGATTTCAAAGAACTACAAAGATGTAGTATGTAATAGTGTCAGTATTCCTGCTTTAGAAATAAGAAAAATGAGGCAAAGAAAAATAAAATAACTTGCTCCAGGACAACTGCTAGAGGCAGGAAAAGAAATATTTGTATAATATACAAATAAGATTAAATTGATTTTTCTATTATTTAAGTGACATGCTTTGACACACAATTGAAACAAAAGAAGATGAAATGACAAACACCATACTGGGATATATAAACATAAATGTAGCCTGTGAGACACATGAATTAAACCTCTGGTTTTCATGATAAGGCCTTAGCTAAAGCATGGTATCCGATTCTGAGTACTGCACTTCAGAGATAGAAGTGGAAAGCGCACACAGGAAAGCAAACAGTGATCAGACCTCCAGAAACAAGCTATGAGGAAAGTTCAAAATAGTTGGGGTAATTTTGATAAAATAGAGAAGACTGCCAGAATAACTGATAACATCCTTCAAAGACATAAATGCCTGTTAAAAAAAAGGGACAAGTTTATTTTCCAAGTTCATAATTTTTTGTATCAAATTATTGAATTTAAATTGCGTGAAGAAAGAGTAATTTGGATTAACAGAAAATCTTACCAGAATTTCCACATGTTAAATCAACCTGGAATAGTTTGTCTGGGAAAGTTGTGGAGTAGCTGGAATTGGAGGACTTTAACAACATATTTCTTAGTAATGACATTGATAGAGTTGAAACTTAGGACACGAGATAGATAGACTACCTGACTTGTTTACATTTCTGAGGCTTGATTCTGTATACATTTTAACTCCTTCTGCAAATTTTTCTGTGCAAAATTGACATTCTTCTGTATAAAGCCTATATTTTCTGTGAAAATCATAAAGTAGTCATAGCAAAAAAACCCCACAACTGACATATTTTTAAGATGGCGCATGATGTGTTCTCTGATATAGACCTATAACATAGTCTTTTCACCCATCTCCAAGAGCTCAGAGAGTGAGTGAGCAGGTTTTCTCCAGTTTCAGGTTTCTGGAAATATCACATTTTTTCAGAAGACCACATCTAAACATGTGTGGTTAAGACTGTACCAAGTGGCTTGAGACAGTGAAAAACTAACACCTATTTTTTAATTAATTTGCTTAACACCTCTGTAGTGGACCTATTTAGGTTTCATTTGCTGCAGTTTTACGTGATGTTAACTCACTCCTTGAAATTAAAGAAGATTTTGGCCTACAGATTTCACCTACAGATTCTGCCTTTCATGATGAGTTTTCTTCATCAACTTGGACACAAATGATGGTTTTCTTGGTTTTTGCCAGATATTCTCATCTGGTAGCTTTTTCATCCTGCACTTGCTATTTACAGAATGGCATTTAGGACTGATGGTGGAATTCTTCAATTTTTTTCTACAGTTTTTCCGATGGACCTCTTCACTTTTCTATGGTATTTATTCCCCTTCTAAGATAAAAATGGACAAACAGACAATAAAAAAACCCATGCATTTTTTCTAACCAGCTTTTCTAACATTTTGTTCTAGGAACTCTTCTGGATTTTTCACTTACTCCTCATGTTTTTGTCCTTCCACAGAGTCTTCTACTATTTTTCCAAACACAATATTTTCATGAATACAAAATATAAACCCAAGTAATATGTTGATTTTAATCTTTTTGAATTCACAGTACAAATTCAGCCTGGCCTGCTGTGTTTTCTTTTTCAGGAAATACAAATCTGTCATTGACATTTGCACTCACACAGGTTAGCAACAGCTTTTTTATATAGCAAGTGTTGCTAATTTTCAAGACACTTGAGCCACAATTGCAAAGCACAATTTCTTTTTTTTTTTTTTTTAAGATTTCCATCCTTGCGTTTTGTTTGCTTGCTCATGTAAATTAATCAAAGTTGAAACTTTGTAATTACAACATAAACTACATGTTCCCTTCATATTTTTTTCAGGACCAATTGCTTGCTTACTTAACTGGATTAGCCTTAAAATGCAAAAAGAAAAAAAAAAGAGGTTATTAAAAGAGAAAAAGAAAAAGAACAAAAAAGTCATTTCCATCAAACACACATATAAATAAACACATAAATCATTAAATTTACATTTTCTTGGCATTTTTTCAGTCTTTTACTTTTTAATTACCCTAACTGTAGGGAAAAGTAGCTATATTTTTAAATGCTTGTATGCTTTTGGATTAATATATTCAAAACTGAAGAAGTAAATGTATGAGGAAAGACCTTTTAAGATCTGTTTTCAATTAAAATATTTTTCAGTACCATAGAAAAAGAAATATACACATAAATAATATAAAAGAATGCCCTTCAAAACTACCTCACAGAATGCATAATCTCATTTCGTACTTGGGGAACACAAGTTTTCTTACCCTAAATTTGATGCCCTGACTCTCTCATCCTTAAAGGTTTTCTGTCTCACCCCAAATAAATAACAATTAGACTTTTGTTTTTAAAGGTCTCCAAAAAGGGGGCTGTACTTCCAAGCAGGCATGAGCAATGTCCTCCCAGAACTTTTCTGTTCTTCACTTCCTCTTTTTCCATTCCTAATGGTTTCCCTTCGACTTTTTATAGCTTTGATAGGTAGGATCCAGAGTAGAGTTTCCAAAGAAATTGGGGATGTAATTAATTTCACTTAATTCTAAGTGTCTGCGTTGAGCAGATACTTCTGACCTAAACATCTTAGGCTCCCCATACAGTCAGCAAAGAAAAGTAGGTACTCTAAAGATATGCTTCTACTTGCATATTTGGACCTATTTTAAGATGAGATAAACTGTACATTTAGAAGTATCACTTTTGGTCAAAGTAATTCCATCCCTAGATAGAACTCAGTTAGCTGCACGAAAACAATTAACTGGCTTGTACTGTGGTTAATGGAGAAGTAATTGGTATAGTCAATGCAGTGCTGGGAACTATTTAACCTGCACAAAGTAAATGTCATTATTTAGCTATATTATTCAAACCTCCAATGCCCGTATTATACTGAAAATAGTTCCCCACCTCACACCCCCTTCTTTAGTGTACATTGTATTAAGGTATATTTTCTCTCTATAATGCTTCAGGAAGAATGTTACACCCCTTAAAATTTATATGAGAGTTTTTCATTTGACCATTTTCAGTTTAGAACGTATATACTTCATGAAAACAAACAAACAAACAAACTACCCCCCCCCCAATAAAAACTCCTTTACTGAATGGGGGATAGTTTATATTCTTACACTACTGAGTAACTGCTACCTACTTATGATCTCTCAACCCACTTTCTGTCCAAGTCCTTCTTCAAAAATTGTTTCTAAGTTTGAGACATTGTAGTTATATCAGTGAATTATTTAAATGTTGTTCTTAAAAGAAGAGTGTCTCATGCAAGAGAAAATGCAAAATACTTCCTAATTGCATTTTTACATGGTAGCAGTAGATTTTTATTGTTTGTTTGTGTGTTTTGATGGTCATCCCAAGTTTGGATTAATCTCAGTTAATGTTAGTGACACAACATTACATATCTAATCTATGTTTGTAGTACAGACTGCCTTGGTAGTCTATAGAAAAAGAAAAGCACCTCCAAAGTGTGATTTATCTGCATGTAGACAGGCATCTGAGATTATCATTGAGATGAATTGACCTTCCCTGTACATGGGTAAAGTTGGGTAAGATTAGTATGGTTCTCAGTCTTTCTGTTATTTTGCACAACTTCAGTCTTCTACACTGAAAGCAGAAGCCTTTCATCCACCTGAAGGAAATTCCTATCTAAATATAATGATCATCAGGGAACTACTGGAGAGAGTCCAGCGTAGGGCAACAAAGATGATTAAGGGATTAGAGCAACTCCATTATGAAGAAAGGCTGAGAGAGCTGGGACTCTTTAACCTGGAGAAGAGAGGGCTGAGGGGAGACCTTATCAATGCTTATAAGTCTCTAAGGGGCGGTTTGAGGGAGGATGGAGCTGGACTCTTTTCAGTAGTTCCCAGTGACAGGACGAGGGGCAACAGGCACAAGCTGGAACATAGGAAGTTCCACTCAAATATGAGAAAAAACTTCTTTATGGTGAGGATTACAGAGCCCTGGAACAGGCTGCCCAGGGAGGTTGTGGAGTTCCCTTCTCTGGAGATCTTCAAGACCCTCCTGGATGCAGTCCTGGGTAATGTGCTCTAGGCAATCCTGTTTTAGCTGGGGAGTTGGACTTAAAGATCTCTAGAGGTCCTTTCCAACTCTGACAATTCTGTGATTCCGTGATTCCATTATTCTGGGATCTTGATTCTCCTCTGATTCTCATAATTTTCATTGAAGTCATTTCATGGATTTGACTGATGATTATTGCAGATATACACTGACCAAAGTAAGAGGAAAATATGGTTGAAGTTATTCTTATAAGCTTGCGACCTTGAAATTTCCAAAAGGTAAAACAATTTTAAGACGAGTAAGATTATCTGGTAGTGAAAATGAATGTTGAGAGCAGTGGCTCTATGCTGATTACGTAACTTGACAATCATCCAGTGTCTGTACATGGGAATGGATGGAAACGATAGTAACTAGTCTCTTTTTTTTTTTTTTAGTGTATTTTTTAAAAAAAACAGATTTGTTAAAAGACATTTCTCTGGGATTTCATCAATCAATATTTACAAGATTCCTATGGAATAGATAAGGCCTGAAACAATATGTTCAGGACCTTGTTGAACAAGTCAAATGTGTCTATAATACACACTAGGAGGAATGTTCCGGGTATTAAATTATCCACAAGCTGTAGCTGAACAATTCAATACTCAATCTGCTAAAAGCTGAAGAAAATAAAAATCACATAAGGAATTCTGGTCTGAAAAAATATTTTCTTTCTAATTTCTGGTATATGGTGACAGTTCATCTTACATCATGTCACATTAATGCAGAGCAACAATCCTGTTTTACAAATGGAGAGGGTAATATAGAGGAAACAGAAGAAAAAAAAAGTGTTCAGAAGAATTCTTGTCAAACAGATCCTTTCTCTATCAGTTTGGACAGTGAGCAGTCAAACCAAATTTAGCAGGCAGATGGAGACAGAGCAGATGAGTAAGTGGATCCTCTTTATTTGAGGAGCTGGCAGGTGCTGTGGTTCACCAGTCACCTGAGTTATGTATTAAATAGGTTAGCATGTCTAAAATTTACAAAGAGAAAATGTACTTAGCAGAACAAACTAACTAAGCATCTGGTTTACATTGCTAACTGGACTTGTGTTTCTTCAGGTGGTCTGAAAAGAGGAACCTAACAGAAAAAAACCCTATTGTTTAATAGAGAACTTCTTCCTGAGAACATTTATTGACAGAATATCCCTGACAGAGACAATCTTAGAGCATACAGTTCAGCCTTAATTTCATGACTACTTGCAGTTACAATCCAGCTCATTTTGTGGGAAACTAAGTCAACTTCAGAGGAAGTCTTAATTAAAATTTCAATGATGACTTACACTTAGCTCTGGAGATGTTAAAATCATGGAGTATGCCTTGATCATTATATTTTTCTGCAAATGAAGTTATAAATACTTTTAGCTGGACATCTAACATTCATGAAAAAACCTAGCAAAGGGACTATACTTATTTCAAAAAGACTAGCTCAGCGCTTTTGGGAAAATCAACTATTCATTAAGAGAGGTGGGTGACTTCTTCAATATGCAATAGTCTTCAAGGTTTTCTCAATGTCATATTACAACAGTGTTCTGCTATGGGAAGTAGCATTTTTTGGATGAGACATAAAACTGAACACCTGATTGCCTGTGCTTAATAAAGATCACAGGAAATTGCCTGAGTCATTTAAAATTAGGGTGCTATCTAGTTGTTACTCTTTGTTCTTGCCAGCCTCCCATTCAACATTGACTGTTCTGTGTATGAAAGTCCAATATTTCTAAACCATGCTTACAACACATGGAATGAAATTTGCTATTTGCATGAAAAAAATTTCTTACTATGGTAAATAGATGTACTGGAAAGCTATCTCTAAAATAAGCAAGTTTTCAAAATGGGAGAGCTATAAACTGGAGAGGAACACAGAAGTGAGTGAGACTGAAAAAAGATTAGTTTTGTACAATTGGGATAGTTGCTTCTGTTGTGTCTCAAGGAGATGAAGAGAAAGTTTTCATAAAAAATAATTCATTATTCATTATTCAAATTTAGAACTAACTTCAAGCTTAGATCAAGTAGCTTAGGGCTTGGTACAGTCAGGTTTTTAGTATTTCAAAAGATGGACATTCCACAACTTCTCTGGGCTCCTATTTCATTGTTTGATCATCTTCAGAATGCGAAAAAAAATAATAAAAAATTCCTAATATCCGACTTGAGTTTTCTCTTTTGCAACTTATAAACAGTTATTAGCCTTCCCATGCTCTGACCTTCTCTTCTCCAGGCTGAACAAACCTGAGTGTCTCAGCGTCTTTTCATAAACCACATGAGCCACCCTCCTAAGCATCATGGTGGTCCTCACCTTGACTTGCTCTGGTTTGCCAACCTCTTTCTTCTACTGGGAGCCCGAAAGTGGACAAAGCCCTCCAGATTCAGTTTAATAAGTGCAGAAAAGAGGAAAATAATCAAATCCCTCAATTTTCAAACTGTACTACTGCAAATACAGGTCCATGTGCTGTTAGCTTTCTCTACAAGGGCACACTACTGGCGTGTTCAACTTATCCACTGGGATACCAATTTTGGTTTTGGTAAAGCTGTTTTCTACTGAGTTGGTGCCCAGCCTGTACCATTACATACTTAATGTTGCACTGAATTGTTCGATTATCTGCTTTGCTTAAGGAACCCATCCATCAAGAATAAAAGCAGTTGACTGGAGAAGATGTGTAATTCAAAAACTATGTAAAGCAAAATAGATGTAAAAAACCAAACCAAAAGAAAACAAAGGAAAATAAAGCCCTTTACACGACCAAAAGCTTTCGTGAGTTTTCCCAGTCTCATTAAACAGAACAGTGAATATAAAAAATAAAAACATTGTAGATAACCACATGAACTACAAGATTTTCCTGTGCTTGCATTTTTGTGTGGTTAAGTAATTAAACTAACCTTTCTTCACTTTTGTATTCTGAGAAATCCAGGATGTGAAATTCTCCCCAGTTGTGGATTCTATGACCTCCACATTTTAAACAAGTTTGGTATAGTAACTGCTGTGGTTTTCCCTTCTCAACAGCCACTTTGCAGCACCTATATCCCAGATGAATAGCCAGCTTGATCAGTTTTTTCCTCCCTTCTCTTGATAAATGTTTCCCCTTTTCCACTTGGCTGGCAGAAAGACGACCATTAAACGTTCATTTGTTTAAGCTAACAGACTGTGGTCATCTGCTCCCGGGGGAAGGCAGGAATCCAAACAGGTCTAAAATGGCATCGTTTAGGAACACAATCTATTCATTATCTTTTTCATAAAGTTCGCATGTGCACACATTAATCATAATGGAGTGGCACTGGGCAGAAAGTTCTTACCTAAGCAAGTTCAGTGCTGCAGCATCTCTTTATCATTTAACTGCCTCTTGCAGTTAGTCTTTTATTGTCTGCTCATTCAGCTGTTGTTTTATGAGTGCTGCTGTGTCTTTTGTATGCACCAGTTGAACAACCTCCTGTGAACCTTCATGCAGTGGGCCTTGCAGGGGTCTGTTTGTTCTGAATGCAGTGTATGTATAAATGAATGCTGTATCATTCTGTATTTTTCTCCTAGTCCTATCTTTTACAAAATCTGCTTTTGACTAGGTAGTGTTGCTTTACATGTCCTTTTTGACCTCAAGTCTGCCATTATGAAAAGAAATAGACAGTCTACATTTTTGGTATTTGTGTAGCCTTCACCACTGACTCTAAAAATCTTAATTGTGTTTGCACTAAACAAGTAAGTCCCACTTCTGTGATTTAGTCACTAAATGACAAAAGGTGGGACAAAGCAATTCCCGTTTCTTGTTTTATAAAAATAATAAGCTATTTTATCCACTGACCTTCATTCTGTGGGGTTTTGTTCACCAAAAACTTTTGGCTACTGATACTTTTCCAAGTATCTGAGATATCATTGCTGAATCAGACTGAATCCCTCAAGTTTCACCTGCAGTTTTAATATTTTTTTAAATACATGACCATTTAAAATACTAGGTTGTTTAAGTAAAGAACATAGAGAGAAAATTAATTCATTGGCGTCCCACTTATTTGCTCCAAAGTTAACAATTCAAGGTAGGATTCATAACACCTAAAGATGTGTGTGACACATCTCACTTTAGAATGGGATAAAATTTTCCCAGGGAGAAACCAATTTCTCTCCACTACCCGTAGACAAAATATAGATAACTTTTTTATAAAGTTTCTCAAAAGTAGGTCTTCAATGAGAAAAGATGAGCTTTTTACAGTAACTCAGCATGGGCATCACACTGTGTGAAGTTTGGATATTGTTGTTCTAACCTTGTTGTAGGTATTCAAAGTCAACTGTTGGAAGGGAGTTAAATGTTGACCTCGCCTGGCCAAAGTAGTGTAAAAAACATATATATCTTGTTCTATTGTGATTTCACATTGACACAGCTATTTTAATATGCTATAAAAATATTCTTCATAGGTAATAATGATTTTTTCCATATTTTTTTCTATAGAAGATGTTGAAGAAATAATTGTATTTGTCTGCATGTTATAGGCAAAATAGAAATGTGTTAAATGTACAAAGTAAATAGTTGTTAGTGTCATGAGAGAGGATATATTTTAACTATTATATTTTATTTTTATCAGAAATTTATGCATATAGTCAGTAATCATATCTTGGAAGTAGAAACTGAGGTTACATTTAGATTACACTGTGTCAGTGGATAAGAATATCTCAACAAAAGTTAATGAAATATTAAATCTAATACTTTGGATGTAAAATGGTAATTAGCAGCTGTGTCTTTTGCTTCCCTCCTTTCTTTTACTCCTTGACATTTTGTGACTCTTTTAATCATGTTTTTAAATAAACCTGTACTGTCAGTGTTCTTGAGGATACTACATTCTGAGAGGTGGCTGGGACTTAACCCACAAATAGTTAAAGTGGCTTTTTCTCTCTGTGTTTTCAGTGTGTGTCATGGAACATCATGGAAAATGACATGATAGAAATCTGATGTGATTCAGACCATTTTCAATGGGAAAATGATATGAATTCTCTGAAGATTCCCTCTGCTCTCAAGGAACCCACAGTGTCCTTGAAAATACCACATATTGTCACAAAAGGTCAGGAAAGATGCCAGAAATGGAGGGGTTAATATCTTTACCTCCTATAACTGCTCATAAAAAAAATAACAAAAGAAAACAGAAAACTCATAAAAAGTTCTCCATCAGAAAAATGCCATTTCGGGAAAAAGTTTCTAACAAAAATTTTATTTGAAGTTGTATCTGTTTTGATAAAATTTTGTTTAGAACTATTTCTTATTTTTCAACATTAAAGACTGGGAAATTTAACTGTGTATTTCCAATAAATCTTTTGGGGGGGTTATTTTGGAAATTTAGTTTGGTTTATAGGTTTATGTTTTAATGTAAGCACAAGTTTTTGAATGTTCTTAAAACACTTTCCAAAAAACTTCTATATTTTGTTTTTAGAGTTTTCAGACCAATTTTGTGTAAAAACGAAATCTATTTCTGTATGTATTCTATTGCAGAAAGTGTAACATCTTTTTTTTT
>KZ505774.1:343013-361041 GCA_002844005.1 Limosa lapponica baueri | reverse complement strand
TGTTTTTCCCTTTTTTTTTTTTTTTCTGTTCTTATATAGTGTCTGCGTATCTTGATATTAAACAGAGAAGGAAAGACATGGTATGAGTAGAAGGTGTCATTCATCATTGTGCTGCATCACTTAGACAAATATATTTAAAAAATGACTGATACTGATATAACTATACTGATAAAAACAGTCATAGAGGATTTTAACCAAATTATCTGTACAAAGTCCAATAATCCACCAAAGCAAGCTCTGAAAAGACCCTTGAATTACTTTGTTAAAATAATGATTCCAAACACTTTATTTTTTTTTTAATAAAAAGTAAAGAAGAGCCATTCAATCCATTTCCACGTATTCTAGACTATGATCAGCTGTGTAAGATAAAGAAGGAATGATTTTACTGGTACTGTTTTATCTCTGTTAAGTACTGTTTCAGAGACTATATATATACCTGACCTTGTTTCTAAATTTTAGCTGGGGGAAAATTGTATTTCAGCTTCTTTATTGTTTGGCTCAAATACTTAGAGATCTCCTTTTTTAAAATTAAATACGTGCAAAGCCTCATTATGACTTCCACTTTCCCCAAGAAATTAGAAATGAACTTTTAGAATAAATTTTCTTCTTTTACACACAGTAATTCCTCATGTGTTAAGATCAGCTCTTCCCTACAGCTATAACCTAATCGGCATGCAGAGTTCTGATTATGAAATACAAGCAATTTGAGGCAAATCTTAATGTAATTTACATTAGTAATTCTAGTTACTAGATAAAGATTCTAAGATGGTCCTTTAAAAAAAAAAACCAACAAAAAACAAACTATTTTTTCTCCGCTGTGCAGCTGAGGTGTACTTTTATTCTGCTTGTGGAGCATGAAACAACACTGCACTTTGCAGAGGTTTTTCAAACCCAAAGGAAGAGAGTAAAAGAGAAAACTCTGGATGGGTGAAGACCTTGTGTGTAAAAATGTACTGATTCTGCCAGAATCAATGTCAGGTAAACACATTCTTGGTATATAATTAGAGACAGTTTAACTGTACCATTAATAAAGACCTTGGTAAGTTGCAAGTTCAAATGATGATACATTTCAGGCTACATGACAATTCCAAGATCTCTGCTAATATTTCAGACTCTTAGCATAGGTATAGAACCTAAGTGTATAATAATACTAATAATGAAAATAATAAAAAAAAAGACTACAAGTTTATATCCCTTGATGCATTCTCTCTGCCAGGTTTCACTTGCTACGAATCTTTTGCTGCAGTGGCATCTCTACTTCAAATAAGACTGATTAAAATGAAATTACTCAGTCTCTGACCCATGGCAATTTTCATGATCTGCAATTTGTCTAGTAGTTCAGCTGTGAGTACAATCTGATTGGCTATAATTTAGGTTTATAGTTCTTCCCCCCATCCTCCCCTGCCCAAACTACTAGACTCCAGTAGTCCTGAAATAAAAAAAAAATAGAGGAGGGAAAAGAAAAGGAGGAAGGGAGGAAGGAAGGGAGGAAGGACGGAAGGGAGGGAGGACAGAAAGGAGGGAGGAAGGAAAGAAAGAAAACAGTATTTTCAGCCCCAGGAACTGCAAGGTATACGAGACTTCTTAAAAAAATATTCAGCATATTTACAAAGTTTGACTCAAATCACATGAATGATGCCTTCAAGAGAATAAAATGTACATATAAATCTAGTAATTTCAATCAAACTTCCCATCTCTAAATAGTGCCAGTTTTAATAACAAGATGAAATCACACCAATTTAGTTTTGTTGCTGTTGTTTTAATTTTCTTTCCCAGTGTCCTTAATAAGAACTTTCTAATCCTGTAGGGTAGAGAGAGATGGATAACAAAATTTCGTCCTTGAAGCAAGAGATTGAATAGGGCTAGGGTTTCACCCACAGCAAGTGAGCACATGCAGAGCACTGTTTAAGGCAGCTCTGTTCTACACAGACTTAGAGCTAAAAGGGTTTATTTTTTTTTTTTCCCCCTAGAAAATGCTCTTAAAGCTCCTACTGATGGGTGTTGGCTTCTGGTACCTTTGTCCTCAGAGGGGTTTGACTTTGTACTTTCCATCACTTAGTTCTTATGGGCAGTAAAAACTGTAAATGACTAATTCTTCCAGTGTGATTTAGACTTCTAATTCCTTGCTTTGCGAAAAATGGAAGCAAATACTTGACTAACCCTTTTTTGTCTCAGAGGCTCAATTTTCAGAAAAGAAACAGACATAGTCTTCATGCATATGGGACATTTGTTTGCCACAATGTGTGTTAAACTGCTTGCATTCATACTTCATATTTGATCTGATCACTCTTTGTCTCCCCTAATCAGAAGAGACTCTGCTGCTTCTGATGCTCAATTAACATGTTTCTTTGCAAGCGGTTCTTGGAGTCAGAACTCCCAGAGTCATCTGTCCTGCACAAAACTCTTTTAGTATGATGTAAAACTCTACACAACTGTTTTGATCAAAGTATTTGATGTCCTTGTCATGTCAGCCTCCTAATAGTGCATGTCCTACGGAGCCAATCATTTTCTCACACATTCAGTCCCATGATCTCATCTGGAACACTGATAGACACTGGGATTGATAAATCTAATTTCAGACATCCATGGTGCATAGATGTTTAAAACTAAGGAACAAGTTATCAGTTATGTTTTAGACATTTAGTTCTCTTTCACATATTTGAATTTTCGTGTTGTCTGCAAAAGCGTTCTTAGATGTAGAATTTAGTCAGATGAATCCCGTCCTGCTTTCTCCAGAGACTGAGAAAATCTTATTTGCTAATGCTGCCTGTCCAATTATTCTCAGTCATATATCAAACCAACCAGTGCAAACCCAAAACATTAAAATAAAATATTCTTAACTTCTGATGCTGTGTACTTGTTCGATGGAGAGGGAGAAGCAATATGTCTAGTCTCCAGAAATGTTCTGCTTCAGACTTCTTCACTTCAACCATGCCCAAATTGTGTTTGAAGCAGTCATTCTTTCACTAGATTCTGATAGCTTGCAGGCATTTTTATACCTTAACAAGTGGCATCATTGGTGGCATCTATGGAAACAAATCTACCAGGAGCTGAAATATAACACAGTGTTTTTTTTAACTCTCTAAATTGTAGAGGGATAAAAGGTATCAGTGTGAAGTTTCCCACAGGAAATGCCCTAAACAGTTCAGTTTAATGTTTAAATGCCGTTTTGTATGATTAATGTGTAATAAAATAATAGCTGGATAAAAGAGATGATGAAATAATGCTCAAATTAGAAAAAAGAACAATTACCACAAGTTAAACTATCCAAGAGTTGTACCTCATAAACCTGTGCATAAAACATTGTATTTAGCTGTTTTCAATCTTTGAACTTTTCAATTTCAAGGGAGTTGTTATTATTCATGTTTCAAAACTAGTTAACTATAGGAACTGGGTAGGACAACCACATATAACATTTCCACAAGTGAATAGTTTTTTAACACTCAAAATATAACTTATTTATAGACACAGACTTGAAAAACTAACTATCAAGAGAGGGCAAGAACAAAACCTAACAACAAATACCAGTGGCCAAACTGCTAGGGACTGGAGAGCCTTCTTTCAGAATTAAAAACATGAGATGCTCCAGTTCTGTGAAGCTATTGTGGGGTTATATCATCTATTGACCAGTCATCTGGATACTTTCTTGTAAGTGTCCCAATACACGGTTCAGGAGAAAATGTTGGTAGTGCGGAACTCCAACTTGTTAAATTCAATTTTATAAATCTGCTCTAATCTACAACAGGAAAAAGAAAAGCTTATAATTTTGACACGTGGACATTATTATAACAGTTGGTGCAGCATGTTGAACTGGGATAGGAGATCACGTAGGAGCATGCAGAAAAATATCTTTGAAGACAGCCTCTGATGAGCATTTCTCCCAGCCTGACAAAATGTTCTCTACACGTCCAAATAATCATTACTATCATTATCTAAACACAGATCACATATCAAAAACCCTCTATCATGCTCTCCCTATTTATATACTTGTGAAGAAAAAACTCATCAATGGACAAGTTTTAATGGGACTATGGATGAGACAGTCCTTTTTCTAGGAGACATAAAATTAGGAGACCAGGATGAAGTATCTTAAAATACTTGAAAAAAAGATACCACAAAAATACATAGGTATATGAAAATAATAAAATAACTGTTATGTGTTTTGTTGGAATCCCCTCCACAAAGAATGGGATTTTTAAAAGCTGTAACATAAATATGATATGGAGGTCAGTTTATTGCAAAAAAATCCATTTCTTGAACTGAACTGAAGTGTTCTGCACAATCAAAAGTCTTATTGTCAATGAATTTAGTAGAATAACTGTACTCTTGGGGAAGGGGGGGGCCTGAGTGTGTTAGTTTTTTGTTTTGGTTTGGTTTTTTAATTAATCTGATGTCCTGCTGGCTTCAAAATACAACTAAAAAAGCAAATTACAAAGATAACTCTGGTTTCATTTTCTGGCAAAGAGATTGAATGAAGTAAAATTATTCTGAAATGTTGTTTTGGTAATATTATTTAGGATAGCAACAACAGGGAACAAAATAAATCACTACTATGAAGCTAAGACAAGCTTACGGTTCAAAAAAATCACTTATGTAGAAATAGTGTTGTTCACATAGTTATTTGTTGGTTTGGTTTTTGTTTTCTGCTTTTTTGTTTTTCTTAATTTTAAATAGGAATGTAAATCTGGTATTGGAGTTTCAGTGTTCTAGGCTGAACTTGTCTGTCCCATATACTCTTGAGTGAAAATATATGAAAGAAGTATGAATGCCTATCCCTGACTTCTGGGACCCACTCATGTTTTGACCTCTGAAGAGCTAGTTTTCACAAATGCTCTTGATACAACTGAGCATTGTAGGAACATGTGGAATTCTTTGGCTTTTTTAGGTATGTCAAGGTTCTTCAAATTACTTTTTAAAAATTTTTAAATGCTTAACAGCTTGAAACCCTCGTGAAAAAAGTTACAATATTGCATTTATTGGCTCGGTTAGGTGAATCTGAGTATTCTTTGAAGAATATTAATGTATGTTAGCAATGCTCACTTCTCTAAAAAGACTTAAGAGACGTTCACTTCTAAATTTCTGCAAATATGTAGGACAACAAGTAGACTATGCTTTTTAAAATGCTGTGCATTAATATATGTGATTAGTCACCTTAAACTGCTAGATTATTGTTTTACAAAGGTTTCACTAATAAGAACTTATAAAAAATAAGTCTTAATAAAACTGGAAAATGTTAAAGGTAATGTTTAATTAAATTAAATTAATTAAAATAAATAAAATTATTTAAAAATTAAATAAAAAATATTTTTTTTAAAATTACTTTTGCTACAAATATTACAACAATATCCAGTGGCAGGCACCATCTAAATGCTAAGGTATTATCCCTACGCAAGTGTTTTTCAGGTTTCAGTGTGGAGAACCCAGCATACAATGAACCAACTGTATGTACACTGTAAAACTTGATAAAGAAATTTTGTACAGATAAACTTGCTTCAGTCTTTGAAGAGATCTTAATTTCCAATGGAAAATTTTGGCAAGAGCTTGGAAGTCATTTCCCTATTCTGAAGCAGTTACAGGTGTCCACTTCTAAAATTTTCTGGTATGGAAGAACATCAAAGACCCATAAATTGCTCCTCTTTAGTACTTGCACAGCAGAGATAAACAAACACCGCAATTACACTCAAGTCTTTCTGATATTGAACATTATAAGGATAATATCCCAGGTTTAACTAATTGTCTGATATATTTTTACTAAGCCTCATAATATATCACAGTGATATTAGAAAAGTAATAAATGGTAAAGTGAAGCAACAACCGATACCATCTGTTTGTTTTTTATGAAATAATTTTAATGTATTCATAAACATCTACTAGTTTTGTTCTTATGTTATGGATAGGTAGAGAAGAAACAGGAAGTGTCCAGTCTCAAAGAAACCAACGGTGGCACGCATGACAGTACAAGGTTATATGGGCTGGTCACACTCAATTCTTCTCAGGAAGAATTCTGAAAATATAGTTAAACAAGCAATTCCAGGAACACATAAGAAATATTAATGACTCCCTATGGTCTGTGTCCCTGGTTGAGATTAAGAAATTAAAGTGTTCAAAAGAGTAAGAGGCCTCCCCCCACCCCCCCCAGTTTCCCCAAATTCTACAATAATAGGAGAGCCAGGCAGCCTGTTATGTTGATCTGCTTCCACAGGCTCCTTGTTAGGTGATGTACTGACCCAGACAAGTTCTGGGACCAGACTGAGTATGATTTCAAAGACCTAGGACAAAAGAATCACAGATTTATTGATGTCTGTGATCCACACAAACATCAACTTCCTCAGTCAGTCAAAGGTCAGTGAAAATCTCTCAGACCTCATAAAAGAAGTTCTACAGGCTAATTTACCCCCTTCCTGAGTAAGTAAGTTTCTGTTCTCTCCCAGCCTGTGTACCAGCAGGGAAGAAAAAAGTTTTGAAGATAAAAGCTTTTGTGCAGCAAGTGGAGAGGAAAGATGAGAAATGTCTGGTGAAAAGTGGTATGTATGAAGTATACATAAAAAAATCCCACTCTAGAACATTTTCTGTTTTTCAGTTAGATTACGTACAAATAAGGTCATTCCAAATCAGAATCAGGTAAAAATATTTATAGTAATTTACAGTTCTTCAAATAAAGTACTGAATGACAAAAAGGTAAAACAATTCCTTTACTAATTCTCACATTTTTGTGAGTGATTTCTTTTTATTAGGCCATTTTTCAAATTCCAGTCAAACATTGTGCTTTATTGGAAAATAAAAAAACAAACAGCAACCATTTTTTCTAGAATTAATTTTGTCAATACCATCTGTTCTTTTATTATGCAATATAAGAACAATTAAACCATTTTTTAAAAGAAAGTAACTTTGAAGAAAACAGTTCTCAGTTATTCTGGTTTTTTTGCTAAAAAGGATCTAATAAGGAAATACAATTTTATTACATTTGTTACTGATGGTATAAAACTGTACTTCAACAGCTAGGAAATACAATGTAATTGATCATGTTGTGGAAATGCATTAATATGAGTTACTATATTTTTCAATATGTAATTTGAAATTATGTAAAAATGTAAAGCTGTCCAAAGACACAGTGTAAATCTGTGACTTAGAGTTTAATTATTTGATATTAAACATGTGTATGGTCAAATACGGCTGAAAACAAGACTTCTGGTCCAAATGTCTTAAGCATCCATTTTAGCTCTTATTTTATATTTGGTCTTTCATATAATCATTAAGACAAGTGTGTTAAAATACATATGACAGATTGTGATAGGTTAGATGGTCTCTCTCTGATTCATGTAAATTCTTCTAATGTTGGGGTTTTATTACATTAAACTAAAAGTTACTTTTTAGCAGAAGCTTGGTGTTTTCAAAAAACTTTTAATAAAAATGTATACTAACAAATAAAAATAATAAAAAAAAAAGATGTTATCAGAAAGAGGTTGAAATAACTAGTCATCAGTAAGAAATCTGATTAAAAGATGTGCTCCAGACAAAAATTTTGGAAACGATGGAGAATGTGTGAGTTGATTATAATTGGTAAAATGCTGGGGAAAGGACAGGCAAGAAAAGAGGAGAGATACTTCAAATTGCTTATAAAGGTTTGCTCTTCAGATCTGGCAAAAGCTTTATGTTCATTTTACTATCCTTTTTTTTTTTTTTTTTTAAATAAATAATTCCTGCTATTCCTTGTGCTTTTTGCAGGATTTCTGCTTTTCATGATTCTTAAAATTCAAGGCAAAGTTTGAGCCGTTCTTCAGTGAAAACCATAAACTGGAGGAAAGAAGGAAATAAATTGGGGTGCTGTTGTACTGATTTTTTCTCTCAACCTCAGCTTCTTTCAGTATGTTACTACCATTGCTGATATTATGTTGTTGCTTTGGCAAACTACATCCTCATAATCATTCTCTTAGGACACACAAATCCAACTACCCCATCTCAGTCTATTACCAGTATGCATAAGAGTTTGCAAGTGTAGTAATGGTCTTTACCCCATGTCACATTTTATGCACCTGCTGTATGCAACAGGAGTGATCCACAGAACCTTGCTTCAAAAGCTGCGATGGAGAATGAAAGCCTATAGTGGTCTCAAACCCTATTTCAGAAAGCACGCAAAGTTCGTCACTACGGGTGTTTGTGTCAGATAAATGTTTATCTGCCTGTTCCTGTCCTGATGTGCAGCACAGTTACATTCTAACTTCTCTCATTCCCCTTTTTGAATGCCATAAGATATTAATAACTATTCCAGAGAAAAAAATAGCAGCCACATATGGCCAATATTAATAAATATCAAACAAACAAAAGCCGTAAGATATAGAAGCAGGGCCTTAATTCTGCTTTACAGAGTGATTTTGTAAATCTTAATCCTTACACCTGAGTTGCCTACATCTTGGACCGAGAATCACAGCTGCTTTCCTCCTGCCTTCTTTTCTCTCCAGTGGCAACCTGCATGACCCTGGGGTTTGAAGCTGTTATTTTGTATGTTTGTTCCCATCCTTGCCCACTCTGATACATTTAACTCCCTGAGCTATATGTGCTGTTTGGACATGTGAATAAATCCTGAAGTTAAATTCTGAATGGAGCCTGGTGTTTTGGATTGACTTCATGCAACCAAATGATCAATACTTTCTCCCTTGCAGTTCCTTTTTTATCAGAGTGTGCAGCCTCCCACTAAGGTTCATAACCTTGGCGGTCATCTTTCATCCTGAACTGTCTTTGATTATAATTTTACATGACACAAATCTCATTCTATCATCTCCAAAACATAGCAAGGCTGTGACCAAAGCTGTCTCAGGATGATGCCAAGTCAATAATTCATACCTTTATTACATCTCTGCTGGGTAGCTGTAATTCAACCTAGTTGTTGTAATTGTAGTATGCTAGCACCTGTAGATTGGTGTGCCTGAAGCAGTTCTGCGTCCAATGATTGTTCTGTGCCTTTTACAATCTTATCTACATGTCTAATGCATCTGTAATATATAGCAAATGTCTAACACACCTCTGCAGAGATAAAGAATTTATGCCACTTAAGATTTTAAATCCGTCTTTATGAAATACCACAGCTGAAAGGTAATTCTTTTAGTCTATCAATTATGCTTAGGTTTGTGTTCCCTTCCTTTCCCTTCCCTCTCCCTTTTTTCTTCCCCTTCCCCCTCCGTTTTCCTCTCCCCTTCCCCTCCTCCTTTCCCCTTCCCATCCCCCTTCCCCTTTCCTTTCCCCTCAGAATCACACACTATTTTTGATTGCATCTGTTGCATTTCAACCTTTGAGTTACTATAAAGTACTATAGTAAACTGGAAACTTTTCTTAAAAACCATTAGAATGAGTCGTATGGGCTCACAAACTAGAATATGAGCAATCTTCAAATGATGACAAAATATGTAGAAGCATAAAGGGATATTACCCATTTTTGATTTGTTCTTATGAACTTATCTATTTCTTCTTTTTCTTGTTTTCTGGGGCAGTTGCCCACGGCAAAATTGCTGGTGGAACAACCTTTCATACAGACACATAAAAAACTAGCAATGAACTCAAAACCCACCAAAACTCCATCCATGTCCCTGCACTTTCCAACCTATAGAAATACATAGTTAAAACCAGAAGTTAGAATTAGAAAGTACAAAGCAAAGTTTTATTCTTCCAGTTGGTCTCCAGCCTGTACTGTTGCATGGTGCTATTCTGTTCCAGATACAGGACTTAGTACTTGCCTTCTTTGAATTTTGTGAGGTTTATGAAAGGCCATTTCTGCAACTTGTGGAGATCCCCCTGGGTCACAGTGCTACCCCTACCTCCAATTTTGTGTCCTCCAGAAACTCGCTATTAAAGATTTTATTTCTTTTTAGCACACCATTCTCATACATGTGGAGTAGCACACAATGTTGAAGCTTCATGGTCCACTACCAACATATCTAAACTGATACACTGGAAGAGCAGCCTTCCATGGAAATGTCACCTAGATGCAGCTTGGGGTGGCAATGAATTGAAATGTCGGCTTGAATTAAACTCAGTAAATTTTGCTTTAAGTTCAGGTTGAGTTTCTCATACTTCTGCATCAGACAACCTCTACTTAGTGCTATAAGTTTTTAATGTCTTACAAAATTTATTTCATTTCTTAAATCTGTAACTCTCAGATTTGTGTGGTCTTCTGGCAGTAAAACCTTGTCTCTTCATTAATACAAATTTGTACTCATCATCATTATAGGAAGAGGTTGGAAAAACATGCACTAAAAGTACCCCCCCACATAAAACTAACAGGAAAAAAAAAATGTGTCACATTTTTATTATAATAAAAATCATGATTTTGAATAATTTTGTATGTTTTACTGTGCATATCTGGAATTGATAACTGTGCCTATTTAGAAAATTACATGTTAGTTCTCATTATGGCTAAGTATGAAATCAGTGCTTCCACTTTTAACATACGGAAGCAGAGTAAGTTGCCAAAAAAAAAATGCATGGCATTGACCAGACCTACAGGAGCTCGTCTTTGCTTCAGAAGCAGGTAAAATGCTGGCCTTTCTGTAGAAGCCAGAATAATGTATCAGACAAACTCAGACTCCTTGTGAATATACCCATAGTATATCAGCATCACACAGTTTACATTTTAAAGCATATTTATCACAACTGAGTCAAACAGGGCAAAATTCCCAAACCAATCTATAATTTACAATCCAGCATTTGGGACCCTGGCAACTCAGTAATTATTTGGCTTCTGCTTGTGTGTGTATGCATGTGTGTTTATTATTTTATTTATTTATGTGAGATGTGTGCACACATGTTTTATTTTGGAGGCTTATGATATAAAAGCTCTGCATGTGATTTATTAAAAACAAACGATGAAGCAAAAAGAAGATTATATTCCCTCATAATGGGATGGGGTGCCTGCCAGAGCCTGGAAATGGAATACTAACTAGTAGCTTTATGAGAATTGCTAGCTGAAGAGCTGTTTATATAAGCTGGCTTTGCTCCCCTTTTAGTTGGAGAGCCTATTTTATTTCCTTTTTTAGTTTATTTCACAACTTTTGGATGTTGTTTTCTTGCTTGAACTCCTTAGGCTCCATCCTCTGAACCTTTTTCAATACACACCACTAAGAAACCAGACAAGAGGAATAGATCTAATGGTAGAAGTGTGCTGTGGCCAAGGTTTTGTAATTGTGGCTTCCTAATGGACCAATGCTCATTTAAATCAAGGGAGAAACATGTGCGTCCTGGAGGGGATCAGCCATGCAGCTGACCCCCTGGGTGAAAGGGGTGCCTGGGCAGGAGACATCTGGAATTGGACTGCAACAAAACAGCTTGGGAGTTACTTATGTGGGGGGGGGTCACTTCCTGGTGCTGTTACAGTACCATGATTGTCCACACTGTGAGCTCATTTTGTGTGTAGCATCGGGAGATCTCTTCTCCTTTTCTGGACACCTTGTGAGACTCTAGCCCTTTATTCAAAACCAACTCCTGAGAAGTACAACAGGAAGTTTGAAATCTTATCTGCAGAATAAAGAAGGAGTTGAAGAAGAGGTTTTACAGTGTCTCCTGCCATTAAAAAACAAAACAAAACAAACAAACAAAACAAAACAAAACAAAAACCACCCCCAAACCCACAATTCTGTTATATGCATATATATATAAGATGGCTGCATAGGCTAAAGTAGGGTAGTTCAGCTTCTGAGTCTTGATGTAGTATGAGTGATAAACTTAAGAAAAGCAACTTATCTCAAGGAAGTGAAGAGATTTCAGTGAGAACCTTCTCTTTTGTAGCTGTTATTCTTATCTGCCCTGGATGTTACTGCTCTCAAAATTCTGATACTTGTGAAAAAAGCATTGTGGGAAGAAATGTCCCCACTTGGTCCAGGAAACATAGGTATCTTGTCTCAGCACTGACATTTCCACTGCTGGAGCCAGATGCCCCACTTCTAGTGATTTGACTGTGAATCAGCATACCTAGGGTTCTTATACCCTTCGCTCTTTGCTGAAAGGTTCTTGAAACAGGTAGGTCTGATTCTGATGATGGGAGTGTGATAAATTTCCTCTGAGAAAGATGCCATAGTGAGATTCACTGCTTTATAATGCTAATTATTGCATGATCTGGCCTTATATTTGACAGAGTCAAAAGAAAGTCTGTTAGACTATGAAAAAATGAAGGTTCCTATTAACTTTTTTGAGATACTAACTGAATTGAAATAGTGTCATAGCTGTGACTTCCAACTGTGATTCAATCAAAAATGGAATAGCTTATCTCAGTTGGAAGAGACCTACAATGACCATCTAGTCCAACTGCCTGACCAGGTCAGGGCTGACCAAAAGTTAAAGCATATTGTTAAGGGCATTGTCCAAATACCTCTTAAACACTGACAGGCTTGGGGCATTGACCACTTCTCTAGGAAGCCTGTTCCAATGTTTGACCACCCTCTCCATAAAGAAATGCTCCCTAATGTTCAGTCTATACCTCCCCTGGTGCAGCTTTGAACCATTACCTCATGTCCTGTCACTGGACACCAAGGAGATCTCAGCACCTCCCTCTCCACATCCCCTCCTCAGGAAGCTGTAGAAAGCAATGAGGTCAACCCTTCAGCCTCATTTTGTCTAAACTAGACAAGCCAAAAGTCCTTAGCCGGTCCTCATAGGACATTTTTTCCAGCACTTTCACCAGATTTTTTGCACTCCTCCGGATGCATTCAAGGACCTTTGAATCCTTCTGAAATTGTGAACTGCACACAGTACTTAATCTGAGGCTGCATCAACACTGAACACAGTGGGATAATTCCCCCAAAGCCTTCAGACTGCAATGTGTTCAGAATATGTGCAAGGTGAAAAGTTAAGAGTTACTCCTGAAAGACATTCACTGGAATATTGTTCTGATGACTTCGTTTCACCTTATCCAAATCAGAGGTTTCTCAACACAATCTGTTCCTCCTCTGAATGCAGAATTGGGATGTTTGAATGTGTTTGATTATTACTATGGTGGCTATTATTATCATATTTATCCTAATAGTCACCACCAGTATCAAATACATGAGAAAAAGGTTCTAGCCAGTTATTTTGATGGCTGTGTTAAAGAGGATGTGGACTAAATAGGAAAGATAAATCTCTTTAATAAAATCTCTTTAATAAAAGAAAATCTTTTATTTATTGATTCTACTCTGAAAAAACCCCAACCTGTTGTCAACTTCAGGGAGGATCCTGAATAGAAGCCAAATTTGCAAGTCCTACAAGCATAGAACTATGTCTCTGAGTTTATGGACTCATACATGCATCTCATCAAAGGGTTTATCTTCTTGCAATGATTTGCAGATCTACAATGACCAGTTTCAAAATATATTAAGATATATTTCTCTGATTTACTGACTTAAGATACATCTACATTGTGATCCTGTGCAACTTTGCAGTCTCCAGGTCTTAAATTGTTCATGGGTTTTGTCCGCAAATGCTTTCTATCATACTTAATCAAACAATCAATTTTAAAGGAAGTTGTTTGTCCAAACAAGTTTAGTTTAAACTCCTAGTACTGGATGACATCTCCAAGTTACCAGGAATAACAAATTGCCAAGACAGGTTTTAACTTGTTGATAGCAGCAGACCTGACAGAAGTGTACTCTAAAGTGTGACACATTTGGAGGTGGGAGGGATAGGATCTGTGGAACTCTCTAAAGATAGGTTACAGATATTCTTTGAAATGGATAATGACATCTGTTATCAGTTCCACTGGTACAAATTTAGACCTTTGATAAAGCCAATGGAAGTACACTGGTATAAAATTACACAGATGAGAACAGAATCAGCCTCCCAGGGTGACTGATATTTTAGACACACACTATTGAGGAATTGCAAGTACTTTAAGGTACTTGTTTTCTCTTACACTTTTACAGTTTAAGTCCCTGAAAGTCTTAATCTGTAGAGAGCAGTACTAAACTTTGTTCAGATAAGTATCAGTAAATCTGAGTTATGATACGGTGTGGCATTATATGTATGTATGCTGTTTAAATAGAAAACATAGGTACACTGTGTCTTCTATCTGTCTGTCTCTCTATTTTATCAGAATTTCACTGAAATATATGGATGTAGTCATCAACACTTTAAAAATTCAATAACTTCCAGTCCGGATATTTTCTGGTAGCCAGGAGATTTTAGCTACCAGTGCATAAAAGGACAAGTTCCACCAGTCGTCATTTTAAGGTTGGAAGCACATCCCCTGGCAATCACAGGTCCTAGCAGCAGAATTACATCCCAACCCAAGCAGATAGAGACTGAATCAAGAGAAAGCATTGCCTGCCAGGAATTGTGATTTCCTTTTAAAAAGACTTCTGTACTGAAATTTAATACTAGTAACAGCATTTGAACTGAAGTAGAACCTGAGGTCTTAGTCGAGATCAATGTCTCATGTTGCTGGGAATATGTTTTCACTGTTTGGAGCCCAAGTCCCTGACATACTGAAACCCATGGGTGTGTCTTTCTTGTCTGCAGACAGTCACTTTTATGTGTGTGGGGTCCTTGCACTGCTCTTTGCTCTTGTCCTTCCTGCAAAGTTTTGAACTTAGAAAGAAATGTACCTTGCAACTTAGCCTGATTTCATCAGATATAGACTTAAAGCCTCTCTGTGATTCCAAACAGAAATCAGTTTCCTCAATATAAATACTGTAATTTCATGATATGAAATATGCCCTTGTCACTTTGGATTCTAAGATGATTATTTTATCTATTTTACTCTTAAAATTGTGTTGTGTCTTTTATTTAAATTTATTGGCTTTTCCTTTTTTTGTTGTTTGTTTTCTTTTTTTTTTAATAAAAGTAAACAAACTAACAAACAAACAGAACTCCAATATGCAAATATATATACATGGGCCAAATGAGTGTTTGCTGAAGACAGTAGGGGTCATTTGTCATCTGACTAATTTTGAAGTGCTTTGGCTTTTGTTAGTATATTTGCCTTCAGATTCCTGTGGGAAAGATTAGCTTCACCTATTTTTGTCAATAAATAACATGAAATAAAATAAAATAAGCATAATTTAAAAGAAAATAAAACTTAAGTTAGAGTTAAAATGGATAAGTATATCCAAGAGTAGTCTCTGCTTTTAAATTATAGAGCAGGAAAATTATATCAAATCTTCTCCAATACAAAAAGACTTCTAAATACACTTCAAACTTCATATCTTGATAATGAAACTTAAGTCAAAGGGAATCATAGAAAATAAAACCACCTCAACTAGGTTTATGATTTAGTTGCAAGAAAAATAAGCAAAAGGTAAATAAACATGTAAAATGGGATAAACAAAACTAAATGTGAAGAATTTTTCTTTCTCCCCCTCCTCCCCCCCCCCCCCCCCGGCTTCTTTTTTCCTTTAGCTGAAATGCTACTTTTGATTCTAAATTGCAAGCTAGTTGTCAGATACTCGGAAGAAGAGTTCAGGACATGAAAAGCCATTTCCTTGGAGATGCTTTTCCCTTTTACCCAAAAGCTTGGTGACTAGAAGAGCTTCAATTCACTTCCCTCTTTGACAATATTTGAGCAATGTAGCTCACCTCTTAAAAGAATGTTTCAACTTTTTTGTCTCCTGGATAGTTGGTGAAAGATCTCTCTACCTCTTTGTTCTGATTGGTCCTTTTTGTACAAGTAACTAAAATTCAGGTATCCCACAGAACCACGAACTTTTAAAAATCTCTCTCACTTTGTATTTAAAAAGTGCCAAAGGTGGCCAGTTGCAAGAGGGAGAAGGTTTGAGGAAAATTACCCTCTGAAAACCCTGCCATCAAGATGGTGAGAGGTAGGAATCAATCACTGAATCACCCACTTTGCTGAATTAAGACTTTAATCCAAAGCATTTTTTTACTGCCTTCCAGAGCAGTGACCTACTTGCTCCTAAACTCTATCAAAATATGTAGAGGAAGGTCCCTTTCAGCTTTAGTATTATTAAGTGGTAAACAAAGTCATAGGGTGAGTATAACAATAATTTCTAGTCCAGATGGACCTCCAGGTTTCAGTATGTACTTGAATTATTTTTTATTATTTACAAAAGTGAAACAGTTTTGATATAAGCTTTATTTACTTGATCATTTAAGGAGCCTTCTGAAGGACTCTACATGGGACTTAAATTCCCCTTGAACTTGAAGCATTAATATCCTGAATGATAGTCCCTAGCCAGCAGGCCTATTACCGTTATCTAGGAGTTGTAATTCTGGACTATTGAGTTCTGTTTTTCAGCTGACAACAAGTTTGAATAAAGCTGAATTAAATATGAGGCCAAGCTAAAAACATTATTTGGTGGGTGGAAATTATTAAAATGGAATTGAAAAATGTCATTGGCTTTATGGAGGAGGAATGTTGAATTATATTAACATTGTAAAGATTAAAAAAAAAGAAAGAGCAAGTACTTGCATTTGCATAATTTGGCATCTCAGTTTCTTCTCTTATCTTTGGGCCTTTTTTCTTTCATTACATTGTCTTTCCAATTTTTTTTTTTCATTAGACATTTCTGCAGCTAGTCACCTGAATTCAATAGATTTTTTTTCCTTTTAGTTTCAAATTCTGATGAGGCATTCTTACCAACAATCACGACCAACTTTCCTCCACCTCTAACATAAATCCTTTTTGGTACCTTTCCATTAGAAACCAAACATCCAAACCATCCATCCCTTTTCCTATCAAAAAACTTCAACTGCTGTTAGATTTGGTCTAATTACCTTACCAACTTTCTCAAGCCATTCAGCAGACATTCAGCTGCTCATTAAGTCTGGATATTGCTGTTTATGAGATCTAGGCAAGAGGTGACAACTCACACCTTCTGATTGCAATGCTTAAAACTCATATCTCAGTTCTCTGCTTCGCTTTCTTTTTCCTCTTGTCCTTCTTTATTTCTCCTCCCATCCTCACAGACAAAACCTTTTACATTATTCAGGTCTCCATTACATGCGACATTTTTTTTTGTTTGTGTCTAATACTTTGAAAATTTATAGTTCTTTTAAACATTCAAGCTCTTTGGACCCCTTACTTGTATGCAGTGCTATGCTACTTGAATTAGTGTTACCCTTCAAAGGCCAATATTTCACAGCAACAGAAGCCGGTGTGTAGTGAGTTTTGTTAAAGCTGTTGTTGCCAAAATGTCTTTTTGTTTCCACATTCTTTCTGTCTTTGCAACCAAAAGAAATGTTTGATTAAAAAATTGCCATGTTTTCAGCAATGAATTTTGCATTTCCTTAAAAGAACTAGATTTAAACATAGTTTTGGAGAGCTTTTGTTGTTAATGTTGTTGTAATTTCTTTTCATAATGAGCAAAGTATGAAGTCTTATGTGATAGCTGCCACATTGTGGAGTAAATTGAAGAAAGCATGAATATCTAAGCTTTTAAGCTCAAAAACATGTTAAATGTTCCAACTACTTTAAAATCACACCGATGAAATTGCTACGGTGATCTTCCAAATCATAGAATTCCTTTTTTTTTCCAAATAAAAGTCTACAAATATATACTAATAGCAGCTCTGCATTCAATCTTAATGCAATGCTGAGTTAGGGACACTAAGGTTAGTGGGTATTCTGATTTGGCTTATGATTTCAGTTCTTGGACAAGAGTCTTGGGTCACAACAACCCTTTGTAGTTTATAAACTTGAGGAAGAGTGGCTTGAGAGCTGTCTGCCAGAAAAGGACCTGGGGGTGTTGGTTGACAGCCGGTTGAGTAACTGCCAGCATGTGTCCAGGTGGACAAGAAGGCCAACAGCTTCCTGGACGATGTCAGGAACAGTGTAGTGAGTAGGACTAGGGAAGCGATTGTTCCCCCATACTCGGCATTAGTGAGGCCAATGTGTATGGGCATCATCTTGCATACTGTGTCGTCTTGGGCTTCTCACTACAAAAAAAAAAGATGTTGAGGTGCTGGAGCATGTCCAGAGAAGGGCAACAAAGACAGTGAGGGGTCTGGAGCACAAATTTTATGAGCAGTGGCTGAGGGAGCTGGGGTTGTTAAGCCTCGAGAAAAGGAGCCTGAGGAGAGACCTTATCGCTCCCTACAATTACCTGAAAGG
>KZ505774.1:290063-342417 GCA_002844005.1 Limosa lapponica baueri | reverse complement strand
CTGAAAGGGTTATTAAGCATTGGAATGGGCTGCCTGGGGAAGTGGCTGAGGCACCATCCCTGAAGATATTTAAAAGTTGTCTAGACGTGGTGCTTAGGCACATGGTTTAGTGATGATTTTTTGTCAGTGTTACGTTGACGGTTGGAGTCTATGGTCTGAGAGGACCCTTCCAGCCTAATCAATTCTGTGATTCTATGATTCTTTTCATAGACTGATTGCTTGATTTACAAGAAATCCCTTCCCTTCCCTTCCCTTCCCTTCCCTTCCCTTCCCTTCCCTTCCCTTCCCTTCCCTTCCTTCCATCTTTCCCCCATTCCCCCTTACCTTACGCCCTTACCTGCTTTCCTCTTATCCTGAAGCAGTAGGGTGTAAAACACAGTTAGTTCAGTAATTATATATTTTAATTCCTTTCAGACTCTTAGGTAAATAACATCTGGTCCTGATGATTTGTTACTTTTTATCGATATGTCTAAAATCTCCTCTGCTGACACTTCATTTTGAGACTGACATTCAAACACAGAGAAGCAACAGTATTTCCCTCCTTCACAGGGAACATGGATATGAAGAATTCATTTTTCTTTTGTGTTATGACATTATCTTTCTTGTATGGTTCTTTTACATCTTGGTCATTTGTAAATCCCATAAACTCTCTGGCAAGTTTCTTGCTTTTGATGGATATGGAAAACTTTTTATTATTTCTTCTTTTATTTTAGAAACTTTAGCGGCTTGTTTCTCACACTAATCTTTTCATCCTATTTTTATTATGTTTTAACATTTGACTTGTCCACAGTCAAGCTTTTTTGCTATTTTCATTGAGTGCACATACCTTCCACTTTTGAAAGATATTGATTTATTTCTAAACTAAACTGGGGAGGAATGGGGGGAAGGCAAGGGAGGGAGGGACTTTGCTTGGAAGGATGACACAAATGAAAATGTATGGGGAAAACAGGGGAAAAAAAAGAAGGGATGTTTGTTTAAAGGAATGTATTACAGTGGATATAAAAGTAATGAAATAGGAAATAGAGACGATTAATCATATAGTTAAATTTACACTACTTGATATCAGGGTATGAAGCAAACACGTGCTTCAAAGATGTGTTTTTTTCACTCCACTTCAGTATTTGCAGAAACTACTCATTAGAGGAAGGGCACTGTGTATGCTGTATTGTGTCCCATAACACTGTTCCCTGTAACATCCCTGACTGCAGCTTCAACAAAGCAGCCCACATTTATATAGCAACACAAAGGTAAGTCTTGGTTACTTAAGAGCATTTGTACTTTATAGTCTGGTTGTATTATTCATAATATTTTCCAATAGCTTAGAGCTCCTATAAGGGTACCAGTCAGACCATCCAGTTATTAGAACTAAATTTCACAACAATCTGAAGCCTGCAGTTCAAAGCTCTCAGTTTTTAAGTCCAGTTGGAAAGGCCACTAATTTTTTAAACTTTATGCAGCCATTGTCCATGAATGGAGAGGACACAGGTTTGGAAGTAGAAATGAGTTAAACGATTAGAGGATATCCCTAGAGACTGAGGAGAAACTTGTTAATTTCATACGTAGAATGCACTTCAGTGAAACTGGTTTGTAATACAGCTATTGTCAGTTTGTTTACGATTTGTTTTTTTTTTTTCTTTTGTCTTAAAGTCTTGTTTTCCACAGCAATATTTAAAACAGTGTCATAAAGTTTGTCAGTACATGCTAGCTTTATTTTAGAACTCTTACCTATACTGCAAATCAAACTGGAAGTGAAAACATAAACAACAGTTGCATATAAATGTTGATCAAGATTTTCTGATGCAAGGATTTAAAGGCAGGCACCAAAATGGCATAACAAATTAAATTAAACAACAAGTTTCTGAAGGGTGAAGCATCTGTGTATCCTGGTTGTGTTGTATTGATCCAAATATGAATGCCTATTGGTTCCTTAGAAAATCTGTTTTCCTTTTGTTAGTGTTTAAAAAGGGGTTGGGGTTCTGACTGTGGAATATGTATTTTCAGAGTTTTGTGGAAAGATGCTAACACAATCTCTTGGTATATCAAAATATTTTGCCATTTCTATTGCAATCCTATTAAAAAAAAATATTCCTCTAGCTAGCTCTACTAATGAATGTAATTGATTTGATGCCCTCACTTTACCAACCCTGTCACTCACCATGAGATATTTCCTTCATTTGTCTAATGGAAATGTTCCATTATGAGGTGGTTAAAGGTGATTCATGACATTGATCCTGCCTTGCCAACCTCACTAAAATCCATACATTTCTGCTTTTGTAGAACAATTGGCTAGACGTAGAATATCATGTTCTCACTGTATAATACGATGCGTGTTTGTGAGTGTGAGTGGGAAATGGGAGACTTGCTTGAACAGTGGAGGATGCACTGTTCTTGAAAGTACCTGCCATTGATTACAATTACGTCCTTTCTATAAGGGAAAATAATTTGGGTTTTTAAATTTTGTGGCCAATAATATAACCTGATAATACAACCTATTTCAATTGCAAACTGCTGGTGGCAAAAGCAGACTATTATCCACACTTACATAAATGCTATCATGATGGACATTCTCAGGCTTTTTAGCAATACAAAAGATAAATAACAAGACAAGGAAATTTAATGTTCTGGGGCAACACAGGTAACTAAATGTTAATATTTTTGTCATGAATCAGAATTAAAAAAAACTGAAATACAAAAAAACCTGCATGGAATGTAGTTTTCCCAAAAGATTTCTTTGGAGTAAAAGATTTGTTTAATCACTTTTTGATGAGTTTTGATTGTTATTAAATCTGAAATGCATGTTTCATGTTGCTTGCCTTCATTTACTGGAGTCTGAACCATTCAGGTAACTGGCACTCATTCTTTCCAATGGCATGTACTCCTCTGACAGACTATGTCTCTATAATGCACTACATGATATGTGACTGGTGAAAATTTGCATCACTCAAAGCCTTGGTTCATTATGAACATAGCTCATCCACCCAAAAAAAGTATGGGATAATCAGAATTATCCTTTCTAGTATACTGTGAAGCACAAAAAGAAAGCTTTTTTTCAGGAAAAAAATAACTCAAATCGGTGCAAGAAGTGTAAAGTATAAACTGCCTGGCACTTCAAGTTCCAGTGATGTCTATGATTTATCAAATCTTCTGCTCAACTCTTCTGATATTGTAGCACATCTGTTACGTTCATCAAAGGGATGTGGCAAATTCGTACATGTTTTCATAGAAAATGCGTATTTTGTTCAAACATAAATTAAAAAAAAAACAAACCATGACACTTGAAATTCTTAAATTGTTTTGTTAACCGATTATTTCATGATGTTTGCTTGTATAGCAACTTTCACAGTTGCATCTAAATGAGGCTTCCTAAGTGGTATCACAATATAAGCAATTTGGACATATCAATAAATAAGAAGGTGAAATCAGTTTCAAAGTTGAGACAGGTATTGAAAAAAGAGTTTCCTTGTAAATCTCTCCAGTTTACTGCTAAGTTTAAGCAAATTACCTGCACAGGTATGGGGCAGAACTGCTATACATTCCAGGACTTTTGATTCTTGGGTTTGTACCTGAATAACAACACAGCCCTTTCTCCCATCCTTGGAATTGACTGTTGCTCCTGTAATCGCCTTCTCTGTTATGAGTCTTTTTTTCCCCTTTCCCTATAAAAGAAATTACAGCTTGTCTCTGTAGAAGATAAAACCTGAGTAACTGCTGTACCATAGAAATGCAGCAGGTTTGTGCAATAATACGAAGAAGGGAAGATATGCGACTTGTGGGCAATTAAATACATTTGACACAGTGGCCTATCAGAGAGCCACTTATTTTTAACTCCTTTTATTTATTTCTCTTTAAAAAGGGCTTTAGCCCTCCAGCTTCGCTATGAAGAAACTTTGAGACTAGCCATGACAGGACTCACATTGTTAAGCCTGCTGGGTAGCGCCAGTACAAAACATGATGACAGAGTCACCCACAGAGAGAGCTGTCTTATTTATCCCCATGCTGGCAAACTGATGCACTCCTAGCAGTAGTAGCTTTCCCTGTAATCATTTGTATTATTATTTATAACAAATTACATGTCAAGGACACAATGGCAGATTGGTGCATCCCATTAATTTTTGTACGAGGGGTGGGGGGAATTAAAGGCTATGAACAGTTTCTAGACACACACTGACAATTTATTTTACCTGTGAACTGAGTAGTCTTTTGCATTTAAACTTTTATGAGGCAGATATGACACCAAACTAGGTGGGAGTGTTGATCTGCTTGAGGGTAGGAAGGCTTTACAGAGGGACCTGGACAGATTGGATCAATGGGCCAAGGCCAAGGTCCTGCATTTCAGCCACAACAACCCCAGGCAATGCTACAGGCTTGAGGAAGAGTGGCTGGATAGTTGCCTAGCAAAAAAGGACCTGGGGGTGTTGGTGGACAGCTGGCTTAACATGAGTCACTAGTGTGCCCAGGTGGCCAAGAAGGCCAACAGCATCCTGGCTTGTATCAGGAATAGTGTGGCCAGCAGGAGTAGGGAAGTCATCATGCCTCTGTACTCGGCACTGATGAGGCCTCACCTTGAGTACTGCATTCAGTTCTGGTCCCCTCACTACAAGATGGACATTGAGCTGCTGGAGTGTGTCCAGAGGAGAGCCACCAAGCTGGTGAGGTGTCTAGAGAACAAGTCCTATGAGGAGAGGCTGAGGGAACTGGGCATGTTTAGTCTGGAGGAGGCTGAGGGGAGACCTCATTGCCCTCTACAACTACCTGAAAGGAGGTTGTAGAGAGGTGGGTGTTGGCCTTTTCTCCCAAGGGAATAACAACAGGACTAGAGGAAACTGTATGAAGTTGCAGCAGGAGAGGTTTAGATTAGATATTAGGAAGAATTACTTTACTGAGAGAGTGCTCAGGCACTGGAACAGCCTGCCCAGGGAGGTGGTGGAGTCACCATCCCTGGAGGTATTTAAGAAACGTGTAGATGTGGCACTTCAGGGCATGCTCTAGTGCCTGAGATTGTTGGGTTTGGTAATTGTTGTGGTGATGGGGTGTTGGTTTTGTTTTGGTTTGGTTTTTTTTTTTTTTGTTTTGGTGTTATGTGTGGGTTTTGTTTTGTTTTGTTTTGTTTAATGGTTGGACTTGATGATCTCAAAGGTCCCTTCCAACCATGAAGATTGTGTGATTCTGTGAATCTGAGATAGAGAAGGAAAGAGACAGACTCAGACAGACTTGAGAGATGAAGAGGAAAAAAAAAGAAAGAGAAATGAGAAACTGAGGCTTTGAGAAGTGTCAGATACGGGTATCAAAAGAAATGGTACCTTTAATTCCATTACATTTACTAAGACAAAGTTGTTTTCTGGAAAAGCACTTGTTAAATGCATATGTTTCAAGAGATTAGTTGATGAACATTGAGGGTCAGGGAAGACTGTACTGATGAACACTAGTAGACTTTTTACAAGAGCGTCTAGTGATAGTATGAGAGGTAATGGCTTTAAACTGGAAGATGGTAGATTTAGATTAGATATCTGGGAGAAAGTCTTTACTGTGATGGTGGTGAGACACTGGAAAAGGTTGCCCAGGGAAACTGTGGATGCTCCATCCCTGGAAGTGTTCAAAGCCAGGCTGGATGGAGTTTTGAGAAACCTGGTCTGGTGGGAGGTGTCTCTGCCCATGGCAGGGGGTTGGAACTAGATGATCTCTAAGGTCCCTTCCAACTCAACAATTCTATGATTCTATGATGTGCGTTTTTTAAGAGACTGGGGTAATGTTCTCTGTGTTTAACAAGTAGTTGCTGTCAGTTGTTAGTATCAAGCTTTACGTAAGATTTATTCTGCGAGAGATTCATGAACGGAATACACCCTAAACAAGGAGAAGTGAACTGAACAAGTTTTAAGCATCATAATGAGTTTAGTAAGCAACTGAGTGCAGGAGAAGAACAATGTGAAATCATTTGTGAAAGAAATAGGGATAGGGAGAATGAAAGCTTGGACTCTGTGGCCTGTGTAATGTAAGAGGTCACACAAGATGATTGTAATTGTCCTTTTTGGCCTCAAAAATCCATGAATCTATGAATGAATGAATGAATCTATGATTCTCGGACAAAAGCTGAAACAAGGTTCAAAGATTTCAGGTGCAAAGTCAAACTCATCAGTGAAGACTTATGAAAAGACATGATTGATGACTAACCTTGTCCTTAGACTGTACGTGAGGCTACTGCTTTTTAAAAGTGACACTTGTCACTTTTCCATCTTACCAGGAGGAGAAGAAAAATATATATATAATCTTTGTCAACATCAATTTTTCCTTCAGGTTTATTGCAATCATAAACTGTACTGCACAATGAAAAAATACAGTGTCACCTTGGGTCCGTCAAACTTGACACTAAAAGGTTAAATGAATTTCTTAGCTTAGCTTGATCCAAAGAGGAAGAGTAGGCACATAGTACATGCTGCACAGATTAATACTTTTTTTTGCTTTGCTTTTCTTTTCTTTTTTTTTGCAATTGCAGAAAAAGTTTACAGGCAAACAATGGACACTGCATTCAGCTCAGCAGCAGAAAGGTAATTGCATCAGTAAGTTCCAAAGATTTGAAGGTTCTTTCAGTGTATGATTTGCAGTGCTAAGCATTATGGCTCCAAAGAGATTCACAGGCTGAAAGTTGGTACATGTAAGGTGGCAAGCCAGCTATATTATCCATGCCAAATTGGGTGGAGTTGTCCTCACCGAGTCTTTTTTTAACCTGCTAGACTAAGCATTTCCTTTTTCCTCTTCATTTTCAAACCAAGTCTTATTACATCTCTTTCTCTTTCTCTCCTTTATCACTCCCTTGGCTTTTCTGCTAAACTCTTCAACTTGACTGTTCTTTTAAAATTCTGCAACTGCATAGATTTAAGATAAGAACCTTGAGAGGAGGAAGGGCTGTTTATGTCTATATGGGAACTAGTGAGAACTTTACAAGTTTCCATTTGTTTTTTTAAAGTGAAAAATAAATAATGCTTGAATGCTGCTAGCATCAAGATGTGGAATATCTTGCATCCTGCAGTACCTTCTGGAGGGAAACCAGTCAAACTCATCCTTGCTCAGAAAAAGTATATACTGAAAAAAGAATCTGCTGGAGGAAAAGATATCAGTTTATAACTAAAATAAAAAAATGATGACTTTATAGCACGGGTTAGATAAGCTGAGAGCTTAGTTGCTTGGTTACAATATTTTAGACAGGAGAGAGGCAAAACTCTGGTACTAGAATCTTGCAAGTATATAGATGCTGGTTTTGGATTCATTTAACCTTCTATTGCATGGAAAACAAAGTGAAAAAAAAAACAAAAACAAAAACTAACTACAATTAGGGGGTTGGTTCCATGGCATTTGTGAGCTCCATTCTGAGCTTCAGCAGGATCTATATGCACTGCCATTCATTTTTTGAAAGGACAGATATGCCATGAAAATTAAATACTTAAAGTGCATACTCCATACCTACAAACTACTGCTTATGTATCTAAAATGTCAATGGAACAAAAGTTTTGCAGGATTTGCATTTACAGTAAGTAAATTTATTCATTTACATGAATATTCATATGCAAATATTCGTTTACATGAATAAGAAGCAGTCAATTGCAAAAATTACCTACTCTTCCTTTATACACAATTAGCAGAAGACTTGAAAATTGTGTACTGGAAACATAAAAGATCCCTGACTTGACCAGGCCCTCAATCCCTAATAGAAAGCAATTTGTGCTATAATGACTCCGTTACATTGTTCTAGAATAAAAGCACTTCTCATTACTTGATGCTGCAGGCTAAGTGACATAGTTTGTCTGTACCAGACAAACTCTACATAAAGAATCCCAAAGCTAGAAGACATGAAAAAAGCATAAAATGAAGCTTAATGACCAAATTGGACAGGTCTTAATGATTATTTCAGACTTCATACTGCAGAATTAAACAAAAAATGAAAACCACAAAGAGCCAGTCAGATGCCAGTGTTTGGGATTATTTCTACTCATACTATTTCTTTTTTAATCTCAGTTTTAATTTTTGATATTAAAAGACTGAATTGTGTCCTCTTTTTACTTTAAATACTATGTATATAAAAATCAGTAACACTCTTCTATCCTGTCTAGTGCGGGAAATCTTTGACACCTGGGAAAAACTAGGAAAAGGTTAATACAGATATTCTTCTTCCAGAAGTCTGAGGTCTCGCTAGCTGCTTTATCTTAGTTGCCCTTCTACTTCTGGGCCTTTAGTGATGGTCAGATGAGAGTACTTTCTGAAAGAAAATAATTTGTTTAGAGGATGGGGCCAGACTCTTTTCAGAGGTGCCCAGCAGCAGGACAAGGGGCAAAGGGCACCAACTAGAACTTAGGAATTTACATCTGAACATGAGGAAAACTTACTTTTTTTTTTTTTTTTTATTTTGAGGGTGACAGAGCACTGAAACAGGCTGCCCAGAGATGTTGTGGAGTCTCTGTCTCTGGAGATACTAAAAACCAACCTGGATGCATTCCTGTGCAACCTGCTCTAGGTGAACATGCTCTGGCTGGAGGGTTCAACTAGGTCATTTCCAAAGGTCCCTTCCAACCCCTACCATTCTGTGATTGTGTGTGATTCTGCTTTATAAGACTAATACCTACTGCTATGTAAGAATTTGTAACCTTTCTTATATCTGCATAGTTTTTCTTAAGTAGTTGGTTTTTGAAAATGGCTTCCCTTACTTAACTCTTAGAAACAACTCCTGGAATTCTTTTATTCTGGGAGCTTTCCAAAGTTTGTGAAAGATGTGAAGTCTGAAGAATAAAAAGCCCAGGGCCTGATCTGCAGCAGGTACTGCTTATCAAAGACAGCTTTTCAGAAGCATGTCCTTTCACTGACTGGATTGGTGGTGTGAGTTTACCTCAGTAGCAGAGGCTGGTTGGGAATTATACCCCCAGGCAGTGAGCACACGTAACATTGTGCTTTTATGTTAATGTGTGTGTGTGCATGTGTGTGGATGGATGTATCACAAAATTCTGGCAGCAATTAAAGTATTATTTCTCGTTGACTACTTGCAGGGTTGAGTTTTGCAATGTTGATTTTCTGTATTAATATAAGTAACGTGCAAAACTTAAGCTGCAAAGGTTTATTTAGCAAGACAGAAAGCAAGAGTGAAAGTGAGCAAGGAGCTTCACAATTTTGACATATAATTCTTCAGATAAGATCAAAGAAGTCCATTTACTGGAAGCTCTACTAAGTGTCAGGGAAAACAATTTAAAGAATTGGAGCTGTCGACAGGATGACACTTTCATTTTGAGGCAACTTTCAAGGTTTTGAAACTTGTTCTTTTTCCACGTTGTGTTGAAACATCTATTTTCCTAATGAATGATTTCGAGATTTGGATTCGTGTCCAAAGGAACTTAGGCACCCATCTCTCCCTTTCAAAGAAAAAAAGGAAAAAAAATGATTAAATGAAAAATAAGACTTATTCTGAAGAAAACTTTATTGCAACCAGTGCACTTGTATAGAATACTTCTGTTTTGAGAAAACAGCAGAGTAGGATACAATTTAACTTAATAAAATATGTTCTGACCAGCAACTTTTAACAATTCTGTTCATAAGAATGCTAAAAAAAATCTTCATTTGTTTTAGGAAAAATGTTACAGGGAATAATTAGACCACCATGTGAGAGAAGAAGTGATACAGCTGAAATGAATGCAATGTTTTAACTTCACAGGTTAGTTGGCATCCCTAGGGGAGACTCTGTTCTGCAACTACAGAGGCACAATTCCTGTCACAGGTGTGTGCTGAAGCTTGTAATGGGTTTCTTCTGAACCTTTCACACTCCTGCTTTCCACAGAAGGTTCATTTACCTTTTCGAAGCAGAACAGAGCTGTTTTTAGATTGTCTTGATTTCAATAGACACTCAGGTCCCTTGAGTCTAAATTGGGATGCCTTCGTCTAAGCAAATTTTTATCTGACTGGTTGGCAGTGAAAGTAAGAAAATGGTACCAGCTCTAAAAAGGTTCATGCTTTGTGTTTTGTAGTTCATTAATTATTCTTTTCAGAAATTTCTGCACTACTTGTCTTTCTCATGTCCAGTTCCTTAATTAAAATTGCAAATGCCCTAACTGGTTAACTGAAATCCAGGCACTTTCTTAGTTTATCAGTTTGAGGAATAACTTCTCATGCCTTATTAATTAATAATGGGGTATAATGTTGCTATGTAATTATTTTATTCACACAACAAGTATACAATGTTTACCATGACCACTCCAACAAGCTCTGTGTTTAGGTAACTGTCTCCCTGTAATTGTTGCCCTTCCAGAACACCCATACCTGTCACTGGCTTACTTCCCTGGTATTTGTAGTTTACAGCGAGTATTCTAGCCTGGTTGCAGTATCCCACTTCAGTTTGTTTTTTTTTTCTCTGCTTCTACATATGATCACCACATTCTCAAATCCCATTCAGCATTGCCCCATTTAACCAAACACTAAGTCCCAAGACAGCGTGGCATGTCTGGTTTACACTTGCATGTATATGGGAGAATACCTATTAACCTAGTTACTATAATTAGTTTACTACAACCTTTCTCCCCTGCCTATACATATTGAATGCATTTGAGCCCAAATGGATCCTTGTAAGCACTCTTGACAGGATGAAAAATTCCAGAATACTGCTCTGCACATCAGGAAATATGATTCTAAATACCAGATGTGTTAAGGCTTTAAAGCACATGACTGTTTCAAATCAGAACTTCCACCGGGAGTAGGTCACTGGGTGACAGTATGGCTTTACTGGGAAACAGTGCTATGGAGTAGTTTATAACCCTGGTTGCTGCAGAGAAAACAGCAACAAGGGCTTGCAAAAGTGAGTGTGAATTTCTGTAAACATGTTGGGAATGATCTCTGTGTCCTGTTCAGCCCTGCCTGAAGTTACAGGGTTAATTTCCATTTTTTCATTTTTCCATTTTTCATTTTCCATTTTCCATTTTCCATTTCTAAAGCATTTCTGCATTATTTGATGTCCTGAGGTAGCCACAGGCTTCATTGTCCCTCCACAGCCTTCTGTGGAGCTCCCTCCACCCTTATCACTGTTCGGGACCAGAGTTGAAAGGGACCTTCAGAGATCATCCGGTCCAACCCCCCTGCCAAACCAAGTTCACCTAGAGCAGGTTGGACAGCGATTCATCCAGATTGGTTTTTAATATCTCCAGAGAAGGAGACTCCACAACATCTCTGGGCAGCCTGTTCCAGTGCTCCATCATCCCCAAAATAAAAAAGTTTTTCCTGATGTTCAGATGGAATTCCCCGTGTTTCAGTTTGTGTTTGTTACCCCTTGTCCTGTCACAGGGCACTCCCTCTTTAGATATTGATAAGCATTGATGAGATCCTCTCTTGTTCTTCTCCAGGCTAAACAGACCCAGGTCTCTCAGCCTGTCCTCATAAGAGAGGTGCTCCTTGATCATCTTCATTTGGTCTCCAGCTCCCCCATCAAATTGTACTTGATTTGCTGAACGCCCCTTGCATAATAAATGAGGTTCTAGAAACATGAGTTACAGCAAAGTCAGATTTTTCTGGTGAAGTGACAGAGTGGTTGTCTCATCTGCAAGGCTCAGTCTTACAGGACAGACCACAGGCACCTTGGCATGAGGCATAACGAGCCCCTCAAAACCTTCCAGGGCATTCATCTGCATTGTGAGCAGCCTGAATTGAAGTCATCCTCTCTGGTGCAGAAGAGGAGAAACAGGAACCTGTGAGGCTGCATGCTACGATATACTTCAACATGGGCTTCTTATATTTGTTCTGCTGATACTGTTTCACTTTGTATGAATAATGGAAAACTCTTTGAACTGGGGGGAGAAGAAGTGGTTCTGTACCTTACCAGGTAATTACATGAGGCAGCAAGTAAAATGTGGTTTCTATTGGAAAATAGTTACTGAAATAAGTTCTCTCTGATACTAGTTATGTATGTTGAGGCACTCGTTCTACTCCCTGAAGTTTTGAATTAGCTTTTCATGGTGTGATCTTTTTCTTTTTTTTCTTTTTTTTTTTTTTCTTAAAAATCCCAAATGTTGGTATTTACAGAAAAAATATCTATAAAAATTTTAGGTGTTGGTAAAGAGAAAGTGGAAGAAGAAATTGAATAAAAATAAAAAACAAGGGGTGTTTTTTGCTTGTTCATTTTCAAAAAAATCTTTACTGTTTATCAGAGGTAAGCTTATCAATCATATGGATGAGTAGATAGTCTATGAATATTTTTACAACTTTGTTTCTGTGGAAATTTTGGAAATGAAAAGCAAAATCAAATTTACAACAACTAACCCCCCAAAAGCCCAAACCAATCCAAAACACCAACAATAAGCAAACAACAAAAACTTCCATTTGAAAACCATTGCACAAGCACATAAAATTTAAAACTAAAATATATTCATATATTCATAGAGACTTTTATAGTTTTATATTTTGTGTTTATTCACTGCCTTGAATCCTCTAAAGTAACTTGAGTGAATATAGGTCTGAACTCAGCTGAGTTGTAAAGCTCACACTGAAATTTATTCTTTGCAAGAGAGCAGTTATATATGTTTGTAACCTTGAGCACTTTCCTAATCAGTTGAGTTAAAAGGATTAAAATACACAAATAGATTTCAACACTTTCTTAACTGAATGTAGAGAAACAGGATGAAACATTCTCTTGTTACAAGGATCCGACCTTTCCTGGATTTTGATGCAAACTGAATTAGCAATCTTGATGGCATTCTCCATGAGCTAATCTTGTTTCAATTCCTCCTGTTTCACATTATCTCTGTGGTTCTTAGATTGCCACAGTTTATTGCAACAGATTAGACCAATGTAAAATCTGTTGTGCATCTTATTGGCAGGAGCAGTGTGCAAGAGTTGCTATCCATAAACTTCAGTAGAGTTGTCAACCCTCAGTGCTTTAGATATAGACAGCCTGATAGAGAACTTTACTCCAAAAATGTGCAGTATTTCACTATTATAACTCCATCATGGTCAATTAGCCAGACATGTTCCTGGCTTTTATCTTCAAAAATGATGCTTCTTGATTATTTATGTTTCCAAAAGCTATTATTGAGTAATTCACTGTAGTGAAGGACTTCAATATGCTCTACCATTGTGACTGTAAATCCAGGTGTTAATACTCCCAGGTGGCTCATCATCTCACTGCAGATACCTAATAAAGTTGCCATTAGCTGGCAGTATATACTGAAGAAAACTATACAGCCAGCTGATCTTCTCATTAAAGAAAGGGCTACTGGAGAACGCCTGGAGATTGTCTGAGTTGTCCGAGTTTTTAAAGAGGGGAAGGGAAAGAACTAGAGAATGGTTATTTTCACAGATTGCTTGTAAGAACTATACTGGAAGCAGTAACCAACAACAGATGGAGGACAAAGAACCGATATCTTGCAGAATAAGAGCAGACCACAGTTAAAGTAGTCAGGCTGGGTTAGTAGTCAGATATTGGTTCTCCAGTCTTGCTTCTAAGAATAACTTTAAAAATCATCTGATTCTGATAAATTCAATGTAATTTGACTTATCTTGTCTCCTGAAAAGATATAGTCCTGAAAGACTTTTCATCTTTGACTGGAAGAGGAAATTTGGGGAAAGTGGATAAAATATTACTAAGGAAATTGTTGATGACTTTTTTGCTTGCTATTTAAAAAAATATATTAAATTTAATATTGTTATTGTGATAAAATCTTAGGGTGTAATAATCTTGTTCATATCAGGTGCAGGATAGATCTGGTCCAACTGAGAAAAATGGTAACACAAGTTTCTGTCCACTGGAATATGGTCATATTCAGAGACTGGAGAGGAATCTAACTTTTTAGGTTTTTCCATTCCGTTTTCTGATAGCAGTCAGCAGATAAATTGTCTCACTCTTGTGTCATCCTGGCTTTCAAGGACAGTGATCTCCAGGGGAACTGGAGATGCTTCCAAGTTCTTGAGCTGGAATGGCTGTTCTGGCTGTGCCACTAGGAAGAGTTCTGGGTATTTCTGCCAAAACGTCTCAGTTTCCCAGCAAAGACAACTTAGTCATGCAACCCAGGTGACAAGCCATGGCAACCCAGGTACACTCTGATCAGGTGGAAGTCTGGATGAGTACTGAATTGCAAGTCAAAAGCTATCAGTGAATATGTGTCATATAGAGAATGACTTCCTAATCTGGCCTGACTTTATTCCTTAACTTCAAGGGCTTGAGGGCTGTGTAAACCATGGGATTGTCAGCATAAGCACAGCATAACCATGTTTCTGGGTTTTTTTTTTCCCCTCTTTGCTTTTTCAGAATTCTTTTTCATTACCTGCAATGAACAGGTATGCTAAGACAAGCCCTCAGAAGTGATAAAATGCCAGAATTACAGTTATTACACCACCTGAGTTTTCTGTCACTTGCTACCATACACATGGAGATATACTCTTGAAGACATTTCTTTGATTGAAAGCTCCTGTTTTCAGAGTGGCCACTGTCTCATTTACTGTAAAAAGGGATGGTGTTTTGGAGGCTGAGTAGGTCTTGATGGGGGGGCGTTCACGTGAATAAACACATCCCCTCAAAAAACAAACAAACAAACAAACAAAAAAAAAAAACAGAAAACTTCTGCAACTTCTAGAGCCAGGGCATGGGAAATCTGACTCGTACGTTCAGTAAAATGCCTTGTTTGTGTGGTTGGTGTGAGGACAAATAACAGAAAAAAGACAATTGCAGAGCTCATGCAACTAAAAATTTTCTCTCCCTGTCATTGCAAATGCAGCACAAAACAAGCAGGCAGATAACCCTCAGTGACCAAATACAGTGATCTGAAATATTAACAACACAAATTTTAATATGCTACTACCTGCCTGTAGATTTTGACAGAGTAGTTAACAAGAAGAACAACAGAAATAACTGGAGTTGTTGGAAAATTCTTCTTTGAAACATTTGAAGTGAAAACCGAAATAAAAATGTAAAGGAGTGAACATATAAGGCAAACTCTCTCCTGTATTAAAAACTCCTGGCCTCCAAACCTGTTCAATCCAGATGCACAGCTGGTAGCCATTGCAACAACAACTGTAATTCTGTAATATCCTCCCATGTAGGCTGTTGCAGCTTGTCTGTTTTGCATCCCCTGTTGTGTCTTAGCCTCTTTTTACTGTTTCACTGTTTATCCTAAGGAAAAGTAAACAGAGAAAATACATTATTTTCTGGATATTTATGCAGGTTGCAGTAACAGATCAGCGCTGCATACAGAGTCAGTTGGGACTCTAAGATTGGCTAATATAGTATCTCAGGACTAACTTTTATGATATAATAAATTTTGATTTTGTTAATGAATCCTCTATAAAAGATTAACATTCATTTATAAATATTGATTCAAAGACTAGTGCTCTGATATTATATACATATAGATATAGAGTTGGTGCTTTGAAAGAAGGACAGACCTCATTTAAGAAGCACAGATTGCTAAGGTCTTATTTATACCTCTGTGCTCAGTCAGGAAATCTTCACAAGGAATAAATTCTGGCTTCCTTGCCAAAACCATTGATGTCATACTTCAGGCACTATCAATAAAGTCTAAGAAAAAATCCAAATATTATATTATAAAAGATTCCTTAAACATGAAGCCTGATGCATTCTGCATTTTTTTCCAAAAGTTCTTGTAGGTCATTTGGCTTTAAAAAAGATGAAGTATTGTTTTGAAGCATTTTGGTATACATTCATATTAAAAATGATCAGAAAATAAAATCTCTGTCCCAATGTTTTGATGTTCCAGTACTTTGACATTTATTTTCACTCCAAATTGGGACAGACTTGAAATCACTGAAAATTTGCACAGAGAGAAAAGTGGTTTGGTTTTTTTTGTCTTTTTTTAAAAAATCAATTCAGAGGGCACCCCTAAAAATTGAGTTTCTATATTGCCTGAGAAGCAAATCCAGAAACTAAAATAGTCTTGATATTTCAGCCTGTCCAACTCTGATGTGCCAAATTGCAATTTGTTGTGAAATAACTGCCCATTTTACATGCCACTTGAAGTCAAATTAACACTTTGAAGTGTAATATTTTAATGTGGCTCTAAACATGTGGTGCTTGTTTGGTTTGAAATGTCATTCAGGAACAGCAAAAGAAAAAATGTCAAAATCAAGACAGTATTTTGTTCCAAAGGAGAGTGTTCCAGATGACCATTTGTATGCTTCTGGGGTCTGTTTTTATGGTTATATTTTCATGCCAACACATCTATGATGGCTAGATGTGGATTTTTATGTAATCCAGGCTTACATAAGGAAGAAAAGTAACACTCCCTGTACTTCTCACAGCTCTTTCTTGGGGATTCTGGAAATTTAGGGAATATCCTTTTTTATCTAACAGACCACAGGGTACAAACAAAGCTGGGCCACCAAGAGCTGCCTAAGGTTTGACATGAGATAAATCTAAAATCCTGCTTCTAGGACAGAAGCAGCAGCAGAACAGGCTAGGGTCTTCCTTGATTAGGTGTATCTCTGCTGGAAGGACATAAGGGTCCTGAGGCACACCAAACTTAACATAAATGAGCAGAGTGATCTTACAGCTAAGAAAGAAAACTGTTTCCTGAGCAAGAACCTAGTCAGCAGTTATGGAGGAACAGTCTGTTCAGCACCTGTTTGGATACACCTGGCACACTATGTTCAGTTTCAGTTTGCTTCCCGCCCTAATTTTTGCTCTGAAAAAATAGAGTCCAGAATAGGACCACCAACCAAGAAAAAAAAAGAAATTTGATGAGCCTTTGCTCTGTCATTTGGGGAGAGATCGGCTTCCATTGCTTTTATAAGTACCTCAGCAATGCTATGTTGCCACCTTTTGATTTTTTGAAATTTACTTACATTTTTTTAACTTTCTGTGTTACCATATTTCCCTTTGAATCCTTGCATAACTTTTCTGTCTTAACAATTACACTCTGGCTTGCTTTTAACCTTTACCTTTCATGGCTTTTGCTCATTCATTGCCTCACACTTCAACACAAAATTTCTGTGTAAAAGTGAACTAACATCACACTTGTACATCAAGCTAGAACTTGGATATCAGACACTTGAACCCTTGAACTGTGCTAAATGAAAACTGTGTTTCTGTTAAGTTAGTGATAATGCTGGAAAGAAGCACGTTGCTCTGTATATGTATATGGTTCCGTGTGAGTTGAAAAAAATATATAAACTCTTCTAGCATTCTTGAGGGAAATTCTTAGGAGTTTTTTTACCAGCTGTCCTCGGTATGTCACTTTTATTTCACAAGATCATTTTAGTTGCAGTAGCAGGTTCAGGAACATCAGCATGCTTTAATTAACATCCAGCATGCACTTGGCTATTCAGAAAATGGTGGAAAATGGTCTCTGGCAGAAAGAGCATATCATTATAGGTTCTTATACGAAGCACAATGGAGACAGTGGAAAGACTTAAGTGTTTCAAGTCTGTTGGCAAGGCCAGCAAGAGGGAAGGAGGAATGATAGAAGGCATTCACAAATGGCCTATGGCCATGAAGATGATCAGAGGAGTGGAGCACCTCTGCTGTGAGGACAGGCTCAGAGAGTTGGAATTGTTCATGCTGGAGAAGAGAACGATCTGGGGAGACCTTATAACAGCTTTCCAGTACCTAAAGGGAAGATGGGGAGGGACTCTATCAGGGATCTGTTTGGTAGAATAAGGAATGATAGCACTACCTTCTCACACAAAGACATCACAAAACGGAGTAGCTCTCCTGGACTCTGTAGCAGTTGCAAGGAGTCCTAGAAGGGTAAAAGCCAGAAGAATATGCTTTTATTTATTCAACTAAGCTGATGTCAGTCACAGTAGATCTACTGCAGTCAACAGGACTGTGCTGATATATATTATCTCTGGACATTATTCTGAAGAATGTACACTTTCCCCTGAATAGAAAGCATGATTACCTACACAGTGTATTAGCAGGCTCAGTACCCAGAGAATTCATGCTGGAGTGATCTGATGCTGGTAAGAAAAATTCATTTTAGTCTTCATGTCCTGGACAAATGTATAGGTATGGTAAGTTTTCCTGTAATTATTTCTAGGTACCAGCTTTTTAGCAAGCTTTATGTCAATTTGATTAGAGTGCTACTTCCTGACAGCTATCATGGTTTATGTTGCTTAAACATTTTCACTATCTAATCTAGGAAAAGAAGCTAATTAGTTCTAAGTGTGAAAATGTAAGGTAAACCTGTCTTATACTACAACTGGCTTTTATACCTCACTCAATAATTTACTTCAGATTCAAAGAACTAAAAAAATACATTAAAAAAAAAGTCAAAATAGAATAGAAATGGCACGATATTATTTATTCTATATAAAATGGGTAGTTATATTCCAGACTTTCCAAAGAAGCCTCAAGTCCCTTATCCCGTAACTCGTTCTTACAACATGATCCATTATTCCTTATGGACAGCAAACTATATGTACCAGTGTATTTATTAATGTATTGTAATAGATCACCAGTCTATATTTCTTTATCCCATCCTTGGTAACATATTCAGAACATTATTTAAAGCTCATTATTCACTGAAATAACACATGCGAAAGCACAAGTTGGTTAGCTGTGATATTTTATTAGAGTGAGCATTTTGGGATTTTATTCTCAGTCCCTCATCAACATAAAACATAGTAAAGAGTTCATAAATCTAATTAAAAACATTAGAATAAGGAAAAATCACTGAATATTTAGTTAGGATATGCAAGTCTCATGTACAAGCAAGCCATTAGAGGCAGTCATAAATGCCAATTGAAAAGCACTCAATAACTGCTAGTACAAGAAGACAGATGTAGACGTAATGGTAGTCTGCAAAGGTAGAAGTGTTTTGTTTACCTGTTTTTTTGTCTGCCTTTTTTTTTTCCCTTCCCCCTTCTTCTCTTCCCCCCTCCTTGCTTCCCCTCCCTCCTGCAGAAAAGCATTTGGAAACAAACAGAAAAAAAAAAGGAAAAATATGCATCATAGCATTTTACTGTCATGCTGTACAGGTTTGGGTTGCCAGACATTTAGGAACAAAATCCTTTTTATCTTCCTTTTTTTTCCTTTTCCCCTTCCCTTTTCTTTTCCCTTTCACTTTCCTCTTCCTTTCTCTTTCACTTTCCCTTCCTCTTCTCCTTCCCTTTCCCTTTTCTTTTCCCTTTTCCATTCCCTTTTCTTTCTTTCCTTCTCTATTTTTCTCTTTCTCTTTTCCTCTCTTTTTATTTTCCTTTTTACTTTCCTTTTCTTTTTTCTTCTTTTCCTTTTTTCTTTTTTTTTAATGTATTTATGAATTGATAAGATTGTTTCAGCTGATGGTTCTGATTCTTCTATTATTGCTCACAGACAACAATAATTTCCTATTTATTCTTTTCCATGTCATTCTTTATTTTCTACATATGGCTTTCTGCATTACTTAGAACAGATCCTTTACAGAATTTTGAAAGATATTCAAAGTGTAAAAGGTGTTCTTAATAAAAGAAAGAAGAATTAGATTATTCTAAGTTTCCTAGATGCTTAGAAGCAACTTCAATACAAATTCAGCAAACAAGGTCCCACACTTGGAAGTAGTAAAGCCCTTAAAAGGTAAAAGTTTAGTTGAGCTAAGTGTACGGAGAGCTTCGCTAGACTGGGATGGTAACAAAGACTGAAAAGCACATGTTAGTTACTGGCCACAGCAAAGCACTGAATTCTCCTGAAAACAAGAGAAAAATACGTTCCACCCCAAACTAATTAGCAACTTATTGGTTAGGGAACTTGTCTTTAGATTTCTTTGGTAAAGGTCTGAATCCTCACTCTGCTTTGCCTCCAATTTATGTTTCTCAAATCAAATTCATACTCATGCCTTAGTCTCCAAAATGAAGAGGAAAGGAGAAAAAGAGAAAGAGATTAATTGAGTGAGTCAGTGAAGAGGGTAGTCAATCGGTGGTAAGAGGTTAGAGACTATTTTTCTGCATCTAGAAAATTATTTTAGTCAATGTTTCTCATACAGCAGGTCAAAAATTCTTCATTGGACTACTCTGATGTGGGGACACAGGTGCAATTCTTGTCCTATAGTTTTTCTGTGAACAGCATCCAAGACCACAGCCCTGGGATCCTTATTTAAAGATAAAGAACCTACTTGTTTGAAGGTCATGACTACAAAGGCAGCACTTTGCGGCTTGTTGAACAGTGAAGAGAAAGATATGTTGTGGAGACCTTGCACAGGACCAGCAGGAGAAATTCAAGTACTGTGGGAATGCAGATAGCTTTTGAGGCACTTGAGCAGTAGTTCTACACTACATTTATGACACATAATTGATGAGGTTAGGCACATACACAAACTGTGAAGTAGTGAATTATCTTCATTATTCTAGCACTACGTATTTGGGCCAGGAATCTTCAGATTTTCCAGTTTTACTCATTTGCTTCCTGTTCTTTGCAAGAAAATTTCAGACTGTTCTTAGGCATACTCCGATGAAAGCTTTGATGGAAAAAACTGTATGAAGTCCATGTACCTGTACCTTCTCAAAGTCTGAGATCTGGAACTAGATCTGTGACTAAACACATCAGATTCCAGATGACTAATTTCCATTCAGAACACCTGTTATCAATCGTCCATAATATAGGATTAAATAAATGTAGTTTTCATGCAGTCATCAGTCCTAGTTGTTCTGATAGTACACTAACATTTTTTTTCTCAGTCTAGATCCCAGCTGTTTGTTTGAATGTATATATCAAACCTGATATCCATGGACTAATGCAGTGTAGAACAAAAGTCAGTATTAAAACCCACTTGTTTTTAATTCTCTGCAATTAGTAGGGGTTTTGGTTTGGTTTGGTTTGATGTGGGTTTGGAGTTTGGGGTGGGTTGCTTGGTTTCTCCCCCCCCCTTCCCCCCATTTTGGACTTTTATTTCTTTATAGGTCATAATTTGTGAAAAAACATGGCTGAAGTGTCTTATGCAACTGACCCAATCACAAATGTAATGGCTCCATTGTCTTTTTTTTATTATTACTCTATGTAATATTTCAATTAAAATGTCCCCTCAGACTGCTCCAGTCTAAGTGATCCCAGGCTCCTGTGCCTTCCATAGCCTTATTGACTTGAAAAATAACAAACAAGTGTAAATGACATTTACAGCTCTTAATTGGTGTCATTAGCAGTTCTTATTATTCAGTAGGACAAGCAGTGGCCTTTTATTGAGAATCCAGTGATGCACATCTGCTTTGAACTCATCAGACTTAAAGGCAAGTAATAAAACAGCTGAGTGAATGACTTAGGGCCATATCCATCATTGAAAGATGCTTGCAGATGATATTTTTTTTTTTTTGCTTGAAAAAAGATGACTTTTGGGACTATGATCATAGAAGGGTTAGTGCTTCATTAATAGAAGTATATCTTGAAATAATATTAATGTATTGAATCATTAATAATAACCTAAATTTTAATTGTTTATCTTGTTTCCAGTACTAATTGCTATAAACTAGACCTTGAGGCAGATCAGGGGGGATTAGATGCATAATAGCATGTAAGTGCAAAAGGGCTGTTAATACCAGTAAGATGTAACACTGAAGATTTGTTTGATCCTTCAAGTTAAATACTGCTGAGCACTAAAATTGATGGTTTAGACACACAAGCCCAAAGTATCATCCTGCAGAACACCTTTATTAGACATTCGCACTGTGGTACAAAAATTTCTTAGACTCCTAAATTTCTACCGTGAACATCTACATTTCTTCTGTGGCATATGCACATAAGCAACAAACCTTTTAGTGACATGGTTAGTGATACCTTTTAGTGACATGTTTAGTGATTTCCATTAAGCTCCCATGGAATTAATAAAGTGGGGAAAGATTAATCTTTTTCTCTAGAATATGTAGACAGAGGAGTCATGTAGGCTCTCTCCAGTCTATGACGGACATTGGAGGACATTGGAGGACAACAGATTGCATCTACCTTTGGAAGGTTTCTTAGGGTTCTCTAGGTGACATCATGGAGATACTATGGACAAATTCAGGGAACTAGCATAGACTTAGTTCAGCTAACAGGGCATTATGTGCCCCTATTTATGAATTTAAAAATAGCTTAGCCAACCTGTAAAGTCAGTGGAAAGAAGCTCAAGAGCCTTATCTCTCCTAAGATGGGCAAACAAGGTAGATCAGGTGTACTCCTGATTTACTTTTGGGTACAGAAGGGTGGATTTCTTGCTCTGATTTGATCAACCTGTAATATCTGTCATTAGATTTTTATTATTTATTTTTTTAACAGCAAGGTCAAGGATGAGCTGCAGTTCTAACAGACATTTCTATCAAACTAGATTAAAATATCTTCACCACAGGACTGAAGTCTCATTTCACTCCTACCGTATTTCCTACCATACATTTCCTACATGCATTTCCTACTGTAACTTCTCAGCTTTATGGACTGCTTTTTTGGTGTCTGATTCTTCCCACACATTGTATACATTACCTAAATACCTAATTCTGTATTTTATTAAGTGACAACATCTGAAACATTTGCAGAGCTAATCCATACTGGATATTCTGGTAGATGGATTCAGATAAATCTGGAGAAAAGTAGGAACTGGGGAAAAAATCTAAAATTGGATTAATTCCTTTAAAAAAAAGTAAAGTCAGTGAAATTTTTTTCGTTCTGCATAACGTAGTAGTCCAGTGTAACCACAGCCAAGTGCGAATAAAAATTAACTGACAAAGACGCAAAACACTCTGCCAGAAATCTTAAGAAAAGTTGTCTCATCTCATTGGATCTGTACACTTTAGCTGATAAATTACTGCCTAATCGTTCATTACTGTGTTAACTGTCAAAGTCCTAACTATTATTCCATATGAAAAATCCATGTTGAGAACCAAGCTTAAAAAAGTCTGAGAGTTCTGTAACAAAAAGGAAACATTTGTTAAGCAGAAGTGATTTGTGACTCTCCTATTACTTACCAAGAAAAACCCTGCTCTGGTTCAGCTAATTTGTAGTGATGTCAGGCTGGGATTTTCAAAGGTGCCTACAGAAGTTAAATGACTGCTTCCTCTTGAATTTCTTTGCAGCTACAATTCTGACCAGACCTTTTAATATTGCTTTCATTTTAATGAAGGAAAGTGAAAGAAAGGGTCAGCTCATAGAGGGAGTAAGATATTTACGTTTCTTGGAACTTCACACATCTGTAAATATTTTCCTCAATGCATTAGCAAATGTATTATCAATAACAACAATAATAATAGATATACTCTGTAGGAGTACAGTCAAAATAGTTCATAGAAAGTGTTTATCTCTATTTTGTAAGTGAAAAAGCAAAGCTCTATGACTGCTCCACAGGTGCCCCCACTGTGCACATACAACTTGGAAAAAAGAGTGCCTACAGACGGTGACCGTGCAGCAATAGATACGATGTAAAATTGCAGCACCAAAACTTAGCTATTGGTAAATTCTTCAGGAATCCATACCCTTGGTCAAGGTTACTCAAAGGTATACGACACATTCATAATGAAATGATGGATTTGCCTAGGTCCCAAATCAGAATCCAACTAACTCTTATCTTTGGGGAGCTTGATGATAAAACAAGACCATCCCTGAACTTGGCATCAGGCTACCACACGGCTTATACTCCAATTAAATATCATATTGATCTATTTTTAACCTCATAAATAAGAGATGTTAGAATAAGAGGTGTTAGATTTCACAGTTATTCTTTGAAGGATGATGAATTTAATACCAAACTGCATTAAAAGAAAAAAGAAAATAAGAAGAACAATTGCAATTTTAAATTGTTTCAGACTTTAAATTTAACCCATTAGAAAATAAAAGGTTTTTGTTATGATCAATTCATTAAATAAATAAAAATATTTCCATTTTTGGGATAGCATCAACTATTTTTCTGAGAAAAAAATAAAAGACTGTTTCTAAGTTAAGTGACTGAAAATGGGTCCTGTTTGGAAGTCAATATTTTGAGACCATGAGAAAACCAATATTTGTGGATCTTTTTGAAGACAAAATCTATTTCTTCAGACTTGAAAGAGCATAGATTCACCCCAGAGAATGTACTTTTTTAACATTATTATTTGTCTACATCCTACTGGCTTTAATGAAGAAATCAAACCAAATTTTGTAGTTCGGCTTTTATTCATCTCACCTTGGCAGTAGGCCAGTAACAAGCTGGAATTTAAAAGTCTTCTTTTCCTAGAGTGTAGTTGGTGGAGAAGAACAGGTATATCTGGACAACAATTCAATTTTTATCTGGGCTACTCATCCAGTTTGATAAGCAACCTTTTTTTCCTTGTCTTTCAAAGATGTATAGTTGTAATGCACTTTAGGCATCTCAATAAACCGTAGAATGTTTCTACTTTTTGTACAGAAATTTTTTACTGAGAAATTTACATAACTTCTTGTTTAAATACATTTTATGTAGTAAAGAGTTGGTATGATTCTGTTTTGAAAAAGAGCTGACATTTAAATTAATTTTGTGTGTGTGTGTGTATCCAAATATGTTTTCCCTTTTCTGCACTTAACTTTCTATATCCTTTCTGAGGATGTAGTGATTTTTTTCCTTTGTGTTTTCTATTTTTGTATAAACAAACATCAATTAACACAAAGTTCACTTACACTACAGTGATGATTATACACATATGCAATCCATTAAAAAACGTAATTTCTTTATTTTCTTGATAAGCAGTTTATTTTCCTTGTTGTTTCATGCTCAACTAGTCTTGGTTGAGTTATTTCATCCCCAAACCCTCCTTCCTCAACCATTATGGGCAAAAGCACAATCCTGGTCATCACTTGCCTCTAACTTAGCCATCACAGAAACACCTGAATGTATGGATCACAACAGAACATGTAGAAAAATACTTGGGACAAGGGCAAGATCAACAAAACCCATATAATCCAAGAAAGCATGATTAAACTTAATTTTTTTCTTGCTCTTAGGATGTCCCCACAGAGATTTATTGATGTGTAAATAAGGATCAAGTACCTGCTACTCTTCTCCTAATGTCCTAAGGGCCACCAGTAGGATATGACTAGACAAGTAGACTAGCTTTTCTCCATTAGTCTTTTACTTTGTCTTTTTCTTTTTTTTCTTCTTCTTTTTTTTTTTTTTTCCTTGGGTTTGTTTCTTTGGTCAACTGACTCCTGTGTTTTTAGGAGGACTAAAGACATGAATATATGGCTATACATATTACCTGCCATGTCCTCATCCAGGTTGAGGTTTATGATTTCAGATATTGCCCAATAAAATCGTTCTGATAAAATCAATGAAATGGAAATACTTTTAAAGTTTTCTTCCCTGGGGAAAGTAAGAAGAGAGGGATATATAAGATATTCCACATGTATACAGTACTGCAGAGTCCAGAGAAAGACAAAGAAATGATGAGGCTTTGTAATGATAATATCTTTAGCCGAGTATGGTTACATCTTCACCTCATCAGAGTCCTGTTGCACTCCATATACTCAAAGTACCAAAACAAAACAAAACCCCACATGCAACCTTCCGTAATGAAGTTTATGATCTATATATATAATGAAGGTAGAGGAGGCATCATTATGTCCATTTTGTTGATAAGCATAGGCTAGCAAGCGGCAAGATTGTAGCTGCAGGTCTATATTGAACCCAGACCTTCTGAATGACTATCATCTGGTGTCTCACCTAAGAGAGCAGACTTTTGCAGAATGTTGTGAAAGACGTCATGGACTTCCAGTGAAAGATCAGAAGTTAAGGCTTAACCTTTCCCACCATGTTCTAACCATTTAAGCATCTAAATATCAGCTGGTTTCCGCATTCATGCTGATTACAGAGTTATTGCTCTTTGGCTGGTTAACAAAGGGTGATCTTGCAAATGGTCCCTGGCTGCTCTCCCTGGAAGTTGTGTGCATGTGTGTTTGTTCTTCATGTCCTTAGACAGCAACAAAGCAATTCTATTGCAGTGGGAACTAGTTCAGAAGCCATTAAGTACCAATATGAGGATCTACTCAGATGGCTAAATTTACTATTAACAGCACAACAGAGATTGAGGCAGCCCCAACAGTAATTCTAGATGGCAAACAGCACCAGAGGTAGCATAGCTACCACAGTTGTAAAAATGATGAGCAGCAGATGGGAGTGACAGTAGAGGGTATCATTACAGTGGCTTGATCAGACGTAACTGAAGATGTAATGAAAAGATCTCTTTGTTACCATGGATGGTATTAAAGATAGGTGCCTTTTCACCCCAGTTTTGTGTTCCCTTTTTTTTTTTCTTCAGCAGTATTAAAGGAAACAGCTGGTAACCAAGCTCTGGAAGCAGGGGTTAGATTCTGCTGGGACAATCTCTTGATCTGATTTTTTGTGTTAATTGCCAAAAGAGATAGGAACCCTTACTACATTCGTCTTCTCCAGGGAATACTACAACTCACTTATGTAGCTCACATGAAGGGTAAATTCTTCTAGTGAATACATCTTGGTTTGTAACTGATAATATGAAGTTGCCTGATTAATTACCATTTCAAAGTCTATAACAGTATGTCACCCAAAACAGTGTATATCGCATGTGACAACAGGACACCGCAATGGTAGAGCATGGGATTGGTAGAAATACCTATAATGAAAATAGAAAATCTAGAAAGGATCAGTGAAGAGTTTCAATCAGTGTTTGTTTGTCACATCATGATGAAATGCTTCCCATTCAAACTGGATTAGGTTCATGTGAGATTCCCTTTTAAATCATTAAGACTCAGTAATTTTGTGTTTAAGAATTTTAAAGAGCTGGCTCAGGAGCTACCCAAACCATTAAAGCAGATTTAATCTAGTCTTTAAAACTTCAGGACATGCCAGGAGTGTAATGGAAAGAATGTATAGTAACAAACTTTTAAGGAAGAATAAAAAAGATAATCCAAGCAATTACAAGTTTCGTTTAGATTCAGAGCAAAATGATGAACCATTTGAGACAAGCATGAATTACCAATGAATTAAGGGAAACTAATGTATTAATGTCAGTGAATATGCACAGGTTGGAAATAAATCTTTCCAAACCAGCTCATGTCAATGTTTTGATGAGAGGACTGATTATTTCAATAAAGTATTAAAGTTAAATAATAATGTAACTCCTTTAAAGAAGTTGACTTGTATACAAGAAACTAAAAAAAAATAAAATTAAAACCCCATTGTTTCTCAAATCACATTGAATTATTAAACAAACGGTTGATAACTGTGTCCCACAATGTAATTGCAAATTGGGAATTAATACTAATAAGGTGTCTTCTGACTGGGGTCTCCCTGGGATTGATTTTTGGCTCTATGCTAGTAAACATTTTATCAACAAGGTGGAAGAAAACATAAAATCATTACCAGTAAAGCCTGGAGTTGATACAAAAGCTAAAGGAATGATAAATAATGAAGAATACAGGCCGCTGATACACAGTGCTCTCTGTCTCCAATAATCTAGGGACAAGGGTACTATTAGACTCAGATATATGAACAAGTTATTCCAGCATCACATATAACAAGTCAGCTGATTCATGATAACTATCCATAGGAGTAGTCTACCCTGCAGAAAATCAAGGCTGTTTGAATTAGTTTACCTCCGTGAAAAGAGGACTAAGCAAACTCAGCTTATCTTGTTTAACCCAGATTTATTGTACACAATGGAACAGACACTAGAGATCAGCCGACATGCATTAATAGGTTTTGTGTCGAAGCCTGGTGTGTATTTTCAGAGTGGCTAATAAGTAATTCATTTAGGTGAAAAGCATGTTTTTCACATTTACAAAATTGGGAAATACCACATAAAAAATAGAAATAAAAATAAAAATAATACTACTACAGAGCTAATCCAGCAGACGAGAAAAGACAAAATGAGTAAAAATTTAGAGGAGGCACATTTACGTTTTTATGGTGAGAGTAATTAACTGTTAAAATGACAAGGTGTATATTGGATTCTCCATCACTGGAAATTTTTTTAACAAGATTGTTTTGGTTTTTTTTTCTAAAAGATTATTCTCTACAAAGCACTGTTATTGACTTGCAGCAGGAATTAAAAATCCTATGTTCTGTGCTATGAATGAGGCTAAGCTAAATAAACCCAGTGATATCTTTTAACTTCAAAATCTAAGACTCCTGTAAAGGTTCAGCAGTGATTTACCTGCCATAAGGCAGTTGATGAAAAGCAGGTAGCTAACTAGAAAAGATCATCTGCATTCTCTTAAAGAAACCACACACATAATAGTGGACATGGAGCAATGTTAAGCTCTATTTGCCATTCCAGTTGAGTGAAGCTGAAAGTAAATGACAGACACAACTGCCTTCAAATAACTTGTGGTTTAGTCTCTAGAAAAATACAGGCTACATTCTAGGATATTTAATTTCTTATCTGAACCCAGGAAAGATAAAATTCTTTCTTTAATAGAATTTTATCAATAGTAAGGGTGTAAATCATAATTCCATCTGAGAAAAAAAATATATCATTTTCTCATGCAATTAAAGACCATTTTTATTCAAGAACAAAGTAAAAGTAGGAGTGTATCTATATTATTGTGTGTCTATTATTATTATTCCTACATATATTGATTTTATTTTGCACCAGCTGAAGCATTTTGCTAAGACAAAACTGAAGAATTAATCAAGGTTTTACTTTTAGACTTACAAGTAAAGAAACGTCTGAAAACTCAGTCTAAACAACAGCTGTGAAATCATACTCATTTACAGACTGCTGAAGTGATGGGTTTGAGGGTTTTTTTTCAGTTTGTATTATTTTCATTGAATTAAGAAGTGCTTGTAGAAAAAGTGATATATTTCACTTCAATACTACTATACAGTTGTGAGGTTTCTTGTCAGTCTTGGCTTCCTCTGTAACTGATTGAGAAAAAAAGACATCTCTTATGTCTGGCTTGTAAACTTCAGATGAGAAAAATCAGCTTTTAAATATGGTTAGCTTTGTTTTCTGAAGAGGTAGTTTACAAGATTAACTGGAGGAAAATACTTAGTTTAGCTCTCTTAAAAAAAAAAAACACAAACCAAAACCACTTGGCTGTTTTTGTGCTGACAGATTGTAATTCTTCTGTATCTCTAACAGCTGAGCTTAAAGGAAGTCTGGAAGTCATTGAGACCTTCAGGTGAATGACAGAGGTCTCAGCCCATCACCCCTTATGCAACTACATCCAAAGGTCTTTGGTTAAAGCAGGAGCTACATGAAAATTGTGTACATTTTATAAGTGAAAGACAGTTGATAGTATGAAAATAGCTTTCAAGATGGACAGATACCTGATCAGTTGGCACTTAGTATGGTATTAAAGCAAACTAACAGAAGAAAAGTTTTTAAGTGATCTCAGAATTTCATGTTAACTTCTGTAAATTTCTTATTTTTCCAGAGGAGATTGGTTGTTTGATGTGCATTCTATGGAAAAAAAAATAATAATTTTTTGTGTACTTATCTTTGCTGATGTCTCTCTTCCGAAGAGTATTGTATTTGTGTGTTTTGATAAAATATGTTTGCACTTAATTTTATTTTTCTTACAAAATAAATTTAAAGAAACCCCTCTAAATGTTGAAGAATACTTAAAATTGTTCTTAACACTTTCATTATTTTAACTTATTTTTTTAGGGAAAAAAATAATATTTCTGTACCAGCACTAACAAAATGCCCAACAGTTCTGTGGCAGGATGTCACAAATCAACTTCCACAGCAAGGAATGGACTTATGAACCTATTAAGCTCACAGTCTTTGGCTTTGAAGCAACAGTCATCATCATTAATTGTTATTATTGCATTCTCTGACATTTTCAAGAAAAAAAAAAAGGCACAAAGGATTTTGTGAGAGCCGTAGCTGTTCACCTTAAGACAAGGAAGCTGCTTTCACTTTTGTTAATTAAAATGTTTCTAAAAAAACAGTGGAATGCAAGACAAATTTGAGTAAATCAGATGCCCACCCTTCCATTTACCTATAAGTCCTGCTGTTTCTTGCCTTTTATGTAAATTGTAACATCTCTGGGGCAGAAAAAAAAAACCTTTAAAAAAATTAATTTATTGGCACAGACACAGCAAAGAATTTTTCTTTGACTAGGAATCCTAGACTGAACCACAGAAGAAGAGTAAACTACAGAGAAGATGCAGGATAAAGTTTTTTTCATAGTTTTGGGATTTACTTGTTTAGATCTTGAAATACTGTGCAGTTGAAAGGGGTTGGCATTTACAGGGCATTTTCCCTAGATAATGTTTAATGTCTTATATATAAAACTGGACACATAAAGCAAAAAAAATTTGCATATTTCAGCCAAGCTAGTAATAACATTCACAATTTAGTAATCTAAAAAAAATTTCATTGAAATATAATGTGTTTATTTCTCTCAGATTTGAGAACCTCAAGGTAATTAATCTAAAAGTCCTGTATGTAATCTGAATTTGCCATCTGGACTCCCTACCTTAATCAACAAAGAGAGCTAGGTACCTCCAGCAGACACTCATCTCCTCCTACAACATGTACCAAGGCAGAGTAGGATGAATCGTGCCCTGAAGCAGACTTTTCATCTCTGTTGACTATAACTGACATTATAAGCATGGATTAAATTTTTTATTTTGAGAGTCTAGACTTAGGGGAATTGAATCTCCTTTTAAACTTTACCTTTAAATATTTTGTTCCTCGCTACTGGTTTCTGAAAATTGTGTAATACTGTTCAACCAAACTAGGAAACATTAATGAGTTTTTGCTCCAGGAATGTTTTCTGCAGGTGTGGTGATAAAATTATTTTTTCAAATGAACAAGTTACTGCACTACTAAATGAGTTGTTATGGTTGCGCCCACACATCACAGAACTTCCACAGCTATAACTCACCGTTTTTTAGGGTTTCAAATGTTTATATATGAAAACTTATCATCTTCAGTTTATTCTGTTATCAATGGAGAGTGAAAAAGGCAACAGAGAGAGAAAGAGTCACTTCAGAGAGTGAATCTTATCTGAGACCTTTTATCAAAATCTTTAGATATTTTATGAAAAGTTGTGTTAAATTTCCAGCTAATCGTACTTTTAAGATGGTAATTTTTTACACGTTTCAGAAAGTTATGTAGAGTATAATACAATAAGAAAGTCCTAATGTTTTCTTGGCTACCACCTGTTTTGTTGAAAAAAATTATTAGGGAATAACAGCTTTATTTTTCTTGTTATTTCTCTTCTAGGTCATAGGCTTCAAAATTTAAATCTTCTGGGTATAAACGCTGAAAAAACATATTTTTAAATCACTGGTCTGATTTTCTTCATTGATTGATCTCCTCTTACCATAAGAGACAGAAAAGACTCATTAGACCATCCAGTTAATCTTAACACTGAGTCAAGATTAATTGATCCTTACATTGCATCGCTCAGGCATTTGTCATGATGAAGCACACCCAGTTGTGAAACTTGCCATGGCCAGCATATCGCAATCATTATGATACATTGTGTATACTCCTGCAATTGTTTATGACACCAGAGTTTCCCTTAATAAAAGTAAAGCAATCCCAGAATGCTTCTAATCCATCAGGACCTAGTTAGAAAGTCCATAGCTCACTTTTTGTAAACGAAAATGTACAGTGAGCAAGAGCAAGGTGAAGTGTTATGTGCTGATGTCATCTTGCTGTGGAATCAGGTTCTCCCAATGTGCCTCTGACTCTTTATTTCAGCTATAGACACAATTAGCAGGAAGGTATTAGAACAACGTTGTCTCAACCTGGGAGTATACCTGACAAAGCTTAAAGTACTCAAATTCAAAAAGACCGTCAATCCCATTGACTGAATAACAACAATAGTACTTTTGCAATCATCCTTTTATACTTCATGAACCTCAGGAAAGCAATTAATTTATAATTTCATGGCAATTTATGCCTTACAAAAACAAAGGTTGTCTTTCTTATTTCTATTCTCTCTGTGTGTATATTATTTTCCATGAGGCACTACAGGCATAATGTTTATTTCATTTTTCTTTCTTTAAAAAAAAAAAGATAGCATTTCCCAGTACTGATATGTCTTAGGGCTTTCCCCCCATCTTTAAGAGTCAAACACCTGTGAGGAATTTATATGCATTTCTTCTTCCTCTGTTTAGATTTCTTGCATATGTGTTCACATTGTGGTAGAATTCATAGCGTGCTCCTTGCCAGACCATATCAGGTTGGTCATATAGTAACAATTTCTTTCTGCCATTTCAAACATCCCAGTCTGATTTTTTTTGCTTCCTTTCTGTGTTTGTATGTGTGCATATGTAGATGATGGGACACTGAGCAGGATATGATATAACTGGGATGATCTGGATCCTATACTGGAATGAAACACCAATACTTCTCATTAAGCAGGCTGATACTGCTGTCTTTTATTAGCATTTTTTCTTTCACAAAAAGAGTACAAGACAACCATATCCTAATAAAATCATTTTACTGAGAGGAAAACAATCAAGCAATAAAAATAAGACTCACATCCAACCTTGGGCCTATTGTCAAATTTGCATATATGTTTAAGTGTGTCTGTGCATGTGTATTTGCGTGGGTGTCTGTAGGAAACAGAGATCCAGTCTTGCACGATTCCAGTCAAAGTTTCAACCCTGAGAAGTGCAGGGGATGTTGTGGAAGGTACTTGCATCCCCTTCCCTCCACCTGCCAGGTCTAAATTCTGTAACCAGGATGTTAAATTCTGATGCCAGTAATGGAGAGCCCTATTTCCAAAGATTTCTGATGGTGTGAACTCCTCTTTGTTTGGGGTGACAGTTTCTTAGCAACAGCTATTAGTGAGCAGCTGCAGACCCAATCAAATCGTGCACTTGGACAATCTCTTTTGTACATGTCTTGAAGAAAAATCTCTTGCTCAAGAATATAAAACATATTGACAATTATACACTAGCCCCGAATATAACTTTTCCCTGCAGTTCTACAGGCGGGTTAGCTGCACTGAGCAGTCAGCCTGCACACATGGAAAAATCAATTTCATAAGAGATATATCTTCATGTGTCAGGATCCAGTGTATGATAGTGGCCTTTTATGTCTATTTAGCTTACAGCAAATTTAAAGCTATAACTTTTAATTCCTCGTGATATTAGCAGTAAAATAACTCAAAAATTAAACAAATTTCTCTCTCTCTCTTTCTCACTTTCTCTCTCTCTTTTTCTTCACTGACTGACTATAATAATCTTCCAGGAATGACCTTGAGAGATTGGACATTCTTCTTGGTTTAAGTGCCATTAGCAATATTTTTTTCAGAAAGCAAGCCACTTAGGTAGTTGGCAAAAAAAGTGCCGATAAAAATCTACTCTTGGCTACTCAGTAAATTGCATTGTACTATCTGCTTGCCAGCTGAGGGTGAAGAACATTGTATATTAAAAGATTTTCATTGTGTAATAATGTGAACACTAGCAGCAGTAATTATAAAATCAATAATTCGTAATAAATATGTCCTCCTTATATAATTACTAAATGATTGCAAAACCAATATTATGCACTAGTTAGAATGGAAAAGGTTGCTGCTAAAGACTTTCTATATTACACATTATTGTTCAACTCTTAAACACCCTTGGTCAAATGAAGCATAGCTTCAGCCTCATCAGAATGAAGCTAAATGCTATTTCAGTTTGATCTCCTTAAAAAGTATTTGATTCATGGAAAAACTAATTACCAGATTAAAATGCAACGAAAAGTTACTTAAATGCACAGTGTTAAATACCATTTATTATGAACTGGGAAACAAAAGGACGATAGTTTCTGTCCTGTAAAATGGAAAGGGTTTAGATTTTTTTATTATTATTTCTTTTCTTTCTTTACTTTCTGGCTGAATGTGTTGATTCCCCAGGAACCCAAATAAACCTCAAGATCTTATCATTCGTATCTGTCTTTGCATTTTTCACAGGCTTTTCTTTTTGCCTCAAGTGGTAATTTCTGCAGCTGAGATAACAAGGAAGCTGGGCTTTTTGTGGGTTTCCTGTCTTTCAGGGTACTGAAATTCAGCAAGACGGACAAATGTTTTACTATTTTAGTTGTATAAATTGCTCCTAGGTCTATCAGAAGAGACTGAAATTAACATAAATGCAAAGGAAACAAGCCCAAATGTGAATTCCAGTGCACTTTTGCATGATATAGCTGCCCTACTCATCATAATCCCACCCTAAAGAAATAGCTCCTATGTGCACAAGGACATGCAATTTCAAAGAAAACCACCTGTTAAAATAGACATTATATGTACATTTGCATATACACAGTCTCAAATGATACACACAGGTCACTAGACTCCAGATATTGCTTTCCTTCCATTCTCTGAAAAAAACCACCTGTTTTTCTCCTCTTACTTCTGCACTTTTCTGACCCCTGGAGAAAGTTTCATATGACTAGTTATACATCTTTACAGTACAGAGGTCTGTGTCTGAGCTAATCACCCCAGTTCCCACGTAGCAGTAATAATTCAGAAATAATTCAGAAAAGGCAGTAAGTGAGCAAAATAGGCCCCTTTATTGCAAAGTCTTGTCCTAAATATAACATTCAGGAGAGGCCAGATGAATTGAATCCTAAAATTGTTTATTTCTCCACATAGAAGGATTTAGTATGACTAATTCAGATGTAGATGTGTGCATTGTAAATTAATCCCAACCCTTGTGTCTATTTGGAAGAAGTGTTTTCCACAATGTAATCATAAGTACTTGTATAACATACTCTATTTTATTTGCCCACTGCCTCCCAATATGGATAAGATTTGAATTTTCCAGTGGCTTTGTTTCCTTCCTGCTTTGTTTCCAGAGCTGTTTCCTTCTGACCCTTCCAAATGGTATTCACCTGTCTTCTGCAAAGATCTTTGGTTGCCTTTATGTGGAAACTCATAATAAAAATACCCTTTTGGAAAGCGAGCTCCATCTGCAAATATAAACGCTCACATTGCCTCTGAGCCTAGAATAGATAATTACATACAATGGAGGGCATTAAAAGTGTGTAAAAATAGGACAGTATCCGATAATAAAAAAAAAAAGTATTCCCGTTTGAAAACAAGCTACAAAAAAAGTCCAGGGAGAAGTCATGCTGCCAGGCCTCTCCTCTCCTCTCCTCTCCTCTCCTCTCCTCTCCTCTCCTCTCCGCTCCGCTCCTCTCCGCTCCTGTTGTCTCTAGCTAGGTTAGGAGTGTCTCATGCCAAGAAAGTAAGAACATAATATTAAATAACTCATTATTATTAGGCAAACAAGAAACTGTTTTTTACCAGACCAGTTTCACAATAAACCCTGGACCCTGACTATTTTAGAGGTTTGGAAAGTCCTAATGATTATTGCAGTTCTCAACCTCTCAGCAAGTTTAATAGATTTGTTTTTGTGCTAGGCCTGTCAGGGAAGATGTTATCATTCCACTTTGCATTTGGGACATGAAGATTTGAAAAGATTAAGAAATGTATTCAGGCTTGCTAGTACAGATGCCTAAGTTAGGCACTGTGACTCATCTGAAGCCCAGGTTCAAGTCAGCTCTGCAATTCAGTGTATCTATTATCTGTGCATGGCAAACCCTGGCTCCCTGAATTATCAGTCAAGTTAAGTAACTGAACTGTGCCCAATGTAACTTACATGAGGCCTAATAAGGCATCTGTAGCAAACATAGCTTTAAATCCAGCTCTCTGGTTTTGCCAGCTTCCATTCTTCAAGTGAATCAAGGTGAAATAAGGGTTAGGGTCTGTGATGTAGTTAATCCATGTTTTGTGAGGCTTCAGGTATTAACTGGTCACTTATTTCTTTCAGGGATTCTTGAAACTTTAAATAATATGGAGAGTAATGTTTCTTTTAAGAGTTGATCTGAGATGAATCCAACATTCCAGGGGGAAATTGGGTTCAAGGGATATAAAATTGAACTTGCCTGGAATCCACAGAAATTATTCATGCCTAAATCTCAAAACTATCTTTAACATCAGCATCAAAATATGCAGTTCTCATCTGTTAAGGTAAATAAATTATTCCTGTCTCTGGGGTAGTTAGATGATTTCCATGCTGAAGATACCTGTGATAACTTCCCATGAATACAATTCAAAATTTGTTCATATGTTTCATGTCCTAAGTACTTCACAATATTAATACCTTGGTGTGGTGGAGTAACACTATAATTTTCATTTGTCAGAATGGAAAATGTATGTGGGTATGTCTAAGTTTATTGATGATGAAAAAACATGGTGGTGTAAGAGGATGTAGCTTTTGCTGGTTCCAAAGAAAGAAATTCCTTGTCGTGCATCATTTCTCCTCATGGCCAGTGGCAAATTTTTAGGTAGGATTCTGCCTGTGAATTGCAGTTCCTAAATTGTTAAGATACATCTGGAGTCATAAATGCTTCGTGTCCTTATCAATGGTTAAAGTTAATTCAACAGCTTCATCCAAGACTTAGGTGGAAGATTTTTTCAGTCTCTTTTCTGCATCAGGTTGCACATAATCTTCTTTTAGGGAGAACATTCATTGGAATTAGCCAAGAAAGACCACCTTACAATTCCACACCAACCATGTCTGTGTGAGTGTGCGCGTGTGTGTGAATAAATGCCTCTACAACATTTCAGTCACAGGTTGCATTGCAAAACAGCAATATGAAGGTGAAAGAGTTATATCTGAGTGAAAGCACAGATTGACTACGTTGGCTTAAGGGAATTTGCCTCCCTACTCCATTAGCTCCACTCACTGAAGTGTAGTTTGTCAAGGATTTATGAACATACAGAAGCCTCATCAGAGAAGACTTATGATCTCAGTGCCACATCCATGCGCCACTGAGTCAATGTGTGCATGTGCAGTACATCTGAAGTATTCAGAATGTGTCTGATTTATTGTATGTTCTTTCACATTTTTATGTGGAGTTTCTCCATCATTCAGATCAATCCTCTATTTGCCCTTACTGATATGCACTTGCATATTTTAGAACAACTCGAAGGCATAGGCTCTAAGAAGAAAAGGCTGGGTGAAATTCTGTCCCATGTGTCACCCAAGAATTAAGACAACATGATCAAAGTTGTCCCTCTGGACAAAAATGGTAATATTCTGTGTGTGAAAAATATAATTTCTGCCTTTCTTTCTTTTTTCTTCATATTGATTATGTTTAAACAGAAAAGAAATTGCATTTTAACAGCAACTGTATATTGATATTTGCATCAAAGAGAGCAGACGTAAAGAACCTATGCAGTTCATGCTGTAGGATTATAAAATGCAGGGCCATATATTATGGGGAAAAATATATGGAATCGTTTAGGTTTGAAAAGACCTTTAAGATCATTGACTTCAACCAAGCACTGCCAAGTTACCACTAAACCATGTACCACAGCACCGCATCTATGTGTACTTTAAATACCTCCAGGGATGGTGACTCAACCACTTTGCCGAGCAGCCTGTTCCAACCCTTGACAACCCTTTTGGTGAAGAAATTTTTCCTAATATCCAATCTAAACCTCTCCTGGTGCAACTTGAGGCCAGGCTGGATGGAGCTTTGAGCAACCTGCTCTAGTGGAAGGTGTCCCTGCCCATGGCAGGGGGGTTGGAACTCGACGATCTTTAAGGTCCCTTCCAACTCTAACCATTCTATGATTCTATGATTTCCTCTTGTCCTATCACCTGTTACTTGGGAGAAGAGACCGGGCACAATCTCACTACACCCTCCTTTCAGATAGCTGTAGAGAGCAATATGGTGTCCCCTCCCTTTCTCTATGCTAAACAATCCAAGTTCCCTCAGCTGCTCCTCATAATGTTTATGCTCCAGACCCCTCACCAGCTTCATTGCCCTTTTCTGGGGCAATTGTAACGAGGGGCTCAAAACTGAACACAGCACTTGAGCTGGGGCCTCACCAGTGCTGAATACAGGGGGACAATAACTTCTCTAGTCCTGTTCACCACAGTATACCTAATACAGGCCAGGACGCTGTTGGCTTTCTTGGCCATCTGGGATACTACTGGCTCACATTGAGATGGCTGTCGACCAACAGCCCCAGGTCCTTTTCTGCCAGGCGGCTTCCCAGCCACTCTTCCTCAAGCCTGCAGCGCTGCATGGGATTGATGTGATCTAAATGCAGGACCCAGCACTTGGTCTTGTTGATCCAGTCTGTCCAGATCCCTCTGTAGAGCCATCCTACTCTCAGGCAGATCTGGAGCAACACTTCTGCCTGACTCGGTGTCATCTGCAAATTTACTGAGGGTGCACTCAATCCCATCATCCAAATCTTTGATAAACAGAGTAAACAGAGCAGGCCCCAGTACTGAGCCCTGGGCAACACCACTTGTGACAGGCCACCAATTGGATTTAACTCCATTCACAACTCTTTGGGCCCAGACTCCCAACCAATTTTTAATCCACCACAGGGTACACATGTCCAAGCCATGAGCAGCCAGTTCCTCCAGGAGAATGTTGTGGGAAACAGTGTCAAAGGCTTTACTAAAGTACAGGTAGACAACATCCACAGCCTTTCCCTTATCCACTAAGCATGTCACTTTGTCATACAAGAAAGTCAGGTTTGTCAAGCAGAACCTGCCTTTCATAAACCCATGCTGACTGCACCTGTGCCTGATTGTCCTGCATGTACCACATGATGGCACTCAGGATGATCTGCTCCAAAACCTTCCCTGGCACTGAGGTCAGACTGATAGGCCTGTAGTTCCCCAGATCCTCCTTCCAGACCTTCTTGCAGATAGGTGTCACTTTTGTTAACTTCTGGGCAACTGGGACCTCCCTGGTTTGCCAGGAATGTTGGTAAGTGACGGAAACCAGCTTGGTGAGAACTTCTGCCAGCTTCCTCAGTACGCTTGGGTGAATTCCATCCAGTTCCATAGACTTCTGTGTGTCTAAGTGGTGTAACAGCTCACTAACCATTTCCCATTGGATTATAGGGGTTTCAATCTACTCCCTGTCTCTGTCTTCCAGCTCAGGGTGTTGGTAACTCTGAGAGCAACTGGTCTTACTATTAAAGACTGAGGCAAAGAAGGCAATAAATACCTCAGCCTTTTCCCCATCCTTAGTCATTATGTTTCCCACCACATCCAATAAAGGATAGAGATTCTCTGTAGACCTTCTCTTGTTGCTAATGTATTTATAGAAATACTTTTTATTGTCTTTTTATGACAGTAGCCATATTAAGCTCTAATTGAGCTTTGGTCCTTCTAATTTTCCCCCTGCATAATCTCAAGACCTCCTCGTAGTCCTCCTGATTTGCCTGTCCCTTCTTCTGAAGGTCATAAGCTCTCTTTTTTTATGCTGAGTTCCAGCCAAAGCTGGAAGTTCATCCAGTCCAGTCTTCTTCCTGCACAGCTTATCTTTTGGCACATAAGGACAGCTTGCTCCTACACCTTTAAGATTTTCTTCTTGGAGAATGTCCAGCCTTTCTGGACCCCTTTGCCCTTCAGGACTGCTTCTCAAGGGAATCTGCCAACCAGGCTCCTAAACAGGCCAAAGTCTGCCCTCCAGAATTCCAAGAGAGCAGTTCTGCTGAATTCCCTCCTTGCTTCTCCAAGAATTGAAAACTATCATTACATGATCACTATGCCCAAGACGTCCTCCAACTATCACGTCAGTCGCAAGTCCTTTTCCACTCACAAACAACAGGTCCAGTGGGGTGACTTCCACAGCTCCCTCACCAGCTGTGTCAGGAAGTTTTCCTCAACATATTCCAGAAATCCCTAGACTGTTTCCTCCCTGCTATATTGTATTCCCAGCAGATATCTGGTAAGTTGAAGTCCCCCAAGAGTACAAGGGCTAATTATTGTGAGACTTCTCCTAGCTGCTTCTAGAATATTTCCTCTGCCTCTTGATGCTGGTTGGGTGGTCTATAACAGCCCCTCACCATGATATTTGCGTTGTTGGCCTTCCCTGTGATTCTTACCCATAAACATTCAACCCTGTTGTCACCATCATTAAGCTTTAGACAATCAAACCACTCCCTAACCCAGAGGGCTATAGAGAATTACATTTGATAAGAAATATCTATAGAAATATGAATACATAAAAACACATACTGTAGTAATATCAACTCCAGAGAGGGAAGATCTATCAAATCTAAAATATTTTCACTCATTTTAAGTTCATAGTTTTTAAGGCTAGAAAAGTACCTTTGTGATCCTTTCATAATGAAGAGTAGAGCTGTGTAACCTCTGCATATCACCAGGTATATATTTCATGCCTTAATATTTGTAAGCCATCACTCCTCAGTTAATGTGGTTTACACAATAAGTTTATCAGTAGAGCTAGATTTGCTGATGCCAGCTAGCCCAAAGCAATATGCAGCTGGATTTGGAAGGCAGTGCTTTACAAATTTGGGTACTGTAGAAAGCAACTTTATAAAAAGTGACATATTGGAGAAAAGTGAATATGCCCTCACAGATAAAATGGTATATAGTAAAAAGAAAAACAATAAGAGAGTAACAGGGGAGTAAGAATGCGATTTCATCAGCAGGTTAAATGCTACATTAACTGATCATGTGTGTTTGTGTAATTATTATTAACACTGTTATTTGTGTGGTCTAACAATAAGACACAAGACAGAAATACAAGAGACCCTTACTAGTTCTGTCATTGCTTAAAAGCCCGCAGAGCTTAGCAAGTGGGAAGTTCGGGCTCTGTGTGAGATGAACATGGTTTCTTCTCAGGAGGAATGCGAAGACAGGTCAGGAGTCAACCAGTGCATGACCCTTGATTCCACTTGACATTAAACAGGAGAGTTGAACTCCCCTGCAGCTTACTGTACCCTGTACTATATCTGTTCCTTTTTTCGAAAAGCAGTCCTGGAGGGATTCTAGCAGAGATGGAGCAAATTTGAATTTTGTCTGATCTGCCCAGTACAGCCAGTAGTTTAAAATCTAATTATGAATTAGACTGACCTGGAGTAATGTTTTTAGAAGCATCTTGGTAGCTGAAGAGACAAAATCTCAATTTGAAATGCAATGTATGTATATGGGAGCCTAAGTCCCTTAAGATTGCAAGTTTAAAAAATGGGACTTAATTTAACTTTGGACAATTCAATGCACCTGATTTCACCTTGAAGTTATGTCAGTATTTGTACCTAGTGTAAGAAACACATTTCGATACGGACAAAAAGACTAATTTCTTCTGTCCTTTTTCTTCTCTAATTCCTCTTCTTCTACATTTTATACTTTTAAAATATTATTCTAAAAAAGGGAGAATCTGTACACAGCTTTTGTCCAGTACATCAGTGATATTTTTTAGTTCTTCACCCTTAATTCAATTTAGCCTTAAGCTTAATTTTTTTTCTGTTAAGAATGCTCATCTTGATAAACTCCTAAGGGCCACCTCCTTGGAGAGCTTTGTTAAATCTAATTTTATTAAAACTTAGGATATGAAAATCTTGTTTGCATAATTATCTACATTAAGTATTTCTACCTATTTCTTCAGAGACCTCATTTGTAATCACTATTTTTTTCACCATCATTTTTAAGACTATAGTTTGAACCAAATTCTGCAGTGTAATAAAGTCTAGCTACGTTGCAGAACTAGACTTCAATTGTTACGGACTTTGCTGCAGCTTAGTAGGAATTGTGATGGATGTTGTATCATTTCGCTGTGTGGTACTGTGAAATGCAGTAAGTTAAGGGATGACAGTAATGGAAAATAAGTTTGTCAGAAGAGGATATCTTCATTCATAAAGAAAAGCTGAGATGTTGATTCAAAAGGTAATTATTTTTTTTTCTTTTGAACCAGCACTGAAGTACTGTTAGTGCAGTTATGAAGAAGAGCTATGTCGCAAATAAACCTGTTTTTTTAAAAGAAACCTTAAGAAATCTTCAAGTACCTGGTTTACCCTCGGGTCAGGAGAATCCTTATACTTTAAATATAAGAATCTTTGGATTCCTGAAGATGAGAAGACAATATCTAGTGACAATTCTTGTTCTCCAGGGTTGGAAAAGATATAAAGGATGCTGTAGAAGTAATTAAACACAATCTACTCATCTACTCATAATCCAGAATCAATAACATGTGATTTATTTTCCTATCATGCATCATAAATTAATAATAGCTAACATGAGTGGCTGGATCAATCTACACTAGTTTTAATTTTCTAAAACTTTGGTATCTATTCTAAATGAGTTGTCTACTTTCCCCCACTAGGTACTGGGAGAACATTAAATTCTCAAGAAGACACCTATTTTAGCATTGATTTTAGCTATCCATGGATGCCTTTTTAATTTTACAACAGAAAAAATTAGGTGATTTGAGACAGACACCTGAATTTTTTATTTTTAAAGTAAGATGACATGGATTCCACCTTAAAAATGTATTTCATAAACAGTACACAATAAATTACATGTATTCATAAAGTAGTCAACAGAGATCATGGTTTTATAAAAGACTAGGATCAATTTGCAAGGTTTTGGGAAGAAAAATACAAAACAAAACAAAACATCTAGAATCTGTGTTCAACCAAACACATGGTTTACTATTAATAAATGGCTGACAGTATTGTATAAGTCTTAATTACCAATGACTAATTATTACCATTTTACTGTTGACTTATAAAGCTGATTCAGTCTACTTTGAAAATATTTCAATTGTTAAAAAACTGTTCTGATTTTCTTTTGAATTAAGATCAGACAGACAAATAAATCAAAAGAAAAGCCTTATAAAATAGTTAAATTAGTTTATGAAAACTTAGAAGATAAAATAACACATATGTTAGAATTGAGTAAAATGAGGCATAGAAAATGTTTGTTGGCTATAATTGCATAAGTTTATATATTCAAACAATGACACAAGAAAGATCTAAATCCAAGGGTGGCCTTCTCAGTTCCTTCTGCCGTCTACATAGCACTGTCAAGACCTACTTCATCAGACATCCCGACATATAATAAATCACAGACCTCAATTATTAACTTGCAACTGATCCTGATGTTTGACTGCTCAGGCACGAATAAAGGATGTATAGGAAGTCTATGCCTTTGTATACATGTTCTGATAGTTGATAATAAAGGTGATGTTAGCCTCGCTGCTCTTTAATCATAAGCAGACCATTTAGAAAGTGAGAAATCTCTGTTTTCTCAATCTATGAATAGGATCAATTGACAAACTTCTAGTTTAGCCTGACTTTCAACAAGGATGCCAAAGGCTGAAGGTTTTGTATTAATCTGTTTAGTATATCATTCAATACATTGTAAAACCAGATTATCACACATTTTTGAGTATACAAACTCACAAATTGCTTTAGACAAACTATGTTAGATCTACTATTATGTTAAATTATGTTAAATCATGTTAAATCTGCTCATCAGTTCCCTACTCCCTCCCTCCTGTGATGCGCTCCCAAGTCAGTCCCAAATTGGACATGGAACTGCCTCTACGTTTTTCATAAAACTGACATGTTGGAAACACATGTCTCCTGAACTGCTACTCAGATTCTCCAAGTTTATCACAGTGTGCTCAAAACACACTGTGTTTGGTCACAACCCTGAGCAACCTGCTCTAGCAGGGAAGTGAACCAGGCTTTAAACGCTGCTTTTGATTTGGACCAGGTGGTCTCCAGAGGTCCCATCCAGCCTCAGCTCATATGTCATTCTTAGGCAACTGAATACTGTTGCTAAATTCAAAAACATCTGGAGTCTTTAGACACTAAAATTTTGGTACTTGTGTGAACTGTGTGTGAACTGAATAAGCTTCTGCTACAGTCTATGTCAATCCAGGTGATCCAGTTAATGGAGACTGGAGAGGCACACATCTGCACACACGTAGGTGTCAGCTTTGAGGTAAGGAGTGCAGAACTCCCACTTACAGTTCTATGGTCAAATCTAGATGCCTACAGTTCTGAGCTAAATTCCACATTTCATTTTTCAGAGGAGATCTCGGTTTCCATTTTGCCTCATATTAAGCAACCCAAAAATAGGGGCATCAAAATGAAATGGACTCTTCTGAAAATCTCTCAATTTCTCAAAAAATTCAAGAGAAGGGAAATGGTGGCTTCTTCATTTTGAAAACCTTTCAGGAACATTGAACTTGAGTTTTTTTCATGGTTTTAATCATTAAAGAAGAATCATCATCATTCTATACATGATGTTTTATTTAAATTAATTTGATGCACATGAAAAGCAGTGACTGAAAAGTTTTGAATACAGGTGTTCTAAGCTGAGTGATTAAGAACAAAAAATAATCAGAGGTGATCAAGTGAGTTTCTCTTCTGAGCATTTCCATGAATTGCAGAAAATGTTGCATTTCCCTTTTGTTAGGGAAATAGTAACCTGGTCACTCTGACCATTCAAAGATAGGTGAAAATGTAACACACCAAGTTGCAATTCACTGTAAGCGCATGCCACTGACAACTTTCCTTCCCATTAAATTAATTTTCTTTGGCCACTGAGATTATGAATATGATTCCCTAGAGTAGTTGTTAGAACTCTTACCTGAGTAAGGTCAGCTTTCCAGCCTTTCTTCATAAGTATTTAATATCTTTTGCCCAATTACTGTTTAATTTAAAGTCAATGGGATTTAGTGTTTTAAGTGACTTCAGTACTTCAGAAACTGTCCTTATGAGGAAAGTCCCTTCTAATTTACGTAAAACTAATAACACTAGTATTCAAGTGCTAAATTTAGCACTTAAGTGTTAAATCAAGACTCAGAAAAGAAAGAAAGGAAAACGTTTGGGGCATGAATTGAGCAACTGTCTCTTTGGTGATGAAAAGATCTGATTCTGCTTTAATGTTAAGTGGTATAAATTAGGATTTGGCTTCATTAAAGGCAGTAAGGATATATCTGGTGCCAAACACATGCCAGTAAAATCCAGTTCAAACCTTTATTTGGGACCTTGCTTTCTCTTTAATAACAAGAATTTTCTGTACTTAAAATTACAAGGCAAAAGCTTCTTAAAACAATCAAAAAATTGATTCAGTAGCTTTACAAGCAAGAATTATATTAATTTGCTGTTGTTGTTATGCATTCTTTGATTTACACACACAGAAAGGGAAATGGCAAAGAAAAGAAGCAGGAACTTTGTTTTAGGTGTGAAGCCTTAAATTGGCTGATAAATTTCCCTTGCTTGCTTTAGCATATTTTTATATCTTATTGTTAAGTATATATAACAAATGTCCAATATTTGTATTTCTGTTGAATAACCTTGGAGACTTTTCATAAGTAAATACTCAGAAGATATGCATGTGGTTATCGTTTTTAGTTTTTTCATTCTCCTGTGGATTTTAAGTTGAGTGTATGTGTCTGAGAGAGTGGCATTTTATATTGACTGAGACAAGTGTAACAACCTCTGGTGGCTCAGCTGCCATCACAGCAATTCCACATCTCATCCAATTTGTGAAGAAATGTAACTCTGTGCTTTTGAAGTTTTGATATAATAGAAACAGAATTGAAGAACCATCTGAAAGATCTGGTTAAGGTAATACAACGGGGCATAAATTTCAATATAAAAGTTTGCTGTTGTCCATACTTCTCATTGCTTGAGGGAATTTGTGGTAAATTTGGGGAACATAAGGTGATGGTTGGGGTAATGCGATGTAATGGTGCAGATCTGAAATAATGATCAGAAAGATGGGGATCTTGTCTATCTATCATAGTGCTTCTACAGGATATTCTTCTTTAGCTGACTTAAGTGTTTTGAAAACTTTACAGTACTTCTTTAAAATACAAACACATTGTGCTGAAGAGAAAAATTCATATTGCATGGATGTATTCTGAGATGTTTCTTTTCTCTTTAAGCATAATATTTACAAAGCAAATCAAACAAAACAAAACTGCACTCAAAAAGCTAATGAGTACCAGTGTGAATCTGAGAAGGACGAAGTTACTTCCCAGCAAAACACCTCATCTGCCTTTTTTTCTGGACTGACATGTCTCACGTAAACATGGAAAAACCCATGAATCCATTGTTCATTGCTTTTTATGGTTTGTAATTCGTCTCCCCTCAGGAAGTCACCTGTCTAAGGCAACGTTTTCATACATTTTGCTCAAATGTGTCTATGTGAGTTAAGTGAAATGTGTCTTTCAAAACGTGGCATAATTAAGCACATATAGAAGTTTTTTATCCAAATAAACCAGGTAAGATTGATCGATAAAGTTAGAGGTCTTAGAAATCTTGAAAAATCCTGCCTAATTTCTCAGAGATTTCTGTTCTTATTAATTATATTTCTTATGGTATTCACTAGATATGCTACCTCACAAGCTTTTAGTGATTTTATGTTTCTTTGTAAGGCACAAACAAGTACTAATATGGTTTATCATTGGGTTTTACCACTGAACATTTAAGGTCCCAGTTATCAACAGCTTTCCTTATTGTTTGTACTCTGACTTATTTGCTTTCCTAAGTAGAGTGGTATTTTGCATTCGTGTTTTACTAGCATAAAAAGCAATGCAAAGGGGATTTTATTAGAACAACAATTGTGTATGCATGTCTATACACACACACACACGAAACCTAATGTGTATATCTATGGTTGTACTACTGGTGTATTCTAACAATTGACTTAGATTTATGTCAGTACCTTTCTCCACATCCTACCAATGTCTCTTGAGAATAATGGAGGAATATTTTTTCTAATCATGGAAATAGCTCATCAGTTTATACTTACTCCTTAGATTATACTGCCAGCTATGGTGTAAACATATGTCCAGTAGAAAGTGGACCCAAACTGTTGATTCATCTAGGTCAACAGAGTCTTGAGTAGAGTTTTCCCTTTAAATATGTGGAGTCATATGACAGACACAAAGACTTGTAAGGTCAAGAAAGCACCTCTGCTGATTTAGCTGTCATTAAGGGTTATAAATGCAATTATGGTGTTGTGTGACTAAAACTAGGTGTCTCCCTTTTAGGCATTTTAATACTTATTCTTTGGTTTCTGAACAAGGTATATCTTTTCATACATCTTTCCTACACTGCTGGGTACGAAAATCACTTTATTACAGATGGAGATTCATGGCTTGGACACAGTACTGACTTACCATAGGATGCAAAACTGAGTATATTTTCAGGCATCTTACTTAAATATCAAATACAAAGTGTAAGCATGTAACTCAAGCTCCTAAACAGAACATCTAGCATTTAGGCAGTTCTCTTACTGGATCTGTCATTAACTGTTCAGATCCTTTGGGTACCAGTGTGCAAAAAAAGTACTGCAGAATAAACTAGAATGCAAACATACAGTGCATATGTTAATTTATAGACACTGTTGGAAAATATACTGTGCCTGCACAGTAAGTGCAAGGTGGTTTATCCCTGCCTCCACTGACTGCCCTAAATTTCCTGTTACAGTATTCCTTTTGTCTCTTTCTCTCTCCACCTCTGTGTTCATCCCCTGCCACCACCACCAAAATTCATATTATTGAACACTATAACTTCAGTAGATAGAGTGGAAATCAGTGTTTTCTATCTTTTGCTACCAGCTGGAATGGCATGTATCCTATTGTTTGGTACATGTTTGATGGAGAAATGTTTGAGCTTCATTAAAGTGTGGAAATGAACACATGTCCCACATCTTTGCAAAGTGCTTAAACTAGTAAGATGTTAATTTAAAGAAAAGATGAAAACCATTAATCTGATTGAAAAGAGAGGTGGAAATCAATGCAGCACATAGACATCCCTATTACTATAAATGCTTATTAGGCCTTTTTAAGATTGTCTTCTAGAATTAGATCCCCCAGGAGACTTGAGCAGAAGAAAGCCTAGTTGCTGCATTGTAATCAATAATAGGTATGAGTTAGGCTGCTCATCGCTGCCAAACCTTAATACTGTTATAGGTACCTGGAGAACTTTAAACTAAAGAAGTCAGGTGGCAAAGGATTTTAAGCTCCTTGGACTTTAGGGGTCAGCTAAGGACGACAGTTTAAGTGCTTACTGTACATTTTTTGTAAGTCCTAGATTAGATACTCAAGTCCTTATATCCCATTGGGTCCTAAGTCTTTGATGCATTGCACTAAGCCGAGGCGTTTAGCTGACATGCTTAGTCACTTAAGCTCCTGATAGAGGGAGAGTCAGGCCACCTGTAATCCGAATCACTCTTATGACTTCTCCATCTTTGTCAATTGACTGCAGAAGAAACCCAGGGAGAACAAGTTTTTAGATGTAGGTATTCTTTAGGTATGACTTTGATACTTTAAGTTAGGTGAAATGTACCAAAGCATCAGTAATTTAGTGCTGAAAGTCACAGAAGAACTTTGTGATGAGTAGGAACTCAAAGTCAGCTCAAAAACTGAACTGGAGTTCAAAACCCAGTACTTTAACATAGCACCCCGCTTCCTCCCCACCCCCCTTCCTACTCCCCCGCCATTTTGTTAGTATCTCCCTGCCTCACTTCTTTATGTGCTTTCATGGCTGTGCTTATACAGCAAGAATATTTGGAGTCTTAGTTAAAGAAAAAAAAAAAAGTAAAGTAAAGTAAAAAACTGGCACAACTCTTGAATGCAAGTTAGGACAGCACATGAATGAAGAGTGACAAAACGTATTCCACACACATGCAAAATTGTTGCTCAGAGTACAGTTTTTTGTCACTTGATCTGAGTTGCCAGTGCAGCGGAAAAAGATTTTCTTTCATTTAAAAGTTACACAGTGCCGCTATCTATTTGATCTGCAAGTCAGCCAGTGCTGCAGACCACTGCATTTGTATCAGTAGCACTTCAGTGTGTGCAGTTTACTGAAATCTAGGCTGGCATTTTACATTATTAAGACTATATAAAAAGCTTTAGCAAGTCGCCAAGACCCATGTCCCCTGTACTCCCTCTTTAAACATTACCTGGGCTTATAGCACTGCTAGTGTGAAACACTTGCTCACAGCAGCAAGTGGCAATTCTGGGTACATCAAACCCCAGGTGAAGAGTAATTATGATTCAATGTCAAAATTAATGTTGTCATAACTTTAAAATATGTCTGACATGACAAAGCCCTCCTGCTGTCTGAGGATAGCCCAGACACAAATGCATTAGAACAACTCCAGCATTTCCCTTAGCACCCTTAGTGCCAGGCAAATTTCTAGCTGATTCTCAAATAATACGGAAAAAAAGACAGAAAAAAGGAAGAAGAAAGGTGAGGACAGATGGAATGAAAATAAAAAAGAATGACCTATTCCATGCAGAAACTGCTACGTGGGGGCATGCAGAAAGGAGTGTTGCAAGATAAAACAAGTAACTTCAGTTTAGTTTTAAAAGCATCCACAGTTAGAAATAAATTCCAAAGAGTTCTGCAAGTTCTTTGATGAATATGTGGAATTGTCTCCTTGTCTTCTCATTACCACTTTAAAAAAAAAGAAAAAGAAAAAGGAAAAAAAGGAGGAAGAAAAAAATAGATCTGACAATTCAAGCCATCATCTTTAGCTTCTGTTGTTTTCCATTAGCAATGTGAACATGCTCTTTAAATGAAACACAAAAGCTGGTTTCCAAAGCTACTTCTGAGTTCTGCAGCATGCCAGGACCTGATTCACTTGTTCTAAGAGCAGTTCAGAAAGGTGGTTAGAAACAGTTTTCAGTACTTTTTTTGTCCCAATTATCTGTTCCTGCCTATTAAAGTGAATGAAACATCACGGTATTGTTTATCACAGGCTTTATATTTGCTAATAACACTGTTGTTTATTTCTCTGAACATTTTGTACGGAGTCTATGTGGGTTTTATTATTCTTTCCTGCTAATCCCCACAAGCTTTCAGACCCATTTCTTTCTTCTTTCACGATAAAACGGCACACTTCTGAATCAATGAAGCTTCCTTCCACAGTTTTTCATTTGAAATTTGCCTGTGATCATTTAGACTACGGTTTCTGGCCTTATTTCAGAGCTGTCCTTATTTATAAGCCAGGCAAATAAAAATCTGGGACCTCATCCATCTGGATATTTTGAAATTGGATGTTAATTCAATGAATCATAATTTTCATTGTCTGAAAAGTTCAATGCTGTTTCACTCATATGAACAGTTCCTGTGTGTCTGATTCTCTCTTTGGTCACTTGACTCCATTGTAATTCCATCAATTTCAGGAAAATATCAAAGAAACTGGAGCAGAAATTGGTGCAGATCCAGCTCAATGGTCCCATGGGAGTCTAAGAAGGCTTTCCTAAATGTAGAAGCAGAGCTAATGGAGTTAAAGTTTACCAGAACGGGTCCTCACTAAATTAAGATCTAATGTTATGGAGAATTGCACATAATTCATGACAAAATGCAGGGCCGTGTTGCTATAGTACTTTTAGGTTTTTACAGACTTGACTGCATATGACTCTTCTGTAAAAATCATTGGACATAACACCGTCCTAATATTGTAGTTAAAGATGCTGGCAGCTGAAGGCTGTGCCACAATGAGCTCTCTCACACAGCAGATTAATCAGAATATCATAATGTGATCGTCTATCTCCTTTTTACATAATCTGATGAGCAGTTACTTAATCATGGGGACATTTATAGTATATCCCAAGATCTTTTTAGGAATTCACTGAGACGAATGAAGCTATTTTCCCCTAAAGTGGAAATTAGAGGGAAAAATGTGTAAAGCAATCTGTTTAGAACCAAAGGTTGGGTTTGTGTAGGGGGAAAATGTTTTTTCTTGGTTTTAATGTGGAAACATTTCATTTCCATATAGACAAATGCTTTTGTTCCAGCTGGTTAAATAATTTTATTTCTGTTTTACAATGTTGCTGCTTAGATTATCTTTATATGTATACCCATATAAAGATATATGTATATGTATGTATACATATATGTATACATATGTATACCTGCTTAGATTATCTTTATATGTATACCCATATTGTAATTATATTTACACACCTACTGTTATCAAATAAAATCTATATCATATGGCATTAACATTAATGTTTTAACAGAAAAAAAAATCCACATTAGAAATACATATTATTTGTTTCTCTGTGTTAAAATATTTTTCCTTTAGGAGAATGGAATGTTTTAACACTATTAGAATGAAATGGAAAAGTTAAAATAACTCACTTTAACATTATCTGAGTAAATATTTCATCAAATTTCATCAAATCCATTCCAAAGGAAAACTTCAATATATAAAAAAAAAAAAAAGGGCATTTTAATGCCAAACTGTTTTTGTACAGACTTTAAAGCTTTTCAAAATTGTTAGTGGACAATAATTTTGTGATATTTTTCTGATCATTATGCATATATCAATCAGATTTTTAATGTTTCATTAACAGTGACAAACACTTTCTTTGTGAGTTCAGATGGAAAAACAGTTAAGTAACGTCACAAATGTCAGACATCTAATGTAACTGGGCTCCAGTCAATGACTAGGAGTCCTACAAACTATTGCACTATGAATAATAGAGATCAAAGTGACAAATGCACCCTTTACTCTCTAGAACTGTCGAGTGAGCTATCTCACAGTGTGTTTTACAGCTGCATGTCAATCTGGGCTATTATAGTAAAAGATCACACCATGTGCTTCTCTAAGAAGTGCCTCGGTTTGCTAGACCAGTAGACGGTTATCACCATTACTCTCTGAACAGAAAGAAGTCTAGAGAGCAAAAGACAAAGAATATGTCTACATTAAAATAAGACATAGCAAATACATGCTGCCTTTATTCTTATTAGTGGCTTTGCAGCAGCATGAACTTCAGACAAGGCTGTACACACCAATCAAGTCCCCTTGCCCTTGGTATCAGTTTTAAGATTGACAGTTCTTGCTAAAGTCTGTCACAACATCTTCATTGATATTACTACCCATTCTGGAGACATGGAAGGTATCAGGTATTTCTAGTCTCATGGAACAATTTGGGTTGGAATAAACCTCAGTAGGCCATCCAACCCCTGCCAATAACAGGGCCAATTCTGATGTTAGATGGGGCTGCATGAGGCCCGTACTTCACAGTCACATCTCCACATGCAGAAAGAAAGCAGAGTGATGATGTATTAAAACCAATACAGTCACTAACAATCATTTGCTTTGCTGTTCTTTCTAATCCTGTATTTCCCTGTACTTCTTTGGAGATGTTCTTGTCTGACAATATAGTTCTCTCATAGCTTGAGAATGTGACTGGCCAAAGGGGAAAAAAATAAACAACCATTATATGAAATGGTTGGATATCTGGACAAATTTTTAACTATTGCTCCTGTTTTTCCCACTTCCTGAATATCATTTGCTTGTTACACTTTCTAAAGTGATGGGTGGTCTTCCATGCCATGTTTAATTCTCTGAAGGGATATATTCTCTCTGCTGGAGATATTCAGCACATTTTCTATTGTCTCAAGGCATTTAATTTAGTATTTATTTAAGAATATTTTAAAGAAGATCATCCATGTTGCATGAGCAATATCATTAGAAAGATTCCCATTCTTCCACAGCCATTTTTAGCTTTATCACACAGATGACTTGAATGCATATATATATGTATCTTCCCATAAAATAAAAAGATGTGTGTATTCATCCTTACAAATAGAAAGTAAAGAATCAACAGGAAAATAAAAAAGAATACTCTCCCAAACACCCCTTTCTTTTTTTGTGTGTGTGTGTGTATGTTTTCCATTACATTCTTCCTTTCCTGTTCCTCTATGTTACCTCTCTTCAGTTACACGGGGGAAATAAAAAAAAAA
>KZ505774.1:276570-289903 GCA_002844005.1 Limosa lapponica baueri | reverse complement strand
ATTCAAGAAAAGAGTATATGTTCTTCGGTTTTTATACCTCCCCAAATTGTCCTTGAATGATTTTTTTGCTACCTGGTCAATGATGATGTAGTACACCAATACAGAAAATTCCTTTATCTGAGGAAATACCACAGAGCAGGCATTTTCTGCCGAATAAAATCTTGTCGTAGGTTTTTACACTGACTGTTAGAGACAAACCTGAGCAGAACATATTGTTTTTGTTTCTGTGCTAGACCTGTGAGCTGATCCAGCCGACTGCCCCGACTTTGCTCCAGAAGAACTCTACCCTTGATGTCTGTTAAGTCCTGAAGGCTGGGAATTCTCACTAGCCAACGTGTAGGATCATGGGAATGTGGTAGGCTGAGTTGAGCCTTCTGAAGACTCTGTGCCTGTTCTGTAGACTTTGAATCTGAGTACACATGAATTTAGGGATTACAGTTCCTGTTTGCCCTACAGACATGTATGACCCTCAACAAAATACCTTTCTCTGTGTGTGAAACCTTATCTCCAGAAAGACAGGAATCAATTCCTATCTCCTTTCACCTCTTTGGGGCAGAGCCTTACTTTTTTTACATGTGTAACACGTTGGTAAACAAGACCTCAATCTTAGTGGACATCTAGGAGTTCCTATCTTATCTCTGCTAATGATACAATTCTTAACACATGTAGCAGGAGCTTTGGCAAATATTTAAAGACAAACACTATAGGATAGGGATCCAAAGGAAATAATCAGCACTAGGCAATGTTTTTTCCTATTACATATGCCAAGGTAAGTAAACAGATTTGAATAGAGCTGTTTGTAGCACGTACACTCAGTACTCTGGGCTCATACTTTTTTTGGGGTGAATTCTACTCTCAGTGCAGCCCAGACAAGTTTACAGGCTTTGTATCTTAATTAAATCTTTCTAATGATTCAGAGCAATTTTTTAACTCCCACTTTATATTTGTTAGCTTGCTAACATGAACTGTATATATGCCTTCAGATCCCAGAATCACATTATGGATAAAGAATGGTTTGGAACTTTAAAACTCAATTTAACTATGATTTAAAGTGTTTATTTATTTATTTATAAATAAAACATATTGGCTGATACTTTATTGTAAATAACCAAGCCATTCAATTCAGAAGCCTTATTGAAAATAAAACAATCTTGATAACAAAGCTTATTTAGGAAGTTACAATGAAATACTGAGTGGTTTTTACTTTTACTAATGCAATTCCATCTATCTGCATGGTAATTCTCAAGAGTGCTAAGTTCTATTGCCCATTTGTAAGTTGATACAGTTGCATAGTACAAACAGATGTTAAATTAGTTTATAAAAACACCTAGGAACAACTGTAGTAGCAGATTGCTTGTAAGTAATAGGCAAGATTATAAAATTCAGATTACAACAAAATGCAATCGCTTCATGCGCTGGCACAAATTAAAAAAATATATATACCATGGAAAGGTGCAAAATGGATCAAATTAAGATAATACCAAAATAAATGGACTCAATATTATGTTAATATTAAAGAAATTCACGAGCACAGTGATCCTGCCAAGGAATTTTAATGTGTCTTCTATCTTTACTGGTGATGCTCCCTGCAAAGTATTAGTTCAAAAGTCCTACTAATATTCCCTAAATGCAAAAATATTTGCAGCATATAAGAAAATAGATTTATACAATAGAAAGATAGTGTATGTCTTGTCACAAGTAGAGGAACAAAACCTGAATTCATTTTCTTCACGTAAAAATTTCCAAATAAGAGGCCATTTTATTCAGTAAAGCGAGGAATTACATTATAATAGAAATACTGACATAACCCTAACTACAACAGCACAAATGTCAGTTCTGTAATGAGGCAGAATTCTCTGCTGCTTTACTAATGTCTAGTGACAAGGTTCTACAACAAACAAAAAAAATAATAAAATAAAATAAAAAATCCTAGAAAATATACAAGAAACAAGCTGGTGGTGTTCTTTTTTTTCCTTCCTAACAGACATGTTGCCAATCTAAATTAGGTTAAATAAGATTTGAAATTAGTTCAGTCTCTATTAGCAGCCTAGTAGAAAGAGATATGCATGCGGAGAAATGTGATTAACTAGCTGAAATGTATTACAAATTACAAAAGAAGAATGGACCATTGGACAAGCTCTGGGTGTGTTTTGGCTGAAATCAGTTTGGTAATTGTGCAAGGGAAAATACTGAAAGGGAGAAGGAGGAAATGAAGTTTATTCTTAACAATTTTAAAAGACACATAGAGTTGATTCTGAAGCAGCTTTTTAATTCTGGCTTGCACAAGTGTTTACTGCAGCTCCTACAAAAGGACTAGCCCTGTTGACTCTACGAGTCTTTTATATATTGTGACTAGCATTACAATGACTGACGGAACACAGTAAGTAAAAAAATAAAGTTCCCTTTTTCCCTCAGTCCCCCACCTCTCTCTCCAGCAGATCAATATGCTTGAAGAAAATGTCACAGACTCCATTGAAGGTAATAGGTTTAGATCACCATTACATTTTCTATTCAATGAACTGAGTCTGTTTGGTCCATTTCTGTTGGAAAATTCACCTGTTTGAAAAGATTCATTTTCTTCAATGCAGTAGAACATAACAGCAGAGCAGTGATGCCTGCAGTACATATATATACCTGTGGTTCATGTGCTCTCCTTCTACTACATCAGGAGGGGGGAGTGGAGAAACAGGGAGAAAAAGAAAGAAGGGGCAGAAAGGAAGATTTAGCCAACTCTAATTAAAATATAGTCCTGAAAAGTAAACCAAACTGAGATGCTCTCTGTTCTTTGTGCTGCCGTGAAGCAGTGGCATTTCTTTGCAAAGGCAGGGTGTGATCTTAAGAGATGTTGTACCAGGTTCAGGTACCTCATGCTCTGAAGTCATAATAGTGAATAATTTACCTCGAATTTAAATGATGAGGGCTTGACTTTATTTTTTTTTTGGTCATTATTTTTTCTCATTTCTGGCTAAAAGCCTTTTTCTTAAATGTACAGGATAAGACTCGGCAATGCATATCGTGTGTGTGGAGCAACAACCAGTTCTGCACCAACTAGTTATAATATATAAGGAAATGCTATGTGGAGGAAAAAGGGCAAGAAATAGTTTCTTGGATTCTTATTTTCTAAATTGTTAGAAACTGTCATCAGACTCTCTAGCCTCTTGCACAACAAAATTATCCCTGTTTTTAACCCTTTATATATGTTTAGCACCTTTACCAAGGAAGTTGCACTCCTGATGTGGAGACATCCGGGATGGAGAATCTTGAACTCCTCATGCAGCTTTCTCAGTCTTTCTCACTGCTAAAGATGTCTGCTTTACTGCTTGAATTTGTATGACTCCCTGCACTTTTTAGTCCTTTCTCTGCTAAATGAAAGTGTGCTTTACTAGCTAATATTTTTCCTGTGAAGGTGTGTGTAGATTGCAATGAAATTACCCCAATATCACTTCACTTTTTTGTCTTTTTTTTTTTTTCTTTTTTATATACTAAACTTATCTGAATGGTTATAAGCTTTGAATTTTTCTTTAATTTGGTCAGGGTACATGTATGCCCTTTAACTCTAGAGCTTTATCATACAGATATCTCCACAAAGACAACTCTTCAGAGTATGGGATAACAGATATCTTCATAGTAATAAAGACATGTAATAAAATAAACAATGTAAGGTATGTTTCATCTCTTTAGTCTGTTTTCTAAATCAGAAAAAAATTAGCATCTCTTCAAAATGTCTGTTTCTCTCCATGAACTAAAAGGACATCCAGGGACACTGACTCAGGTGGACACATATGCGCTGCATATATGTCCAAACATTTAGATATGTAGATAAGTAATGACACATATCACCAGCTGCTGGTAGAAATGGTAAGCATGAGTTTCCTTTAAATGGTGGGGTTTGTTGGTTTTGTTTGTTGTTTTGTTGTTTTTTTTTTTTTTCAAAAAGGCAAAAATATGGCCTTTTATTCTTTTCTCAAAGTCTTTTTCATCAAGAACATGGAACTGCACAAATGTAAGTTTCATTGCCAAAGTATCAGGTTTTTTCAGTGATTTTTTGACAAAAATACTTTTGTTTACAGCGTATGATTACTTTCTCTAGAATGTTTGGCATTTTCAGTTTTTGTCAAAAGTATTTTTATATTAAAGGTTTTTTGTTTTATTTTTATGTTTTGAAAGGGGACAGTCTACCTTTTAAGAGAGACAGCTAAAAGTTTGTGGGGTTTTTCTTTTTAATGCCTCTTTTCAAGATGTTTTTGTGAGTCCAGATCAAAGGGTCATCCAACATCCTTCCCTCTTCATGTTTATCCAAGGTGTCTATTTCTTAAATTTAACTCATTTCACATTATGTTTTACAATTTTCACCAGTCGTCCTTCGGGTTATTTCTAACAGTGCTAGAACAACAACTTATAGCTGCATGGTGACCCAAGAAAAGTCCAGTAGCAGAAATGGGATATGACTCTTTCATAAAAACACTGTTTCAGAATGTAAGTATGCAAGAAAGATGAATTAAGATCAAATGAGCAAAGCAGTTTGTTTCAGTGGGTTTTTTTAATGTTTCCTACGTTTGAGTGTTTACCTTCATATTTTGGTATTCTTTTAGTCCAGCATTGCTGGATATAATAAAACATTGAAATGCATGCAGGAATGTGTGAAAGCAGAAATATCAGGCAAAAATTGAATGGTTGTTAGCAATTAGAATGGATAATTTTAAGGACAAAACCTTCATTACCCATAATTTCATGAGACCGCAGTATAACTATTGCTAGTTCTGAAAACACATTGCAGTCAAATACTTTTTGATTATGAGTTCTATGTGACCTATGAATTTTAATTTTTTTCCCTTTAACTATTGGAGGGAAGGGAAGACAAGGGCAGGGCAGGATCGGACAGGGAAGGGAAATTTTCACATTTTATGGTTCAGAGAAAATCATGAAAAATGGAGAAAAAGTGCTAAGCATTTAAAGCCTGAATTTAAAAAACTGCATTAATTTTTGAATGAGAACTCATTACAGTGGTTTATAGTGCATGACTGAAAATGACTAGTACTGGTTAAGTTCTCCTCTCTGTTAACAGAATAGATTATGGTGACTAGAAAACAGAAGCATTTTTGATTACAACTTGACTATATGCCCTCTATGCTGGTTAAGGATCAGTAAAAGTTCAGCACCAGATGCTTTGGGCACACACACGAAATACCTGAAATCATTTAGCAGTGCAAAGAGAATTCTGATGCTAATGAGGGCTAAAAATTGGATTCACAAGTTTACAGAGTACACCAAACTGAACAAAATTGTCAGCATAACATTTAAATTACTTTTTTGATAAGCTTGGCTATTTACAAATCATCAGACAATTACATCTTCCAAAAACTATTTAACATCAATTCACTCTGCCTTTTCAACAGTGCACTTGACTAATTCCAAATAAATTGAAAAAAATTACCTTGCAGATTGCAAGAAACTGACCAAAAACAATTGCTACAGTTTTAAATTGCGTATCGTTAAACTAACTCTGCATAATAGTTTTCATTTGCATTATCTTCCTGGCTCTAAACATTAACTATTTCACGGAAGGACAGAAATGTTTGGGTTTGATTAGTCTGATACACTGAAAGGACTGTGTTTACCCCTGAACTATCTTGTCTATTTTACAAATTAAACTATGCCGCTGAATGATGACGGAACTCAAAAACTGTATTTCACCTTTCCGTTTATCCAGTTGTTATTATCACTACTTGTGCAACACTAGAAGATGTCTGTAAGAGGAATAATCCTTGGATATGAACTTTGGATATACAAACTATGGTTTTGCCTTAAAAGAAGAACCCCAGATCTCTTAAACATGAGAAAGCCCACTGCAAGAATAGGCTGTTACCACAGAGGCAGCCAGTGGCTGAGTCTTAAATATCTACAAATGCCAGACAGAGTAAGGTTCTGTGTCTCTGTTCCTTAGCAGATAGTCCACTGGCCAAAAGATGCCCAAGATGCCTTGTGGAGATGAGGGGTGAGATTGAAGAGAAGAGTTAAAATATTCCAAGTGCAGGTTCCTACACGTCAGTGTCTTTCATGCCAGTGAATAAGTCACTGGTGACCTCAGTTCAGTTGCTCCCAGGTAGCTGTCTGGCATTTCTAAGAACACCCCAGTCACCAAGGGCTGACCAAGTAGCTGACAGATGATCTGTAACCACTGGGACAGCCACAATGCAGGAACTATGATTTCCTGGACTGGCAGCGGGGGACAGACAGACAGAATACCCCATGACATCTGAAGTGGTACAGAACACCTGCCTGTGCACAGCTGAATCAAGCCCATAAGAGACAATGAATGCTGGAAAGTTCTTCTGCTTGCTAAATATGTGTGATACTTAAAGATTAACTGAATAGTTCTTATGGGCATGATCTGTCTGGCTGAACATGGACCTCTGTTGTCGTTTTAGATGCCCCAGTGGATCTTGCCTTGGTTCTAGCTGGCTTTCTAGAATGTTATAGATCTTCTGCATCATGTTTGTCAGAGTCATATGCTTGTCTTCCTGCCATTTTAAGGGTCTTGGAAGAACAAGCATCCTAATAATTCAGCATTGTAAATGGTATTCAGACTTTGCAGTCGCTGCAGTTGAACAACTGCAGCTGCTTCAGTTTAGCTTTACATTAAAGGAATAATTTAGACTAAGTAAAGATGTATTAACAGTCTGTACTTTAAATTAAAAAAAAAAAAAGGGGGGGGCGGAATCTACTGCAGACATTTTCAGTTTTAGTGCAAACGTAATTAGTTTGATTTAGTATAGCTATAGGCCACCAACTCCACCTAAGCTTCCAATGAATTACTAAAAAGGAGAGGCATCAAGCCAGAGGCAGCTGGGGGAGTAAAGAAATGTGTGGGACCAGCTCTGACACCCTTATTCAAACACAGCAGTACCCTCGGGTAAGAATTTCATAAAAAGGACTCAGAGGGGTTTGGGGCTTGCATTTATTTTTTTCTCCTTATTTGAATGCTTAAAACTCCTAAAGACTCTTAAAAAAAACCCTATGCTTTATTCCAGATACAGTATAGGACACTTCCAGAATAATGCTCAGTGATGTTAAAAATAATAGAAGTCTTGTGCTTTGGAAGAAAGAAAAGGGAATACAAAACTACACCACTAGAAATGCTACTAACAGGCAAATGTTATAAAAACATATCATTATACCCCTTCACATTCCCCTTTTCCGAATAGGATCAACGTTGATCCAGCCTATTCTTTTGCAGTCCTTACCATGTAAAATATCCCTGTTTCACAGTCCGAGAGGGCAGAAGACACTATTTCAGAAGTCTTTTCAGGTTTTCTTCCTCTTATTTAGCCTTAATTAAATCTTTTCTCCCACTGCAGGACAGCAATAGTTATCTCATAGTTAACCAGTAATGAATAACTGCTACTGGTTAATGAGTAATCATTACTTCAACTGAAGCCAATGGGAGCCTGGGGTTTCCTAAAGCAGGCCTCCTTCCTATTTGCATGCTGCAGGGTAACATCCCTCTCAATTTGGCCCAGAGACTTCACTTGCTGCCTACCTTATCAGCTGCATAAATGCCTCTGTGGTAGCATGGGGTATTTGATAAGACTGTGTGTCACATAGCACTCAAACTCCATAATCATCTCTGAGCCACAGGAGCTTAAAAATGGAGTGTGAAGTCATCTTTCAAGTTTGAATGCACAAGTAAGCAAAGACAGTAATTAAACTTCAATTGGTATTTTATTTTTAATTCAGCTGCAAAGAGCAGAATCTCGCCTTCAAATTTAATTAACAGTCTCCCCTTAGCCCCCTCCAACACACACAGCCAGCCATCTATCAACAGGGAGCTAAATTCTCCTTTCTCACAACCCCACTGAAAGCACAGTGGAGAATTTGGTCCAGCAGTTTACACAGTGCCGATGAGACAGAATCCTGTCATAAAAGGAAGAACATAACTTTAAGCCTCGTACTGTTAAAAAATAATGGAGGATTTTTTTTTTTCTCTTATTAGGGATCAGTGTGCCCCTGCCTCACACCAAATGAATCTTTCTTATCCACTGATTTTGGTCTTCATTCCATCCCTGTTTAAAACATTACACAGCAAAGCAACAATTAAAAAAAAAAAAAAAAAGTATTTTAGATCTTACCATTCAAAGATGCTGTATCTGCATTTTTTTCTCCTTGACACTGGCCTAGAATATTACAGGCAGATTCTTATAGACAAGATTGCCAAGTATGTGTCAGAGACAATTAGTGGGAAAGAATGGAAAACTTCCTCTATTGATGCCATGGCATGGTGCTGGGAAGGAGGAGTGCAACAAAGCTGAAAAAAAGTATTCCTCTTTAAGTCAGGAGTTATGATCTTCCTTTGAACCACCTCCTTTTCTATGTGGAGTTCATAGTTGTTCTTCAGGCTTTTGAAGACCTCTAAAAAAGAAGGGTTTAAGACTTTTTGCCAAACTGGAGTCAAACACAGATGCTAGCAAGTACAGTCAGCTTTGCCTCAAAAATGAGATGAGCAGAGTCTGCAGGAGCGTTCTCAATGTAAATGATGGTGGAGCAGGAGAAAAATGGTTATCAGTGGGAAGGCACCAATATGACATGTCTCAGCCATTTGCTTTCTGTTCGGCTCTTCTTTCTACGGTATTGGCACAGGGCACTTATGGATTGACTTTTGTGATGCAAACAGCTAACCTGCCTCCCAGATTACCCTTTTTCCCCTTGAGTATTTGGAACTTGCTTTCACTGTGCTCCCTTCTTGCACCTCATTATTGAGGAGATACCGGAAGTTCCTGTGCTTCACAGAGCAGCTGAATGCTAGCAAAGTATATATCCATAAGATTCCCCAACGAGATGCAAGAAAGCACTGCCTAAAATTTAAATTAGGCTTTAAATCAGTTTAAAATATCCAAGTTTGAAAGATCAGCTCAGTAGCCATATTCAGTACAGACATGTGTAAGTCTGCAAAAGAGTACTTATTGGGATTCTGGTGAAGAACTAGTTATGTCTGGATTACTGCAAGTCCAAGCTCTCTCCTGCTGCAAAATGTTATTCAAGCAAACACAAAAAGCTTGAGGAAGATATGGGCTTTACAGGACATTATGTGGCAGCTGTTCATTGCAGGGTTTCAGGTACCATCTTCCTGAACTTTTATATCTGTCCACTGTCAGAAGCAAGCTGCTAAAACGAACAGGCCAATGGTCTGGTCCACTCTGCTCATCCTTGCTTTTGGATATACCAATTACAGAGAGTTCAGACTAGCAGCAAAATTAATTAGAGGAAGAAAGCTATTAACTTTTGCTGCAAAATTACGTGAGTTAAGCTCCCTCTCACACACACCCACAAATAGGTACAGCTTTGCTAATTGATTACTGAGGAAGACACCTGATATTATTACCTATATATGCAGCATATGTTTTAAACCTCAGGGAGGGACTGAATCACTTTTTGGTTCCTGAAGGCACTACTACAACTAATATTAAAAATGAGAGAATTGAATGCTGCAAAAGCACGGTGCAGAACTTTTGGACTAGATCCTCCAATATGTTGTGCATGCATAAATCCCAGGAAGTGAACCTAACAATCTACAAACTGAGCCTAGCTGAAATTGCAGGTGTTGCCCTGACAGTAATGTATTTTCCAACTATTTGACTTTTATCAAACACAGACGCTCAGGATGGCTTGCTTCGGAAAGCTATTCACCTTCCTCCTCTTAAAAGATCTGTTACGTTCCAGGCTGCTCAAATCTGCAGAAGTCATGAGAGAGCCCTCCAAGGTGGAAGAAGCATTTTTTGGTTAGGGTTTTTTTTTGACTTGGTTTGTTGGGTTTGGTTTTGGTTTTGGTTTGGTTTAGTTGGTTGTTTGGTTGTTGCTTGCAATCCTCGCCCAGACTGAAAAAATTCTAGTGATAGACTTGCTCACTGTCTAAACCATTGAGCAAAGATTTAATGGGAAGGGGCTGTCCCCAATATTTTCTTTTAATGGATGAGGTCCATTAGGAATCAATCTTCACAAGAAGACTGATCAGATTGGATCCCAGCAGTAATTACTACCTAACTTATTGTATTGGTATCCTATGTAATCAATAAAGAGAAGCAGGCATTTTAAAAACCATATGCTAGTGTAGGTTATTTGAGATATCTCCAGCTAACAGTATCTCAAGAAAAGCACACCCATTAATGTAAGTGTGGTTTTCTGATTTTATGTATCAATGAATTCTGATTTGTACAGCTTTCTGAATTCAGAGGTGTTGTTTCAAACAACGAGACATTAGTAAAAGGTAGAATTATAAGAATGGTTATTATAAGAAGTATTCAATATTCAAAAATCTATTAAATTGTCATGACATTATGAGAGGTTACAAGGGATACCAATAAAAACATACATGCAATATTCTCAAGTGTACGCCACCAAATAATCAAAGATCTAATCAATGTCAGACTCTATTTATATAAAATGTGGTCTTGCACTGCCCTTCTTCTTATAATTTTTATTTGTACTGTTATGTTCTGAACATAAGCTTCAGAAGTTTATAAACATGTTTATATGACTGCATTAAGACAATTTCTTTCCTGTCAAGGTCTGTAGCTAACATGGTGACACTCAACAGAATCTTATTTAACTGGCATTAGGTAAATATAAATAGCTTTCTAATAATTATAATATGTTGAATAGCAAGAGAAGAGTATTAGAAGTGAAACAATATTACCAGCCTAATTGAATAGTGGTAGTAAGTTAACAGTCCAATAATGCAATATAAATTAGAATGCCATGAAATCATGATAATATAATAAAAGTCTAAATAAGATTCAGTGACAGTAATATTTCAGACAAAAAGCTTCTTTAAGATAGTTCTGTCTAAAATTACACATACAAAACTGCATTAAAGGAACATTATTAAGGTTGCAAAGTCAAGCACTCAAAACAAGTTAGGGAATGCTTGAATTAAGTTTGCCCGCGCAACATTAATTTGGCACCCTTGTGTGGGGGCATTATGGCACAGTCTTTAATTACACGATCACATGCTATTTTTTCCACAGGATGCCTGCCACCTTCAGCTAATTAAGGTTCACAGGAAAACTTAATTTTCACATTCTCTAATTTCTGCAGGCTTGACTTTGCAACCTTAATGATGTTATTTTAGCATAGGATTTTGTTTTCATATCTTTGTGTGAGAGAGAAAGAAAGACAGAGCTGGAAGGGTGAAGGGGTAGCTGTGCACGTATTTCCCCAAGTTAAGAAAACAAACATTTTAAAGGCAATAGACATCTCATGGTCCCAGCCATGGGTCCCATCCCACAGTCAGCTAGATCTTCAGCAAAGATGGAAATAAAAAATTAAGCTCAGAAGTTAAGCTCATTTTCGTTAAAGTAGTGCTACTGAGGAAGATAAATAAGGGATAGCAAAAATGAGTGGTGATCTGCATTGGGATAAGAAGTGGAGGATGCATCTTTTCCATCACCTTCCATTAGTATTGACTGGCTGCTAGAAATGATTGAATTCCATACACTTGGGTTTTTTCTTAGGTTTTAGGAAAAAAATATCAACTGAACTGTTGTCTTGTCCAGTCTTTTTTCTCTGAGGGCTCTTAAGTTCTTCAAATGCCTTCTCATAGCAGTATTTATATGCTGTAAGCAAGACAGTTCTAGATCTCCCTATCGGTAACTTTAACAGTCTGAGTCCTTGGAGTAACAATACTCCATTTTCTCCACCTTGCATTTTTTATGCCTCTTTTTCTTTTTTTTCTTTTTTTTTTTTTTTTTAATCTTCTCTGATTTTAACATTTCTTCTAAAAATTTGGTATGGCAATAAGGTGGAGCAGTCCACCACAAGCTTCACACCTGGTGGTTACTGCATATTCCTGACTGCATGCTCAGGAATGACATGAACTTTTCACACCATTACACCTTTATTAAGAGCTTGTGTTTGAGCTGTTGAGTTTGGATCTTCTCCCTTTTGTAAATATGCTTTTGTTTCATCTTCACATTTTACATATAACTACGATTGTTTATTTGTTTGTATGTCAGTATGCATGTGCATGTCGTATAAATATTTGGCATTTTGTTATATGTATATATTGAAAGCATATGCACACAAAAAATATGTCAATAAACCTTACATTTGACCACCTTAAAATACGTCTCATTTGAATGCACTTGTGGGATTCTAAGTAGGTTTTAGGGATTCAGGTATGTCCAGCAGCCTGGCTGGATTAATTTACTGACAAATGTAAGAAGAATGAAATTATACTGGTGAAATTTATGGTGTCTGCATACCTCAAGGTGTGCCTGAGGGTGACTGTGTGCACCGTAGAGGTGGATGATGTTAGGCTGTTCTGTGGGCCCTGTTAGGATGGTCATAGTTTTCTTCCAGCTCACTGTCCAGCCTGAAAATGTACTTTATTGTGCATGATCCCAGAGTCACCTTTATACTCTTCCGCCTGCTGTGCTTGGACAAAACAGTTTGGGAATAGCTGTGGTGAAGCTACACTTTTTCAACCATTATAAGGTCTAGGAATACCTTGCAGTCACATAGCTATTTGAAGCATAAACTATCTTGAAATCAATAAATGCCAGCACTTACTGCAAGAGTGGCTCACAGCAGCTCAAACTTAAATGCAGACTATTTTTCCATGCATGTATTCAGGCACAAAGTCGACTTGAGAGCTTCCATTGGTTTGATGCTGGAATACTCACACAGCTTGCAGTGTCTGAGTTAATATCTCTGATATATCTCTACAAAGCATCAGTCATTTCATAGATTTCAGCAACCAGGAGAGTCTGGTTAGAGCATTTGGTGAAATGGGAACTGGAAAACGTGCATGAGATATTCAGGCATCCTCCAGTCACCTGAAGATGGGTTGAAAACTTCAAGGAAAAAAATTTAGCATCTTTTAGGACTACAGCATGCATCACATTGTGGTCTCATACAGTGTCTGTTTATTTAGCTAAAAACAGGGTAAATAAAGCTTCTTCCTTCTTCCTCCCTCCCTCCTTCTCTCCCTCCCTTTCTTTTCTCCCTTTTTTTCCTGTAATGATGCGCTTCATTATTTCAAGTGGAAACTCAAGACATCCTCCAGCTTTTTCCTAATCAGTGATATTAAAATACCTGTGGTCAGGTTATGGTCTTGTTAACTTGTCATGCATGTGTGTGCGTGCATTTTGCATAGGGAAAAACCCTTCTGTTTTCCTTGCAAGTATATTAATGAAAGGAATGGCACTTATTGCAGGAGCTGTTGCTTTTTTTTTTTTTTTTTATCCTCAAATAGAACATTCTGAACAGTGCTTTGCAGTTAGCTGCATGATGCTGAACTTCTCTGTGCTTAAGCTAGCAGATAGGGACAGGGAGCAGA
>KZ505774.1:256132-270490 GCA_002844005.1 Limosa lapponica baueri | reverse complement strand
TTCAAAAGCCTTATTAGGTGCTTCTGGTTTGTATCTACAATGTCACACAAATCTTGTACCCAGAATTTAGGTTCACTGAGCAATCACACCGTTAGCAGAAGTTAAAAGATTTTTTTTAAAGTAATAGCTGTCTTTTAGAACAGTCTAATAAAGTGCATTTGGAGATAAAAATCTTGTCTAGCTTCGGACATCTAAAATTTAGTTGTTTAGTCTAACCGACCAAAAAAGGTTTCTACTTCAGTCCATGGAGGGATATCAAGACTTCAGAAGGCAATTCATCCCTTCTCAGAAACTTGTCTTAGGATGGACAAATTGCGCTATCTGCCTCTCCTCATTCACTATATCTGTTTCAGATTATGTAGCTGAATTTAAGAGATGATTCTCACCTCTAAAACACACAAGTGTCCAACTGAAATCCATTCTATACCTTTAAACTGTAAAGCTTGTTGCAGTTCTTTGTTCTTATTTTTCTAGATCTGATATTTTTTGAGGATGTATTTCTTCAAAAGGTATTCTCATTTATTGAATTATAAGTAAGCCAATATGTAAAACGTCAGCATGTCTTTGTGATTTTGTAAAAGCAAACAAAAAGAACTCATCCCTCAAACCAGAAACCACAATCCTCTCTGCAAAACTAAACCTGCTCCACTGTAGCTCTTTCCCTCCTTCTCCTCTCCCAGTTGATGGTATACAAGTTTAACACAGAGAGCTTTGCTTTTCCTATGTGTGATCAGAAACTGTTCTGTTTCAGACTGTATCCTTGGCCTTTCTTAAACCTACTGTAGAGAACAACTCATTGCATTAGCAGTACAATTGGCAGACTAACCTCCCAGGCCTTTGATGGCTCTAATTTCCTGCCTTCCACTATGTCAGGTTACCTGAAGGCTGTTGGGAAGTGCTAACCTAGAGTATTAAGTCATATTAATCGATGACTGTGCTACAAGTCAAGGAACATGCTGAGGGTTCTCATAAAAATTTAGCACATGCTTTCACTAATCAGATGGCTGAGCTATTGGGCAGAGTCCTCTTGGACAGAGATTTTTTTAGTGACATATTAGTAGCTTCATGGCCATTTTCCCTGTTGTATTTCTTTGCAATTTGAAATGGTTAACTATGGAAAATATCCCATCCATTTCAGGTGAATTTCTTACATGTCTTCTCCAAGGGAAAAGACTGTGGATAGCTTCAGAGATTAATTATTGAATCCACATTCTGCAGGGGCACATATCTTTAAAAAGGATCATACTGCTTACTGCTATTCATCCCTTCATTCCTAAGCACTTGCCTTTTGTTTGAATACAATGAGTATTTCTGGTTACAGAAATCAGTATGGGCTGCTAAAGAGAGGTGTTTCTGATATGCAGAAAGCCTTGCATCATAGGGGCACCTATTTTGCCTTATTTGGTTTGTGGGTTTTTTTGTGGTACCATTTCTGCCTGAATATAAATGATCTTTTTTTTCCCCCTTACTTTATGTTTGCATGGTACATGCTTGAGGTCAGAGATTGTCTTTTGATATCTGTTCAAACAGCACAGTGATATTCTCGTACATAAGAGCTGTTCTTAAATATTGTCTTATCTGTTACTGAGAAGGTAGAATGGCCATATTCATTCCTTAAACAACTAATCAAAATATTTAAGTCAGGGAAATGATTATGTTAGTCTCCCTCTCTAGTCATTCAAAGAGTATATGTCTTGTGTGTCTTCTTTCTCAAGGGAATATATACTGAATCTGAGCCAACAATGTTCCCCACAAAGGTGTTTTGGTTAGGTATCCTGAGTTTGGACATTTGGTTTCTCTCTATGATATTTAATGCTGCTTCTCCTCATTCGGTAATTCCTCTAAATGGATATTAAAATAACACTATTGACTAAAGAGACCTTTTGTTGAAAGTACGAAGATTCTGCAGTGTTTATTTTACTTGCTTACCCACACCCCATGGTGTGTGCTTTATGAATGTGCCCCTGTTCCTATATGTGTTGAGAGCAGAGTCTTGTAGTAATAAACATAGAATACGGGGGAACACAGTGCAGAATATTTTGGCTTAAAATTGCAATGAAGAGAAATTTTGAGAAAAATAATAATCAAAGAAACCAAAACATTAAAAATGCTCCTGGATTTTTTTGGGGGGCTTAAGTCACCTTTTTTGTGTGTTTAAGAATAGTCCTTTTTTCAAATAAAAAGTCTTTAAAATTAAAATATACAAACCATATTTTCAACAGTTTGCTGCAATGCACTGTTTGAGTTATTTTTGCAATTGCTTGACAATCTGAAAAGCAGATTTCTTAACGATTAAATAATAATTGCTAGCTATAATAAACATGTTTTTAAATAATCACCCACTCCCACTTATAGCAAAAAAGAAATTGCGGTTAGCAAATTTGTGGAATCAGGGAGCTCTACTGACTCCGGATTTATCAGGGTCTTCAAGTAGGTTTTTGTATACCAGAAGCCTTAAGCATACGTTTAATTGCTTCCCTGAACCAGGGAATCATGACTCGTACTTATTCTTTCTCTACCTGCATCAGCACTGAAACATCAACTGTATTTCTACTTACAATCTTTTGTGACACCGTCAAAGCATAAATAGGAAGTCTGCAGGTATTTTTTTCCCCCTTGCCTGCAAACAGTTTTCATCAAAAAGGCAGAATCAAATAACTATCCAAAATAATGCAGATATTTGTTTATCTTACCCTAAGAAGAAATAAAACACATATTTATACACTCTCAGAGACACACACAGATGTGCTAAAGGGATGAAGTGCTGCCTTCATTGCAAATGACAAAGAAACCAAATGGATTGCTAAAAGCAATATAGCCTCTTCTCCCTCCGCAAGGGGAAATGGCTGTAGCTTCTGTATGTTAGCTGTCTAGAAAAAACTTTATTATGCTTTCTCTGTCTTGCTCTTTCCCCTCCTCTCTCTCCCCCCTTTTCTCTTTCAGTTTATCAGTTCATCACATAGCAAATGCGATGTCTCCTCCATATATCTCCCTTTCAGATTTCATTGACCTATGACCCATAATGTCCCAATTTGCTTCAAGTACTTTTATTTATGCCATTCCTAGGACCTATACATTTTGATCTAAGAAACAGTATTCTCTCCTCAGTGCCTATAGAGCACACTTCACAGGTACCATCAGTTCAGAAAAAGCAGTCACCCAATATATGAGATTGTGACAAGGTATAATGTAATGGTAGTTATGTGAACCTCCAATAAACTAGTGGTACTTCACAGATTACTTGGAGAGAAAGTCTTTTAGCGTGCTTGAAGAAGTATGAAATGAATTTCATTTCCTTCTCATTTGCCTTGCTTTTGAAAGGTTTCATGCAAGATATGTGACCAACTATTATAGTACTAATCCATCCATGACAGAGCTCAATTTTCCCTGAGAATTTACTTCTGAATGGGCTGCAGAAAAACTTGAAAGCTCAAAATTAAAGTACACTGAACAGAGCAATCACTGAGCTGTGGGCAGCTGTCTGTCAAGAAAACCAGTTGGAACAAAAATGTAAATTAGATTTTATTTTTATTTATGTTTTTAAAGCAATCCACAGAGGTAAAGTTTTACAGCCCTGTGTGTAAACAAGAGCAACGAGATGGAAGTGATGACAAGCTGCTGTTGTTGTGAGCTATTCTTGTTAAAGTAAACATAAAAAAAAAGGACCACGAGTTACTGACAGTTTTAAAACAGAACACTGTACTGCCTTTGGTCACCCATTAAGAGCAGAAACTCTGTGGTAATTCAGGCAGTGATTTATTTTTTTTTTTCTCCCATGTCACTAGGCAGATACTTTGGTATGCCATAGCCACAATTCTTGAACAGAGTCCTGACCGTGGCTAAAATGAATTTTAAAATGTATAGTGCAATTCAAGGTAGTACTATATCCATACAGTGCTCAAAGGAGTGAAGTAAGCCCATTACTGTTAAGGTGCAGACAAGGCTGTGGTGGCACAGTGATGTAATACTCACCAACACCATGATGGAGACAGTCCACCTCACACCATGTGTTGCAGACAGGAAGCCTGCAGGAAGCTTCTCGTCAGAGGACAAAGGTGAGAGGGGAGATGGATGGGTCTTTAGTCAGAGAAAGTGGAATGTTTAACCCACTCTACAACAGGGAAGAGGCTCTGTAAGGGGATTTTAAATGTGACTTCTTTAATTGATGCCAAAAGTTGGTCTAGCTTCAAAAACACTGCGAGCAAGACAAATGAATAGGAGGCTGATTTCACACACCTGCTTCCCATCTTATAGAGATATCACAATATGTGAAAATTAGGGTGAGATTTCCATGTTCCTGACTGTGAATGGTGGAATGTAGATGTTTCTGTGTGAAGTAGTCACCATGGCCTGATAAAGGGGGAAAATCAGACCCTTTTATAGCATGCTTCATTTGACTCATCTTAAATGTGGACCTGAGATAATGATTGTCCTAAAAGCTCCCATTTTTCTTCACTGGATGTGAAGGGGTCTGGATGAGTTGCTCAGATGGAGATGTCTACATGTAGGAAGAGCAATCTCATCCTGATGTCTACCCTTACATTAACAATGTAGTGATACCTTGCAACTGCCTGTACATGAGGACTAATTTCTTCACAAATATTGAGAAATTTAATCTTGGCCTAAAAAGCTCTCTGACTGTGAAAAGAACTATTTTTGTGGCACATATGATTACATTCTACTTCTGCCCTGCAGCAAAACTGCAAACATTTGTGAATTTGCCTGAGGCAAAAAGTCACTGTTTCCCAAATTATATGTTGTCTTCAACATCTGATATTCACTGCCCTGGAGAATGAAAGGTGAAATGGAAAGATATTTGGTGAAATGGTGAAACCAGAAAAACATGGGATTTCCTCCCCTAGAAAAAAATTGCAAGTAATAGGACAGATCAGTAGAGCCGTGGCAATTTATGCCAGTTGAGAATATAACCCAGAGCTCATTTCTAAAAAATATTACCTTTTTTTTTTTCAATAAATGTTACAGCTAATATAAGCTAGGAGAGGAAAATACGTCCATCCCCTTGCTACTGTATGACATGGAAGAAATATTTCTGAAAATATTTTTCAGTGCTTTGACAAGTACATTGTTCTCAGACCCCTACAGAAAATTTTCAAGGTGCTGGCCAAAGGGAAGCTCACAGCAACTATGAAATTGTTGTCCATAAAGTTGGTTAATAATACAAGAACTTCATTGGAAGGAGTGGACTTTTTGTGAAGTTGATCCACATATCAAAAGGCATTTTATGGGCACCAGGCATGTCAAACTTTTTCACACTCAAGTTGAAATAATTACTACCAGCCCCATGACTGATCCCAAAATATTTAGGAGATTTAATGAAAACATTTTTGGCGTTTTCCCCCCACAAGTGATTTACATGTTGTCCAGTACACAGTTACACTTATCTGTATTTAATTCTAGATACTGTTCTGTACCTAATTTAATCCTATCACAGTTCTACCCACATCATTGAATATGTCTTGTTGTTTTTTTCCTTTTTTTTTTCTTTTACTAACACAATGAATGGCAAGTGCACATCACAGCTGTACTATATTGCCTATTTCAACCTGTACCACATAAGACCCCACCTCAAACCAGAAAAAAAAAAAAGGAAAAACTGAAAGACTATTGTAATTAAATAGTTAATAAAAGTTTGTCACAAACATTATCCTTCTTTTACAAATTAAGCATTTCCACAGAGATACTATTCATTTGTATTTAAAAGACATAAGTTTTCATGAAAGGTCTTAATAATGTAAAGGAAAGGCATCTTTATTAAACCAGAAGTTAAAAATTCCATTTATTTTTAAGACTCTGAGGTCTTGGAAAAGATATTCTGTCCCTTTTTGCTTGCAGATAGCTTACATCATTTGCAAAAAAGAGTTGTTTCATTATATGATAAGGTATGGTATTATTAAAAGTAAGCGTATTCTGCCTGAGTAAAACCATCTGCATCTCAAAATATTTGCTCACCTCGAAGAGAGGATACCTCCTGCTAATTTTTCTTTAAGGATTCTTTACATTTAACGTCTGTGTTGCAGGAGCTCAGCTATCAGTCTCTATCAAATGCGACATTGTTTTTGTTGTAAAGGAGGAGAACTTGCCAGGTCTCCAGAAGCAACCATGTCTTAAGGATTTACTGGCAAATGATGGTTTAGGAGCTGCCATGTGGGATCTGTGTTTGTCCATCCAGCCCAGTGTCCTGCCTTCATTAGTGGCTGGTGCAGGGTGATGCAATATACCCTGCTCCTGGAAAAGTGCTTTGCAGAAAAAGTGCTTTTGACTTCCCTTCCCTATTGCCAGACTTGAATATTTTCTCCTCTTTTCTATTTATACTCCAGGCTGTAGAATTTCATACAACAGTTTCTGCCTTTGGTGAGTTTAAGTACCTGAAGACAGAGAAAGGCAGAAAACAAAGCAGCTCTCTTCAAAAAAATTAAGTATACAAAGAAAAATACTTCTGTCTAAAATTCCATTTATTTGAATAAAGAACTAAAGCTATACTATTTCCTTGTAGTAACAGACAAAAAAACCAGAAATGCTCTCTAAAACTTGGCCTTCTGTCATTGTATGTTACTGACATCCATGTACAAGTTGGTTGACAGATTATAAAGTGGTAGAATTTTTGCCAGTTCTAAGTGGCATCATATACATTGCAGAGATCAAACACCAGCTGTTTTCAAAGTATTTCCTCTTCCTCCTGCCGCCCCTGGTTTTTTATATGCCTTTCCTGCTATGAAATAAGATTTTAAGCAGCAGAAACTTGCACCTTTTTAGATTATTGGTATTTTAAGTTACTAGTCTAAACTAGACATTTGTGGCCGTTTAGGGGCAAGAAGGGTACATAACATAATGTACATAATCATAACAGACAGACACTGCTTCTGCTGCATGGATAGGCCATATGATAAAGGCTTGATCCTGCTTAGTACCAAGTGCCTATTGCAAGCCATGGGGCCATTTCGGCTTTCTCTTAACTTTTCCTGACACTAATTTTCTTAAATTTAACATGTTCATTCAGATTCTTCCAGTATCATGAATCACATTTTGACATAGTCACAATGAAATACACTTTAATTTTCTTCTGAAGTGGCTTTTCATGTTGTATTATCATTTTTCTAATTGTGCACTGACGTGTTTCAAACAAAATATTATATATATATTATTATATATATATAAAATATAATATTTTTTTTTCCAAGGGATTTTTTATAAAAGTTTTAAGACCTTCCCTTTATAGATTTTGATCCAACTTCCATCTTTCTCCCCGCTTCTTCAAGGAAGAGGAATTCTGCCATTCATTGGAAAATAATTGTCAATTTTAAATTCTTCTAAATTTCTTGAGAAATTGTCATATCATTAACTCTTTCCATCACTAGGGAAAACTCAGACCTTCTTAGACGGTAAATGACCGTGCTTACCAGTGTAGGATATTAATAATTACTTACCAATGGGAAAGAATTTTGAAATGCATTACTTAATGGAGCATTTGTAACAACAGTAGTGTAATGCATTCTCCCTTTTTAATCAAGAGTGGTTATATGTTTACACACATGTGAAAAAGAAATATAAGCAAATTGGTAAATGGATGTAACATAATGTGTTGTTATTTTGAGAACTCTTCCCAGCCTAAATTACTCAAGGTCTAATAACAGCCATCCTTTCACCTTTATAGGCACCAAAATAGATAAAATTCAAAAGTCTCTCTTTAGAGCCTAAAGGAGTTACATTTGAAGCTTAATCACTGTGCTGGGATAAATGGTGTCACCAGAACTGGAAATAAATGTGAAAAGCAGAAGATTTAGCTAGATGCAAAGTGGGATTTCCATTTTAACTACACAAAGAGGGCCAAGTTTGACTATGGATGATCAGCATAGTTAGGCTCTTTGGAGTAAGGGACAATATATATCATACTGCCTTAGCTCCAAACACAGGTTTCTCACTAATTCTGGCACAAGCTGCTTTCAAGCAATGTACTGTATGACTTGTGATTTGGAAACTTCAAGAGGAAACAACTTATATATTGTACCTAATAAATCAGCTCTGAGAAAAAATAAAAATAAAAATATTTTCTTGGGGCTTTTGCCATTTAATTAAATCCCACATTTCTTATTGCATTATAAAAGAACAAACTTATTTATATATTATAAAGTTTTCCTGAAATACACTCCCATGAGGAAATAAAAAGTTCCAGCACACTATTTTAAAGTTAAATCTTAGAAATAAACTCCAGGAAAAAGAACCCAAAACCACCACCAACAACAAAAATCATCAAAACCCAAAAAACAGCTAGCAAATGTAATGTGAATTTTGTCCAACATTATACTAGTTGATACTTATTTTGATATGGCTGGAGATTGGGGTGGAGAATAATGACACAGACCACTCAGGCACGTAACTTGCTGAGGTATTTTAAGAAAAAAACCCAAACAAACAAATAAGAGTTATTTTCATTTGCATGGATGAATGCCTTTGAAAATTTAGTTCTTTAATCTCTTTATGTATCATTTCATTGTGTCCTGTAAAATGGAAATGTTGCATTTCTCAGCTTTGTGTTCTAACAGAATAATTTCTGTGTTTAAGCAGCACTTAGAACATGAGACTCTGGATTTAAGACCGTGAGTTACTACTATGATGAAAATAATTTGTAAGTAAATCCTGGTGGGAATCTGATATAGCCCTTGTCTGTCTCTTTACCTTTAATTCAGCTGGAAAAGTAGGATTATTTATCTTTCAGCAGAAACTTTGGAAGCTTTTTTTTTCTGCAATATCTTTTCATATTTTTGCTCATACGTCAAAGCAAAGACCAGAATATTTATATTAATCATAAGAATTCCTTCAGGTCTTCTGTTACTACATATACTGCAAAAAGAAAAGTTATTTCGTTTTCTTCTATTCATCTATTTTTTTAATCAAAGCTTTATTCAAGTGGCTAGGCTCTCCCAGCATGGAAAAAGAGATATTTAGGGAAATTTCAGACTCTATGGTTTTATTTTAGTTCTTACTTATTTGTAGTTTTGATGCAGATATTGGTTCTGTATCTAGAAATCTACTGATAATTACCTATTGAAATGAGATTGAAAAGAGAAGGAAGAACCTATAAATATATATGACAGAAGAGGGAACGAGGTAGAGGGAAAAGATTACAAAATATTAATATAAAAAGCAGCAATAAAAAGGAAGGACCAGGGGAAATAGGCAGCTCATAGAAACACATGCTGGGGCTTTTGTTACAGAAGAAAGAGCCTGGAAAACAAACAGAAACATAAAGTCTGCGCTCAGTGTGTGCCTTTAAGCCATTGGCATTAATTAAGATTCTATGGCTTACAAACAATTATGACATAATTAAAGTAAGATTCTTTCTACAGTAAAACAATAAGAAATGACTTTTAGAAACCGTGGGAACTATTAAAACGGCACATCAGTACCAAAATGAGCAATATTTACTAGTATTAGCACTATTAAAATGCCTTTTGAAGACAAACTTAGGCAATTATTACTCAGAAAAAGCTCACGCTTCAAGATATAGAACAGTGATAATTAAATCCCTTTCTCTATATATCTTCACTTTTGGTGTTTGACAGAATGGAGTCTTTAAGAGAATCTATTTTAATGGTCTTGAATTAGCAAGATTTTCAAACAGAGAAAGTGCACTTAGCAGGAGGTTGATATCTACTGAAAGCTTTATTATTGGTATTATTATATAGGTTAGGAAGCTGTTTTAAGGGCCCATTCTACAGAGACATACCCATGATGTCTAAGTACTGTAATATCTTGCAAAATTTCAGAGGTTGGATATTGTGCATTTAGGCTGAGTCTCCACTTATTGCAGGAATTTTGGAGCACAACATGAATTCTTCTTAAGTTTATACTACTAAGATTATGGGGGAAAATAGATTACTTCTACCTTTAAATACAGTCTTATTTTGCTTGGTGTCAAACAAAGAAAATAAACATACCACTTCAGCTTTGACTAAAGAAAACATTGGGGAAGGAAAAAACCAACAAAAATACTACTACTCCTCCTGCTGCTGCTGCTGCTACCACTAGTACTACTACTAATATTAATAATAAACAGGTAAAAGAAGCAGAAAAGAATGAAAGAGTGATTTGAGTTGAAAGGAGTGGGCCGTTTAGTCCAGTGTTCAGAAGCAGAAAAAATCAAATTTCTTAGTCATTATCCTTTGCATTGTTCATTATACCATAACGCTCAGCTTTGGTATATAATTGCATTAGAAAAGGGAAAATATTCTTCTTCATCCCTATTTAAAAATATATATATTTGTTAGAAATTCTTGTAAAGTCAATAGAGTGATTCCTATTTGTGATTGACAGTGGATGAACATCTCTATTGCATGTATAATTACAGGGGATTTGACACTAGGTGCCAAGGTATGGTCTTTTCACAATAAAATTCAGTCCTTGGTGCTGTTTATTCATTCTGCATCAATTTAATTAAAGAGATGTGCAATATCATTTAAGTAGGTAGATGCAAATTTGTGTTATATAGAAAAGAAAAAGGTCAAAGTTTGGTATGAATAATAATATTTTTATTACATTTAACCATAAAGGAGAATGAAATATGTAGATAAGAATAATTATAATAATAATTAAAAATATAAAAACGTGCTTCTAAAGTTAAACTTGATGGAATTTCTCTAGCAAAATATTTTTATATTAATAAGCACAATTTATGGAAAATAATGATAAAAAATTGTTCATAGACAAGTCTTTTGGTCATACCGATTTGAATTTTCCTGCTTCTCCAGACAGAGATGAAGTGATTCATTTCATATCAGTTCAAAGTCAGAAAATATTAATCTCAGCTGCCCTGGAAGCAGTTGTTGTAAAGTTCATGACAATCTTGGTCAATCTTGTGATGAGTTGGCATCTTCTGCTGAACTGTACATCCCATGAAACATTTTTACCCAGTAGTCCCATTCATAGGAGATTTACTCCAAATACAGACCTGAACCATAGTTACGTGAGATATCCATTCTGAAAATCTCATCAGAAATTACCTTGACTCAAGTGGATCCTGGCCAGTTTTGAACAAACTGACAACCTGATATGTTACAAAGCATTTTAATAGTTTGACAGTTTGCTTCAACACAAAACCAGATATGAATACGATGAATGAAAATTCTGATTCTTGGTCATTTATATGCTACACTATTTCAGGAATGATATTTTTGTCATGAGAACCCTACTCTACTCACATCAATACAGTACAAGATAATGCCCTCACTCTATAAGGGTTTTCAAATCTAATACTGAGAGCGTGATCTCCTGCAAAAACAGCTGTCTGAAACTGGCTGTATTTAATCAAAAGGTCCTATTTCAACACAAAAGGCTAGATCTGCTGTGCATAAAGCTCAAATGAGATTGGTGGCTCTAGCAGCCTTGTATTTCAACTCAGCAAAGCTGAGTAAAGCCTTCCTTAAAATTCATGGCTAGACAACTGCAATATTAGCCACATACTATTTCACAGGAGATAACTCAAGCACTTGTTGACCTGTCTGGATCCCCGTGTTTTGATCTTCCAGTCGTAACAGAACACACTGGCATTAGTTTTTCAGATTAGCCCATCCTGTCTTCAGAGACCACAGCCTCCTAAGAACTATTCCAGCACCATGTGTTGTGATGGTTTTGCCCTTTACAGATATGAAAAGCTTTGTTTCAGCTCTGTTCCATATCTGTGAAACATGGAGCTTCCTTACTCCATCAAGGAACTTGGTATACTAACATGTTATTATTTACCACTATGTCTTATCCATCATAGCTCTTTCTTGCTTAAAGTGTTAATCTGGAAAAAAGTAGTGGACCTAGTTTTCTTTTCATTTATAATTAGAAAATTAGCTAAGTCAGAAAAAATACTGCTTATATATAAATTTGTCTAAAGACTAATAGTTTGTGTCATCATCTCAGCAGCAGACTAAAAAATGTACTCTACTTCGTTTTTCCTTTTTTCTTTTTCCTGGCTGAAACATCAAAGTCCTGAAACTCTTTAGATGGCTGGATAATTTCCCAGGTGCTCTCTTTTCTTACTGTGGAAGGGGAAAGAAAAGCATCTTGCACTTAGTTCTTTACGAAGGAAGATCTTTCTGAAAAAAAAATTCCATTGTAGCGAAGACCATAGTCTTGGCTGATGATAGTGTGTGGTGTCTGGATCTAAAATAAATTAATCTACAAGTTCAGATAGTGGCCATTCTAAGGCAATGGTTATTATTAGCAGATTAAGTATAGAGCCTTCACTGAAATACACACTGCATTAATGGGCTACCAGAAACTGGGCATACTATAAATGGATGTCTAAAGATCATACATACTCCTTAAATTTATTAACATTAAGGTTTACTCTCACTTCTTTCTTCACAGCAAGACTATTCATTCTTTTCTCCCACCTAATGCAAGGAGATATTTTCAAGAATTGTCTTAATGTATATTTAAACACCAAAGAAATCACATGACCTCAGAAGGAAGTTGGTCTTGTAACTAGAATTTCATGGCCATAAAAACTATTGAGGTGGTTCCAATGTACTAAAAAATCTACTTCAAAAGACTGCACCTTTCCCTTTTCTGTGCACTAGCAACTTTAGCTAATGGCAATCTACAACAGCATAGGAGGCAGAACTTTGTCATTACAGTGTTATGTGGAACAAGAGTCACATCTGGGTACAAAATTTCCCTGTTGTTTTCCTGCTCATATTTTCTATCTGAAGTCCACCTGCCAAGATGATCAGTCCTCATTAGAAGTGTCTCATTTGGTACCATAGCCAAATAAGAGCAAAACCAAACTATGCTGAAACTCTTCTTACATCTCCCCCTTTATGTGGTGCCCAGAAAATGATGTGCCGGGGAATTTCTGCCCTTGGCTTCTGAATTTCATTCAGTACCTGGCTCATCATTCTTGTAGAAGAGTATATTAACACACACAGAACAGGAGTGCATTAGCAATCATAATTTCTTTCAGGTACTACAGGCAGTTAATTTTGTTGGTGTAAAAAGCCTCAGGTGTTAAGTAGGTGGTATAAGAGCTCAAAAAAGAACCTCATAAATAATTAAAAAAAAAATTAGTTATAGCTACATGGAGGTTTAGCAGTAATTTCCATAAATGGTCATCCTGCATATTGGGTTAGCTGATGTGACTTTTTTCTGTGATAAACCATAAAACCTCAGATTCAACCATTTTCATAGCTAATGTTTTGCATATCCTGTAATATAATGTATTTTTTTAAATCACTACAGATGGGGAAATGCAATGGCTCATGAAATTGGTGAGGGAATATAAGGTCTTTGGATCAAATCTGCTCTTACACAAGTATGACTTTGTAGCTATAAGGCTGCAAACCAGTCCTCTGGAACAAGGCAAACCTTAAACCTTGCAAGAAGGTCAATAGGAAAAAATAAAAGAAGAAATACACTGTATGCTGATTCTCCTTGCTTTGGTAAGCAGCAGAGTTTCAGCCATTTCCAGAACAAACTGAAGCCTGGTGAGAATTCTCTTTAGGTTCCCTGGCAGAGCTCTCTGAGTCATACCACTTACCAGAGGCTGCTTGAACGCAGTTGACTTATGTCTTGCTTGTTCTCCTAATGGTGGGGAGTAAGGTTTGGACAGACAGACAGGCAGATATATGTCAGCTTGGCATGACTAGCGGTTATCGTGTTAGCTTTAGGTTGAAATGAATCACCTTCCCTCTGACTGAGAAGCACCACAAATATTTACTGCAAACCAGGACCTGGCTCAAAAACAGAAAGCAGATGTTTTAATGCTGGTTTGTATCTGAATACAGCTGGGTTTAGTGGCCCCAAAGGGAATTTTTTTTGTTGGTTTTAAGAAAAAGAGTTGACATTAGACATTGTTTATTTTTTCCAAAGCATGTATCACACATCATAACTGATATCTTGTATTTCTTCATGGGAGCTAACAGAGTTTCTAGTGTGTAAGAATTCCTTCATTACCAGAACTGAAAGCTATATATAAAGGCCAAATATTAGTTGCTACCACTATTTTGCCTTAGCATATGTAATATTATCTTTTAAAAGCATTTCTAGAAATTAGAGAAGCTAATTATACAACCTAATAGTGGCTACTGAGTGGCCTTTATGAAATCCTTTTCACAGTCCTTTGGCTTGCAGGCAGATATTCATGGTAAGAAAAAACATGCTGCTGTAATTAGATATAATTAGAGTCCTCTAACTCCATGGGCCTGACTGAGTCCCTTTGAAGTCAAAAGGAGTCAGCTACAGGAGAGAGTTTGCATCATGTTGTAGCTCAACAGAGAAGTCAGATTGCAAGCCTTCCCACACATTGGTTTGCAAGCCTTCCATGCCCCATGGCTGGGAAACTACCAACTAGCC
>KZ505774.1:240523-254527 GCA_002844005.1 Limosa lapponica baueri | reverse complement strand
ACTGCTGGCGCATGTTCAGCCGACAGCTGATCAACACCCCCAGGTCCTTTTCTGCCAGGCAGCTCTCCAGCCACTCTGTCCCAAGCCTGTAGCGCTGCATGGGGTTGTTGTGACCCAAGTGCAGGACCCGGCACTTGGCCTTATTGAACCTCATGCTGTTGGTCTCAGCCCATCGATCCAGGCTGTCCAGATCCCGCTGCAAGGCCTTTCTACCCTCCAGGAGGTCAACAATCCCCCCCAACTTGGTGTCGTCTGCAAACTGACTGAGGGTGTACTCGATCCCCTCGTCCAGATCATTGATAAAGATGTTAAAGAGAACCGGCCCCAATACCGAGCCCTGGGGGACACCACTCATGACTGGCAGCCAACTGGATTTAACTCCATTCACCACCACTCTCTGGGCCCGGCCCTCCAGCCAGTTTTTAATCCAGTGGAGAGTACTCCCATCCAAGCCATGGGCAGCCAGTTTCTCCAGGAGGATACTGTGGGACACGGTATCGAAGGCCTTGCTAAGGTCCGGGTAAAGAACACGCACAGCCTTTCCTTCATCCACCAAGCGGGTCACTTTATCATAGAAGGAGATCAGGTTTGTCAAGAAGGACCTGCCCCTCATGAACCCATGCTGGCTGGGCCTGATCACCTGGGTGTCCTTCATGCGCTTCATAATGGCACTCAGGATGATCTGTTCCATGACCTTCCCAGGCACCGAGGTCAGACTGACAGGCCTGTAGTTCCCTGGATCGTCCTTCCGACCCTTCTTGTGGATGGGCATCACATTTGTTAGACACCAGTCAGCTGGGACCTCCCCAGTTTGCCAGGACTGCTGGTAAATGATGAAAAGTGGCTCTAATTTAGTATAGCACTCCTACATCTTGTTTCAGAATGAATTTGCTTGAATCTCACAAAGTTCTGTATAAAAACAGTGGTTATATTTAGTCACATACCACTTTCAGATGTTACAGTATGGAAATCCCTTTGCTAATTTACAATCTAATCTGGGATATAGGACCTATCCTTGACATTTGGAGGAGTGGATCCCCAATGTCTCTTAAATCAAGACTCATTATTCCTTCTTCAGTTTTCCCTTTGCCAAGATTCCGTGAGAATATCTGGACACCACCTGAATGGTCTTACAATGACTTATCTGGTATGTGTTTACTCTCTTGAATGCTTCTACTGATATTCTACTTCGCATAAAATATTGAGTCAGCAAATGGAGACAGGGAACAAATAATTTTATGTATGGACACGTGTGAAGTGAGAAAGTTTGTTTCAAATAATTTCAGTGTTTCTGAGAATGAAAAGAAGAATCAATTCTTTCACAGAGTAAGAATAATCCCCAAAAGATCCACATTTATCACAACATACTAAGGCACTTATTTCCATTTTCATTAATTACCACCTCTTGAGGCTAGAATCTTTAGGTTTCTTCTTCCATTGTGTTCACTTGCCAGAAGAGAAAAAAAAAATCACGTGTGTCTCTTGTGATTAAAGCCCCACTTAAGGACTGAGGCTTCAGAAACTCTTGAGGTTTTCAGGTGGTTTTACATTCTGCAGTTTGTCTCCATGGAGTTCCTTGAAAAGTAGCAGCAGTTAGGAAAAAAAAAAAAAAAAAAGGAAAAAAAAAGTGAGGGGAGAGAGAGAGAGAAAAAAAAAAGCAATAATAAGATAACTAGGAAAGAATTTGCTTTACATAGCTATCTTCCCAGAACACCTAATATAGTGTATACTGCTCCTAAGTGAGAGAGAAGTCAAAGTATACTTTAAAAAACACAAAGTATACTTTAAATAACACAAACTGTTCCCGGTAGGCCCCCACCAATTTCTCCCCACTAACTCAACTACTTAAAGTCCTTGGTCAGGTCTGGTTTTAAAAAATCTATCTGCTTCATTATGTTTTGCAAATGGTCCCTTGTTTAGACAGCTGTTTCTCTTTCTTTTGCACATTCATGAGTGTAAATAGTTCTTATCCACGTTCTTTTGCTACTAATTATGAAGTAAGAGACACTATGAATTTAGACCTAAATTTAGTGAATAATATCTGATGTAACTTATCAGTTAAGCCCTGATGAGCCTATTGAAATCAGTGGGAAGATTCACACTCAGTGAGTCTCGTCAGTGAGAATTGGATCAAGACCTTAGCAATGTTTAAAGCATTCACTGCGTTTAAGTTCCAGATGCAATATTGTATCCACAATATTGATGGCAGTAAACCAGACAGGCACAGCTGAGTTAGGACCAAAATGAGCTATTGGTGCAGTCATCTGTTAAGATCATAGAAGTAATAAAAGAATGGAACAAAATAAGTAGCACAGAGAAAGATTCAGTCATCATATGCAGTTTCTTGTATCAGCTACTCAGACCTGACTGCATGGGGTTTTTTGGTTTATTTGTTCGTGTGGGGTTATTTTGTGGGGGGTTTTTTTGGTTTTGTGGGGTTTTTATCCTTCAAATCAAACAAAACAAAACATTTAAACAGTAACACAAAGATATGTTCTGATAAAGGCCACAATAATAATTTACTTAAATAATTAAGTCAGTATTTCTATGGCATTTAGGGTAGACTTCATTACATGAAATGCTTTTTTCAAATAATAATGTGTTCAGTCAAAACTGGTTTGGTTATGACTGGTCTCCTGTAATGCATAGTTAGGGGTAGGCACTTCCAGATATCCCTAGAACCTTGTGCCCTGAAGGTATTTCTCCGCTGTCTGACTAGGGTAGCTGGATCCTAACCTTTCAGATAGCCAAAGTTATTTACACTGATGGAAAAGTCTCTGGTCAACAATTTGCTTTACTGGTTATTTATTTGTCCAATTTACTGATAAAGTGTATTTCAGTACTTGTCTCACATTTAAATAGCCTGGGTAAATACATTACTACAGAAGACAGACAGGGGCTAAAATGAGATATGTTATTAGTTGAAGTTTCAAAACAATTAAAATTAGCTAGACGTGCTGTTATAGAGGTAGTGTCTTGAAAGGAGAAACTTCTCTTACTAGTTAGGAAAAAAAAAAGTGTGGAAGGGCCAAAATGAAGTCACTGTAAGGAGAGCAGAAAGTAAAAGAAAGATAAAAAAGACAATTTTTTCCCCAGTGGGCTTGAATAATAAAACACAACACTTTGAATTAGTGCTATGAAGCAATAACATTGTTTTATTAATCAATGTGGAGGAGATGCTTGTGTTGGTGAAATGCAAGTGATTCTGAAATACATTCTAGTTTGATTCTAAAATCATGGTATTTGAAGAAAGAGATTTTTATTTGAGTTGGAAATACATTTCTGACAAAACTTTAGGAAAAGAAAAGAACTGTTTGCTGAGAACATATGAATGAAGATGGATTTTGAGGGAGGAGCCAAAAGGAAAGAAGTGTAGCTATTGATTTTGTCATTATCCTGGAATATAGGGACTCAGAATTATTTTATGTGAGAAATTTTCTGTGATTTGCACTAGAGGTTTGCAAGAAGGTCCTTGAAGATCTTACGAGCAAAGACTTTTTGCCATTCTCCCCATTCATCCCATCCCATCATCTCTGAATTTTTTGCATGATGAATGGTTTTCACTTTTGATAGAATGATGTTAAAACCAACGTGACTCTAAAGGACGGAACTGATCATACCTATTGTTGATTTGTGTGGAAGAAATACAAATTACTCAGACTGAAAAGAGGTATTCTGGCATATACTCAGAATTTAGTACAGTTCATGATGGCATACTTCTGCATAGTCTTCACCACACGTTACAGGCTGCTGTTTAATGAGACATGAAAAAATCACAAGAGCAGCAGAAGAACAGCCAAAGGGAAGAATGAATCTGGGTTTTGGCCATTGCACTGGAAGGAAGAAAACATTGGATCAAAAATCCAGACAATATGGTTCCAAAAAGTCCCATTTATCTCAGTTTCAACTGTCAACAAGCTCCAGAATTGATTTCTTCCCATTCCTACCTGAGCCCCCTAAGAAGTGGGCGTCAGTGTCACAGTCTAGCTTCCATAGATAAAATAAGCAAGTTTTCAGCTTAGGTAGTACCCATTTCAGAAATCAAACTACAAAGGATATTAAGCACAACTTTTTAACCCCCTGTATCACGATTCATAACAAATAAATCAAGCAACAGACTTCTTTTTGTTTTTAAATGATTGACTGAAGTGCCTGATGCTTCAGGGTTCACTGAAACTCCGTTTTAATGCGGTGGCCTAGCTATTCCTTTGATACAAGTACCCAAACCTGAAAAAGAAATAAAGCTTCAGACGTGTTCCTCTCTCTTTATTGATTCTTATTGCCCTATGAAGATTTTTCCATGCTTAATATATGAGACTCTTTACTTCAGATGCTTATATAATTTTTTCGGTTGCCATGTAAGGAGTACAGGCCCCAATCCATTCCATTTGTTAACAGTTAAAATGTCTTCCAGGAACTGGCCAGTTCATTCCAAGATATGAGATACTTAAATATCTTTTTTAGATCTAATCTTCAACATCAAATTAGACAGTAAAGTAGAAAGTTTTGGTGCCTTACAGGACTGTAAAATTTACACTGTAATGCATAACTAAAAAAACCCCTCTTCTTGCATCCTCTGAAGATTTGAGTAGGTAAATGTAACTCAACAGGATCAACTGATAAATACCAGGAGCCTGTGGTATCAGACTAGATAATCTAATGATTCTACTAGTCTTTAATCTTTAAATGTATGAAATCCAGGACATGACATCTGCTCTATTTAGGTTAGACCCATAATGAGTTACAAGGGACAGAAATGTCATGGTTCAGGTAGTCCCACAGCCTCCTTTGGAAATATTAATGAGATAAGAGTGATAAAGGAAAAAAAAAAATATGGGTTTAAGCATAACATCTATCAACACATTTAGGCCCTCAGATTCTGCTTAGGACTCTCCTAACCTCAGATTGATTTCCTGAAATCAATTAAATCAATAGGCAGCTTGAAACCCAAATAGGAGTCAGAACTCTAAATCCATCTTTGGGACTGGGCCAGAATTTCTCCACTATGGACATTTGAATATATTCTATGTCAACACAGCTATAGTGAATTCGAATCTCTGGCTTATAAGGATATTAAGTCAAATTCTGACTTTCTTTATGGCATTTGATTTCTGACTGTGAATATTACCTCCTGTTCAACAAGCTCCAGTGTAATTTTCCATTTTGTTTCATTGAATTAAAGGAAGAAAGGAAACTGTCTTGTGAGTCTTTCATTTTATAGACAGCTGGTCATTTCATTAACACTTTTCATATTCTTGTTTGTCATGATGACTGACTATAGTAAAAAGATTTTCTTCCCATTAACATATGATAGAGCAGCACTTTTTTCCCAGGGATGTATTGATCGGGTGAGGAGTACATTTATTAAAATGTAACCAGCATCAACTTGCTGGCTCCTGTGAATGGTGCACGCTTTAACCAATTAAATAGTCATGAAGAAGAAAAAAATCAATATTTCTTGGATCGTTCTACTCCAGAATTTGCCAGCAAAATGGCCTATAGATTTACAAAATGAATAAACAAATGAATATAAATCTTATTATTTTGATTTTTAATTATGTATTGGGTCACAAGAAAACCTTCTATTTGGAGCAAGATTAACATTGGTTAGATAAATCTAATTCTATGAATCATAAATTACTATACTAAGGGAGCTTAATTTATATGATTCAAAATCGATTTATTTCATTTTAAGAAGATCTTCCAGTACTCTTTTTTCTTGCTGAAAAGTGACTTTTTATACTAGTTGTAACAATATTTGGAAGGCCCAATTCAGAACGTAATGGAGAAAAGAAGCAATCAGAAGTAATAAGCAATGATGTGACTGAAGACAGGCCGCTTTATAATGTTTAAGGGGGGCATCTCAAAAAGTCTATCTGTTCCCTATTCTTCCTTGAGTTCCTCAGTTCTTTCTGTCTCACTGCATTTTTTATAGTACTTGACATGTTATTAAAACACCAACTCTCAGGTACTACTAGTAGAAAAATAATTTTAATTTTTCTAAAGTTGGTTTTAGTCCATATTTCTGAAGAACAGTATAGAAGACTTCAGTATATGAAGAAACCATAGCAAAATCTCTGTAATAATATAAACATATCATATACAGACATAGTTTTAGTGAAAATTTCATGGTTTTGGAAATTTTTAACTCATTGTTTTCAGGAGCATGGAGTTAACAATACTACACAATAAAATCACAAGTCACTTCTGAAAATTCTAGTCAATTTATGAAAACAAATCACTCACAGTTAATCAGTACAGCATAGCTGGAGAATCTTTCAGTTGTGTGATAATCTCCCTAAATCTCTCTCTTTCACATTGTTCTGTTGGTTAATGGATAATTTGGCAATTACATTAGGGGAAAGCTGGAGTTTGGATAGTAAATTAGGTTATACTATAAAGCCCTGGGTGCAATTGCTCATAACTTCTTTAAAAGACTTGATGAAATAGGCAGAGTGTTAAAACCCCTGATGTGAATGCATCCCAATGAGCCCCCATTATGCAAACTCCAGGGAGGTGTCAGTATACAAGCATGAGCTACCAACAATTGGCGTCCAGTGCTAGGTAAATGAAATATTTATTTAGGAAGTGAAAAAAAACCAAAACAGTTTAACTCCAAGGTAGGAGATGCCAACCGTGCATTTCAGACAGATGGTATTTCAGTGTAAGTCATTGCATCAGAAAGGTAGATAAATAAGAATAGATAAGGGGTATAAATTAGAGCTTGTGCTATGCTGAATGGATGTTGCAGGACATTCACAAAGCTACTAACTGTTGTGTGCCTATAGAATACTCCTTCCATTAACTCCTAGAAGAGAAGCAGTAATAGTCACCAGTAGCAAAATCCTGCAGATTATCCAGCTGGTCATCACAGCTCCAGAAAGAAGCCAGTAAGTATATAAAAGGAGGTTTATTATCCAAGAGGATCTGCTGTGACATAAACCAGGTGCCACATCCCTGGAGGTGTTCAAGGCCAGGCTGGATGGGGCTTTGAGCAACCTGGTCTAGTGGGAGGTGTCCTTGCCCATGGCAAGGGGCTTGGAACTCGATGATCTTTAACGTCCCTTCCAACCCAAACCATTCTATGATTCTGTGATTCTATGAAACCTTCCAATAGCTGGCTTCATTTTTGCTTTGTTTTTGTTTTTGTTTTTGTTTTTGTTTTCACTTAATACACTCATCACTCAGAGCACAAACTGTGCTAATTACAATGAAATATTGGTCTGTTGTTTTTTTTTTTTTATTAGACAAATCACTTTGAATTTTACTTTTGAGCTTTTGTTAAAGTTGCACCTATATGGAGGCATGTATGCATATTTTACCAGATTCTTGCAACCAAGAGGATAATTTGAAACTGAACAAAATTCTGGATCAACAATTCAATCAACTATGTTCACGCATGGTCCTGTTTCATGCAAAGGGTAATTTTTATGCCATCAAGCAGCATATCTAGTCAGTTCATGGCTATGAACGTAGAAGGCCACGTGTGGAGGAAGTGGGCTTTAAAAGACAGCTTTTACTGTAAATTCACACCAACTTCTGACAAACAATTAAAAAGATACAGTTCCCTTGTAAAGATGTTTGTTACTAAGCATAAAGTTTGGCACTCCATTCAGTTTAACCACTTTAACAGAAATTTTGGATTAAATATTTGCAAGACAAGGTCCTCTAATTAGATCTTTAGCACACAGTAGCAGAAAAAAAAAGTTTCTCTTTTTCATTTATTGAGTCTGCAAAATGACTTCTTTTTAAATTACTGGGAAGAGTTTCAGGACCTTCACTGGGTATCACATTACATTTTAAAAGATATCATTGTTTTGGTACTGTTGCTACTTATTCTGTTATCAGTATTGTTGAAAACATAAAACTTGAAGAATGGTGACCATAACAAAAATAATTTGAGAATCTGTCTCTGTGAGTCTTAGAATTAATCAGCTGTATTTCCAAGGGGTAAACAGTCCCAAAGATCCAGTAACTAAGAAAAATACTGAGAATGAAATCAAAGTTGAAAATAAAGTCATTAAAATGAAAGAAAAACTGAGAGGCACAAGGAGTCTTCAGATAAAGAGAAATTACGTACACAATGAGGATCTTATCTGACTTAAACAGATGATAAATAGAAATCCGCTGCTTTCACTGTGTGCAAATACATTTTACAGTCTTGCATTAGGGACAAATAGTGAGAATAGCAGGAAGAATAGCAGGAAGAATGAAGAATGAAGCAGGATTTTCAGTTGTGTTTTTACACAAAAAGTGTTGAAAGATGTTGCTGACCATAACTCTGTGCATAGCTACATCAATATATACTGCACCCTTGTAACATGAAATTACATTATGATTAACCCCGCTTAAGTCAGTAGAACCACTCTGAGTTTATATGAAAAATCGACACCAGACCCAGAAATTTAAGTGTCGTGTGTTGGAAAGTTGGCTTTATAAGCAAAAATAGAGATATGCAGAACTACCAATGACTGGTGGACAGACAGGAGAGAAAGACTTTTGGCTTCTTTCCTCTGTTAAACAGGGACACAGGAAGAAAACAGGGCTCACTTGATCATTGCACAGATCACAGGTGGAAATAATCCCTCTGGGTTTTTTTTATTTATTGTTTTTATGTTGTTTGTATTTATATTGGGTTTTTTGTTTATTTGTTTTATTGTTTTATTACATATTTTTACATAATTACATTACATAATTTTTAATATTTTTTATTTTGTTTTATTGTTTGGGTTTTTTATGTTGTTTTGTATTTATATTGTTTTTTTGTTTATTGTTTTTCCACATGCCACTCCAACATTTTAAAGTAAGAAATATTGGTGATACCTACAAAAAAAGTGCTGAACTAGTCGCTAGATTCATGTGTGAGGAAGGTCTTATTTTGGGAGTGCTCTGTATTGACTATAGAGGGTCCTGCAGTACTGGAAGGAGCTTGCATCAAGTCCCCAGTTACTTTCAAAGAAGCTGAGTATTTGCCTGAATCTGGTTCCAAGATCTGCGAACAGGCAAACACAAGGTTTCACATTCTGAGAAGTGCCTGGGAATTTTAGACTCCAGGGCAGATTCAGTTAAAGTAGCCTGAGAACAGTTCAAGCTAGATAGAGGCACAAGTACCTTGATTTCTCCATGTGTCAAAAAACCCCCAAACAAACCCAAAACCTCCATTGAATGCTGTTTTGTAACAATGCCGTTCTGTTGGTTTTGGTTCTATGACTAGGGAGAACCACAGAGATAGGGGCAGAAACTGGCTTCGTTATACTTCAGTTTTTCTGTTAAAGAAAAAGAACAGTTGGGCAGACATGGTGTATTTACTTGTGATCTTGTTATAATATGTGTAAGCTATTGAGTGTTAGATTATTAGAGAGCTCTTTGAGTCTGAGCCCTTCATTTTCCTCATAGATGTGTAAGAACCCATTTGCTTTAAGTCTAAAGCAGCAGGTACATTATCCAGAGCAGACACAATTTTCTGTGCTCTATGAGGCCTCCAAAACAGCACAGAGAACTTTGTTCTTACTGTGTTAGACACTGTTTAATCCATTTCAAAAACTACCCTGTAATCTGTAAATAAGAATTGCAGCAAACATGCTAAAGATGTTAATTAACGGGTTTTGTGTTATGTGTTGATATTACCAAGTATTTATCCTTCTTCATGATTGGATTTGGCAAGCCTTCTGATCTCCCCAGTTTCTATAAAGTATTAAATCATTAGAGTTATGTCAAGTTTAAGGAAGAAAAAAAAAACAGGAATGTGATGAAAATTAGAGCTTATAACCATTTAAACTTAATGAGTCACTTGCCATCAATACATAAAGTGGCTCTGGTATTTTGGGGGTGAGCGGGCTGTTATTAATCTTGCCCATTGCTTTTAATGCATGATAGAGCACTAATGGGTATGCAGTAAACAGAAACAATTAAGTAAATTTGCTGGAAAATGCTTTGGAAGGTAACACCCTCCTCCACTTGACTATAACAGCCTTTCCACCATGATCAATTAAGCACCATTAATAAAACAGGATACTCAGCCAGAAATATATTTTTAACCTTGTTCTCTGAATGAAACAATTTTGGAGTCACCATCCCCCTCTTTCACATTCAGGCATTATCAGATGTGAAGAGTGGAATTTGTTAAGCCTGAGCAAACAAGGACCTAGGAATGGGAGAACAAGACACATAGCCAAGGGCATTTGAAATATGGAGCAAAAAGAGACAGAAATACTTTAGGGTGGTTCAAGAAAATACAACTAAAAATAATGGGACAAAACTAAACCAGGGAAAAAACAAAAGCCTTGTTGCTTGAGTAATTTAAAATAAGATTCCACAGAGCATTAAGGATTGATCAGTAGACATAAAACCAATCCTGTATGTCTCTAGAAGAGTTAAAAAGGTGGAATGGAGTACTTGTTACCTCTCTACTTTTCTTGTCCTTCCTTCCCTAGTGTATTTTCTCTGCTTTCCTTTCTTTCATTTGTTCACTACTTATTCCTCTTGTTATATGCATCATTCTTTTCCTTCATGTTTTAAAAATTCAGAAGATGTTGGAAACAGTCCTGTTGACTTCATTGGCTTTAAACAGTGTTCTTCAGCCTGTCTTTGGGTTAAAGGAACAAATTTGAGGGGGGAGGTTTGAAGAAGTAAGTCTGAGCTTAATATCTCTGATAAAAAGACATGCCAGACCATGGACCTTTTAATGGGACAACCACTAAGGCTAGAAGAATATTACTAGGGTTCAATTCATGTAATGAAATAAAATAAAAAATTTGACTGAATACTAGAGAAACCTTTATGACAGGGATATGTCCTGCCTTGTTCAACAGCCATACCAATGGCAAAGATGGAATCTCTCACTGTTTAAAAATGGTTAGAACAATCACTGGTGAGTATTCATTGCCAGAAGGAAACTTTAGTACTGAAGTCCTTCCTTCTGTCTACCTGTCAGTCAATTACCACATCCAGAGTGAGTTTTTCCCCATCTTATTAATTAATGATTGAATGAGAAAGAAAGAATAACAAAGAGGAAGAAGAAGAGGGAAAGACAGAGGGAGAGAAAGAAAGAGAGAACAAGAGAAAGAAAGAGAGAAGAGAGAGAGAGAGAAAGGGAGAAAGAGATAAAAAGAGGAAGAGAGAAAGAGAAAGAGAAAGAGAAAGAGAAAGAGAAAGAGAAAGAGAAAGAGAAAGAGAAAGACAGAAGGTTGAAAGATTTAGTCTTGAGGTTTTGACAGAATGCCTTTTGAAAGGTGAAAGTTCCTTGTGATCATGATCCTGATTAAAACTGTAAAAACTTCTATAACCTTTGCAAGATGATTAACCCTGCATTTCCTTTTTTATGCAGGAACTTTTTGAAATTCTTTTCTTCCATGCTTCAGCTGCCTTGATTCCACGAGCTACAAAATTAAAAAGGCTGTGTATAATGTTTTGTATGTTGGATCTCAGGGGGTTTTTTTTCAGACTGTGTGGCACTATTGTAGTTCAAATTGAGAAATAATCATAGGAGCCTTCCTTTTTTTGAGTGTTCAGCAACTCACCCCCAAAACGACTTATTATATATGTTAGCCTTTGGAATATTCCTTATTCTCACAAGTAGTCTCTGATGTGGAATCGGTCTCTCTCTCTACTTTCTACAAAACTGTAACTAATCTTTCCTGGAAGCTTTCCATTCCATAAGCTGACAAGGCATTCCCGATTCCTACTCCACCTTTGTGCATATGTGTTTGCCAATTTGAATATGCTCCATCTGTTGGGACTTTTAAAATTCTAAATTTAAGAGTTAATTTGTTTTTTATTCAGCAGTTTCAAAACAATACTTTACGGACTATTTTTTTGCTATTGGTGTTTCCTCCCAGCTTTAGTACTAATTTTAACTTCTATTCTCCTTCCTCCTGCTTGTAAGATAACCAGATATTCAAGCATGCAATAGCTGAGATATGAAAGTTTGTGTTGTAATGTACTTTTCATAATGGCTAAGGATTCTATTTGCTGCTTACCTGATGTGCACATTTTCCAATATTATGTTAGGAACTGCTTTTAAAAATAAAGTGATAAAAGGAAAAAACAGTTAAAGGAATAAATTTTCCACTTTCTTATGATGTGTTTAACAGTTCTAACATGTATAACGTTAAAATTTTATCAACAAATCACAAAAAGTACATTTTATACACAGGAGTCAATTTACCCTGCAACTATCCACAACACTTACCTGTAATTTATTTTGCCTGTAAAAGACTTTACTTTTAAACCTAATTTTATTTCTTTAGGAGAGTGCAGAAGAAGACAATGCTACACATTTTTCTGCCTCCTGCAAAAGGCAAACAGGAAAAGGACAAGTAGCAATAAAGATAAGGAAACTGGATAGAAAATGAACATCTGTGTCTTCAGTAAATCAGAAAAAGCATGGAGCCACATACTTGCTCCTCCACTGATTTGGTGTTTTGTTCCCATTAGGATACAATTTATTTGAAGGAAATGAGAAACTTGCATTGGTTTGCTATAGGAATATAAGGACCACATGCACCACAATTGTGGCTTTCAGGGTCTTTGTTCAGGCTTCAGACAAAGTAAGCTGAAAAGGTGTAATAGGCCAAAGAGAGGCAGCCTTCCCACACGGAAACTTACTTCCTATTCACCTCTCAGTTGCATGCCAGCCACTCCTATCCATGTTTATTCTTTAACTTATTTCATTATGTGTGTGTTTATATCTACATATATATAATCATATCGTATTATGTATTATGTATATTATGTATCATATTATATATAACATTACACATAATATTTTAACTATTATGTATTAATATATTCATTGTTTATGATAGGTGATATATTATTATATAAAGAAATACCTTATATAAATAAAAAAAAATAATTTAATGTTGCTGAACTCATGAACACAAAGACATCTTTTGGGAATGAGCTATGCAGATTAATTGAGCCCTATGTATACCCTTTTAACAAATTTCAGTATGCTAACTTTGATAGGAACAAAATCATAATTTGTGATACCCCTCTGTATAACCTATGCACACTGCCTGTGGCTATGAGTTCTTATACGGATCTTAAAATGACAGCACCATGTGGACGCAGAGCCTTCTACTTCTGCCATATCCCCTCCCCCTCTGTTTTTTCTTGTGGGAGTGAAATTAGGAGAGGAGAAAGCATGGACTAATATCTGAGGATCATTAAATGGAGATGGTCCTCCATTCAAAAAAAGCATCTAATAAAACAAGCTTTCACCGAATGAGAACTAGATTGTCAGGGAAGTGGTTGCTCTGGAAACAACATCACATTGTAGGCATCTCTGGTCACCTGGAAGAAGACAAATGGGTGAGGTAACTATGGCAAAGGCTGTAATAGGGCAGGGGCCCAACCATTCCCTCCTTGCAAGTCAGGCTGAGAAGGAGGGAGCTATGGAAGGGGCTTTGCTTACTACAGAGGAAGTCTTGGACTTCTAAATTCATATTAGCAACTGGGTTGTTGGGGGAGGTTGAGGTAATGCTGGGCAATGTGTGGGGAAAGTTCTGTCTATGGCAAAGAAGAGCTTAGGATCTCTGTGCAGAACTATCTTTCCTCCCTACTACTGTCTTGAGAGCCATATCAGCACCAAAATTTACTCACTGACAGTTGTGTTAAGTGCACAATGCACCCTGAAGGCACTGAGGTGTGGATGCCTCCCCTCTGTGGGGATGGAAGCCGAGGTCCTTGAAGCTCAGCAACTTCAGAGAGCTTTATTAAATATTTCTCCTAAACATAAAAAGGGACCAAGATATCAGCCTGTTGAGAGACTGTTCAGTTGAATTTAACTTTTATCCCATATATTTAGTTATGAAGTACTACATTTGCATTTCTTTAATTATAAGCATATTTACCCTTGGAAAATTTATATGTTTTCCCTAACTTCAGTCATATGAAATGTGTCTGTCTACTTTAAAACATAGAATCATAGAATCATAGAATCATTGAGGTTGGAAGAGACCCTTGGGATCATCGAGTCCAACCATCTACCTACTCTACAAA
>KZ505774.1:132668-239403 GCA_002844005.1 Limosa lapponica baueri | reverse complement strand
CTTGACTTGCTTTGTCTTCCTGAAGTTAGAATATTTTAAGAGTGAAACTAATGTAAAATAAAGAATCTTCAGGAACTGGTTGCTTTGCACACTAGGGTGGGTGTGATGGTATGGGACATGGAGGAGCCATTTTCTACCCGAGTGATGTGAATGACTTCCTTTCATTAGCCTTACAGTAGTACCTCTTGATGAAAGTGCTGACACTGAAAAAGGGAGAGGGGAACAAAGAGAGTACCTTCATAAGCTTTTCATTCCCAAGAACCATCATAAAACAAATATTTATCATATTGCATCCTTGTCTTAATGTCATTGGAATAAACAAAACTTCTGGAGTATTTGAAATCATGGCTTGCCTCCATGTTTTGTTGGTTCATCCCAATTCAAAAGTTAGCAGCCTACAGGGCACAGAGGTGACTTTGGCCATATGCAACTAATGAATGCTACAGTACCTTTTCAATGTTTTCTTTTGCCTAACTTCAACAACCCCCGTGATGGTGTTCCTGTTGCTTCCTCTAAGAGAATAGTCCTATGATCTTATTTTCTTTCCCTAATATATCGACAAATCCGTTTGTCCCAATTTAGTTTGATCCAGAATATTTTACAGTGATAAGTAAAACTTCTTTGAACTTCAGTAAATTTTGATTCAGACTGCAAGAGTTGGGCTGATTCTTGCTACAGCTCCTATACATACTAAATAATAACAAATAATAATTTTGCTTTGAACTGTTCCTTTTGGCACTATATTTCACAAATAGAAAGGCTCTCTGCTTACCTGAGACACAGGCACTTCATATAACATTTAGAAATAATATCTTTTAGAAATAATATCTTTTAGAAGATTAAGAATTCTTTTTTTTCTTCCCGTCCCTGATACCAAGAGTTTTTATGATCCTTCCAGACTGTCCAAAATCAAGTTTGCCAGTTTTTGACTGTTTTGTTTGGAGGAGGGAAGGGACAAATCCAATAGAGCTTACAAACTATCTGAGCCCTCCAGCAAGTGTCAGCATTATCCAAGATAAACTCACATCGGAACAGACGCCTTAATTTACAACTAGGTTTTATATTCCACAAATAATTTATTAAGATACAGAACATTCATCCATCGGGATTTAGAAATAAGCTCATATCCTGTACAGATTGCACATTTCAGCTTCAAATTGGAAACAAAGGAGTCACCAAATATTATTAACACAGCTGCAGTGTTGTAATAGATGCTGAGGGTGGCTTCCAGCTGAGACAGTCTCAGCATGGTGCTTACTGGCACAACCACAAGAAAGGTCCCATTTGGCTTAGCTTGAAGAGCCCTTTGGAAAGACAGAGACCTGGGTTGAATGTTTGTCTGTAGCAATGTGCAGAAGCCTGACTACAGATGCATGCATGTATTCCTGTGTTTTTGATAAAGGTCCTATTGCATTGATATTTATCTGTCCCATTGACTGAATTGGACCAGGAAGGCATCAGACAGAGGATTCTCCTATTTCAGTGGATTTGTCCCAGTGTTGACATGACATTTTGTCAGATGAGACCTAATATGAAATATTAAATTACAACAATCAAAATCCATTATAACTCTAACTTATGTGCAATATTTCTACTGTGGCATTTGTGCTCCTTCCTTCCTGTGCAGGAATAGAGTTCATTTTAATGTGACACAGGCCACGCTTAGGGACAATTGCTCCTTTTGGAAAACTGATGCTAGTATTTCTCAGAAAAAAAGCTGTAGCTTTTTTGTAGTCTACAAAATCTACAGGTAAGATCTTATACCCCAATTTTACCTGCACGTTTCTAGAAGGCATTTCTGGATTACTTACTGGTCAACTGGAGTCTAAGACTGCTACTGGGTTCATCTTAGAGGTGAAATTCATATATATATATCAGTAAATCTGAGGAATTAAGCTGATGGGTGGCAAAAAAGCTTCCAAACAAGTAGACTGAGCCTCACTGCAAATAATTGCTACCTCCAGTAGGGTTTATAAAAATAAATACCTCTGATCTAGACACAGACCTGTTTGCTTGCGAGAAAGTCTTGAGTAACACAAAAAACTGTACAGTACTTACTCAGCACTAGCTCCACTAGCTACTATGAAAACATCAGAACTGTCCTCTCTTTCCCACCTTGTCTTCCTTAGGAAACAAGTTTAGGACCTTAAAGGTCTTCTGTATCTGACTCAATGAGCTTAACATAAGCTGAATGAGTAGCCTAAGAGCATAACTTTGAAGACTGTATTGGTTGTCTTGTCTCTTAGGATAATGTGCTTAATGGTTGGCTCTGTCAGAGAGGATTTTCAGAATCTGGAGTCAGGAAATCCAAAAAATAACCAATCAAGCAAAAAAAATTTTGAAAAACTTTACAGCATCAGCTTGTTTGGCATCCAAATTCAATACAGTTTCGAGCAGACACCTGGAACAGTAAGCGTACTTAAGCACATCCTCCAAATCAAGACAGAAACCTGTACCATAATGGAAAAAAAAAAAAAAGCGGGGGGGGGGATGTTTATGTATACTTTTCCATGGACCAGATGAAAACATGAACCATAAATGAGAGATGTTAATAACATTGCTTGGAATTATCAGTTTTTGCATATTATATTATCAGCAGATAATATGTTGCTGATACCAGCGCATGGATGTCTGAACAGGTTAGTAGAGAACTTACGGTTCCCTTCTATCTTGGCAAGAGTCTGAAAAGCAGGTTTTCCTTAGCTACACAAAGTTTGAAAGTAGGATTTGCTGTTTGTTCTTTGTTTTGAAGCAGAAACAACTGTCCAAGGAACACCATAGTCCCAAATTCTTAAGCATCATACAAACATTTATTGAGAATCTCACTGTCTGAAACATTTCTCTGTGTAATGACAGAAAAAGAAAAAGGAAAGAATACTCTACTTTATTTGCAAGTAGGAAACTAAAGGTCAGAAAGTAAAAGGCTTCTGTTGTGAAGTCACATGGGAGGCTTCTCCTAAGGGCAGAGAATGAGGGAAATTCTATTTCTCGTCTCATCAGGCTCACTGTATGACAGTCCTTCCTCAAAAGTCTACATTCCTCACATAAATGTTACAGAGAATAATATTTTATATCTACCAAACATTTCATCCCAGCTCTCCACTGAGTTTATGCAGGACAAAGGTTTGCAAGCATTTTTGCTTTGTGGACACTTAACTAATACAATAACTTTTGGTAAGCAGGGAGAACAATAGGATTCAAATTGTTACTTCTTTAGTAGGACATTCTCGACACATAATTGAGCAAAGATCTCCAGCATTAAGCATCATTTACATTGTTCCTCTTTGTTCCATACTTATTTGCTCATGATTCATTCAAGATTGTGTTCAAGAAAAAAGAAAGCATGGAAGAATTGAATTGTAAATTAAAGAAAAGTACAAAGATGTGCTGCTTTCTCATCTCTTGTCTGAACTTTGAACTACCATGTTCTTCAAATGGAAACAAGTAAATAACAGCAGAGAATAATGATTCCATACTAGGCTTATGCATTTATTAACAATCAAATCCTGCTACAAAACCTAAGTGCTCTGCCATCCGAAAAGAAAAAAATAAATCTACATTCAGTCAGCTGCTAAACAAAAATCTTACCTTATGCCTGAATTCAGAGGGCTTTAGACGTCCAGTGTTTTATTTTTTCATATCTTATAAATACCAAGAAAACAGTTCTCCACTGTTTTCTAGAAGAAAATAGTGTATTCCATATACTAAGAAAATCTAAATCTCCGTGTAATTAATGGAGGGAGGAGGAGGAAATTGACTCCACACACTTTGAAATTAACAATAAGGCGTATGACCTGAATTCTAAAATAGGTTTAAAAGGATTTTATTTTTTTTTAACCCAAGATTACATTTGATGTACCAAACTATTTAGAGGCAATTGGAATAAACAGTGGCCTACTCTATCCAGTGTTTCATGAATATCAGAGATAGCAAAAACATACTGAGCCAGAGTCTGTAAGTAGGGATAATTGCAGACCAAATGTGGCTTTATATTACCTTGTACTAAACATAATTTTAAAAGGTTCTGGATTACATAGAGACATATGTTGGAAAAGCAGTTAACAATACTTTTTGGGAGGATAAATAGAATTATTTACAAAATAATGGCAATTACAAATGATTAAGTAAATATGTCATTGTACACTATACTTTTAAAAGATGATAAATAGGTGATATTGACATCAAATAATGAGACAGTTTTTTTATCATATTACTGAATCTTACCATTGAGGAGAAATGCAATGCTAAACATAATGTAGCAGAAACTCAGTTATATATTGAAGCTTTACATCAGAAAGAGGAAATCATCATTCTCTTCAGTAAAGAATCTGTACATTTTGTTGAGATTGCATGGATACGGGTTGGGTAAACAATTTGTGTTATAATAATGGGTTGATTTTCCTGTTAGAGAGGACACATAATTAGTAGTTATACTTTGATGAAGCCTGGATCCACATTACCACTGCAATTTTTGCCACTGGAATCGTGCTAACATTTGCACAAGATTTAGGAAGAAAGAAGTTGATGTTTCACATCTTTAGCTGTTCATCATCTATTACACATTCCATCTCTGTGTGAGCAAGGAAATATATTGGTCTTCTACCACTACCACCTGTGTGACTTGTACTGTGTTTAGCTTAAGCTGCAGCAGTTCATAAACTTAATTTTGAAACTCCCTCTGCAGATCCCAAAGATCATAGTCCTCCATTTATGAGCATTTCTGTAGACTGGATAATGTCTAGACCAAGTTCTTGGAAAGGAGAAATTGTCTTCGTAAACTATGAGGTTGTATCCTTCCATTAGTCCAAAACTGGACACTTGTGAAGGCTTGTTCTATTTTGCATTTGTTGAGCCTCCTTGGCTGAAGATCCAGACCATCATGTACACCTGTAATTCTGCTGTAGAGGATTCTTCTGAAAGTAATCTCTTTGCTATTAACAAACCTTTACCAAAAACATTGCTAGAATACAATTTTTTTTTTCTCTATATGAACATCCAGTTCATTAGTTATTCCACTTAGTTGTCTTGTGCTAATAAATCAGCTGTTCAGATAAGATCCTCTACTAAACTATGGAGATCACACAGAATCACAGAACTGCAGGGTTTGGTACAGATTTTCGGACATCATCTAGTCCAACCCCCCAACAAAGCAGAGTCACCTAGAGCAGGCTGGACAGGAACCCATCCAGTCAGGTTTTTAATATCTCCAGAGATGGAGTATCCACAACTTCTCTGGGCAGCCCGTTCCAGTGCACTGTCACCCTCAAAATAAAAAGTTTTTCCTCATGTTCAGATGGAATTGCCTGTGTTCCAGCTCATGTTCATTACCCCTTGTCCTGTCACCACGCACGACTGAGAAGAGACTGAGCCCATCCTCTTGTCATCCGCCCTGTAGATATTTATAAACATTGGTGAGATCCCCTCTCAATCTTCTCTTCTCTGGGCTAAACAGACTCAGGTTTCTCAGCCTTTCTTCATAAGAGATGTGCTCCATTCCCTTGATCATCTTTGTAGCCCTTTGCTGGACTGTCTCCAGTAGTTTCCTGTCCTTCTTGAACTGGGAAGCCCAGAACTGGACACAGTACTCCAGAGGCGGCCTCACTAGGGCAGAGTAGAGGGGGAAGATGACTTCCCTCAATCTGCTGGCCAAGCTGTTTTTAATGCACTCCAGGAAAGCATTGGCTTTCTTGGCCACAAGGGCACATTGCTGGCTCATGGTCAACTTCTTGTCCACCAGGACTTTCATATCTCTATCTGCAGAGCTGCTTTCCAGCAGGTGAGACCCTGACCTGCACTGGTGCATGGGGTTATTCCTCCCGAGGTGCAGAACCCTACACTTGCCCTTGTTGAATTTCATGAGGTTCCTCTCTGCTCAACTGTCTGGCCTGGAGAGATGAATATTAAAACTTGAGTGCCAAGGCTTTCCAAACATCTCAAAGGCAAAGAAAGTAAGGAAAGACAGTGAAGGGTATGGGGTTGGAAGAGATTAGGAAGATGCAGTGCTGCAAGTGCCTTTTGATGTTATGAGACTTACTAGGCGCTTTGTTTCTCATGAATGTGAAATGATCCCCTCTGTTACAAGTACGGGCATGTCCTTACTAAGGAATTTCATCGGTGACTTGTAAATGATTAAATATGACCTAGAAAATGTAAAGAGTTCAAAACAGAGAACAAATACAGTTAATGGCATTATGGGAAATTCAGATTAATTTCCTTATTTTGACCTCAGGCTACGCTTGGAGGGGCTAACAGAGGCACCTGTTTTGGTCTTCATAGTGTCTAAGAAAGCAAGCAACCAGACCACACCTTGATGGTTTATTTCAGAAGCCCAGTTTAGATTTGTCAGTATCTGAAATGTAGATGCCTGATACCTACAGGAGCGAACAGAGTGATTCTGAGGGTGCAATTTAGATGCACAGGCTCTTAGTATGATGAATAGAGGAGTGTTTGGTGCCTCTGTAGAGTGATTCATAGTGTACTAGAGAAATGTCTTCCTTTCATTACCTGGGTAGAAACCTAAGCATTTCTGTTGGTTGACTGAGTTTTCCTAAGCTGAGCTGCCAAAAAAATTGCTATGTGTAGCATAGACACTGGGACAAGGAAAGAGATTACTAGTTCAGTTTCATAGCAATACTTTCAGGATTCAGATCAGATGCAATTGTTCAAGAGAATGGCAGGATTGGTATGACTTACACTGCAACAGCCTCGTGTTTATGCTTTATGCTAAATATGAAATACCTCAATTCCTGACAGTGCACAGGAAGAGTCACAGAGGATCAGCTCCCATTTTCCAGGAAAATACCTTTACCATAGGTAGGGTTGGGAAGAAGCACCTCTCATTTTCTCAGAGCTGGATAGGGCTTTGTATGTATAAAGCACAATGCAGCATAATTACACTTTATTGATGCAAATATGTGGAATCAAACAGGAGGTTTCTATGTTTGACTTGTAACAGGAAGTGTCAGCCATCTCTTCCATAACATTTTCTTTCACACACATTAAATTCTCTTTCTAGAAGATTCAAAACCAAGAGATAGGAAATGGTTTGGGTGAGGAAGTAAGTGATACTTCCAGAAGCAATTCCTCTGCTAAGTAACAGAGAATCTCTTTTGCTCTTGTTCAGATTTATAAGACATCTTCTGGGCTATCAATCTAGTTCCAGTTAGCACCAGTTATCTCATTTTGTGTGCATGCTCATTATGTACCTACCATTTCATAAGAATATTAGGTATACCATCACACATATTCAAAATGAAAATATTTCACTCTGAAGTTTCCTTGGGAAGCTGCTTTTCAGAAAAAGGCTGCTTTCTGTTGGTTTGTGGATCTGACTGCATTTTTATTTTGCAGAAAAGCAATGTATTCTAATTCAACTCATGAATATCCAGAGTTCAAAACCAGTCTGGTGATTAAGACACTCCCTATTCTACTTATACAATAAAAAAACATGAAAGAAAAAAGTAGTGGTGGTGGTTGGAAGAGGTGTGTATGAAGGGAAAATATCCCAATGCAAAGATTTTTTTTTTTTTTATTTTGCTCTGTGTGTGTGTAGAGTTGTGGGGTTTTTTTTAAGGGAAACTGCTGTCGTCTTTGTGGAAAGTGGCTAGCAGCTCTGTTTACTTCAAAAGTAATCACTTCTTGATTCAAACTGCTTCACCGGTAAATAGAATATCTTAGGACATTAATTATATGGGAGAGAGGTCTGTGTGAAGGAGCTGTTACAATTCATTAGTGTACAAGAACTATCCAGAGAAGAGAGAAAATGTAAGGATAGAGATAATTGTTATTGCCTGAGCTTCTTATGGTATTGGGAGAGATGGATTGGAAATGGGTTATCTTCCTCCCTTGTAATAAAGTGAGTACATACACACAGCACAAAGAGGAAAGTTAAAGTGTAGCCAACCAGCATTACGTCAGTGGAGCTGCAGTCTGCTGGGAACTCAGGAGACCAAGGCAATTGCAGGTGTGATACTGTGCTCGGGGATTAACCTGTTAACAGCTGGTTTTCTCCAAAAGTAAGAAAATAAATCTCACCATTTAATAACTGGAGAATAAAATTGAAGGAACTATTCCAAATGTCAAATGACTATTAAACATTTCTGCTACTTTTTAAACTTATTATGCAATGCTTTATCTCTCTGCTCATTCATGTACCCAAGTGTAAGGAATGGGATATTACTTCTCCCTTCATAAGTAGCTGTGCATGGCTGAATTAGTATGTGCCTGCAACTTCATTTTGTCAGAGTTCAACACTGAAAAACCAGTATTTTTCATCCTATGTAAAGCTGTAAACTAAGGGGTTTCAACTATCAGCAAATCTGTTATTTAGACCACTGCTTCTAGACAAGTTGAATAAAATAAAAGTGATAAAAGTACTGTTCATATGAAATTACTCATATAATGCATGTGGTTCGTATCACTGTGTGTGAAAGAGTAACTATGAAAGAAAGAGGAGAAAAGAGATCATGTTTGATATAGTTTTTAATAGATCGATGTTTTTGGTAGAAAATACTGACAGTTAAAAGAAAACATTAAATAACTCCTTCCTACTCCTTTTCCTTAATCCCAAGGAAAACTCAGTTGAAAACTGCTAGAGGAGAAAGGAAACTTCAACTTAAAAGAAGTTTTTCAATTGAAAAATGGAAAATTTCACTTTTTCTGTTTCTTTGAAAAAAAAAGAGACATATTAAAACTAAATCTTTTCATCCTAGAACTGATACCTATGCCTGTATACCCTGTAGCTGTATATGCAAATCTATGTTTGCTGTCTTTCTTTCACCTGTTTTGGACTGCAGCAGTCAAGTTTAAGGTTGCTTAAGTATTTGTAGGTGTCTCTTTAAATGATAAATATACTTCCCCATTCAGTGTCTTGTACCTTATTCCAATTAATTTGCAGATCAGGATGAAGTATACTCCAATTACCATGCTCTGTATATTTTTTTTGTTTGTTTGCTTATTATGATAACAGTAATAATAATAAAAAAATGGCCTTCCACATTGTACAATTCTCATTTGTAAACTCATTCATATTTAAAGAACAATGTTTCATTCCAAAGCTGATCAACAATTTTCACTTGGGTCCTACCCTCCCATTTAGGCCAATATTTAGAACATGTTTCTGCACTGAAGTATTCCCACTAGAAAACTTGCAAGTCTAAAAGTGTGCAATTTATTTCAGTTTAACTAGGCCATAACAATGCCCTCAAGTGGATACGTATCTGTAATCTCTAGCTGTTCATCAGAGCACTGTGTTTGCAAACTGAGAGCTGAATTCTCTATGTTGTCTAGTACAGTTTCAGTGTGGCATTCTTTAACCACTTTTCAGGGAGAGGAGGAACACATCCAAAATTTTGTCCTGGGCCCATGAAGCATTCTGTGAACACTCTGTAGCACCCTCTAAAGAAGCAAAACCACTCAGAGACTGGCTGAAAAAATTCAGATGGGTTTACAGACTTCTGTGGGAAGAACAGAATAGTAGACATTGATCCAACATGTCTTGGGCAAGATCAAAGCTGGAAAAAGGCATCTCTCAGCCAAGAATGGTGACAGACATTGGTGTTTCAAACCTGAATGGTGATGATAGATGATGGTGTCTCATGTTTATAGAACTTGTATTAGATGTAAATAGTCAAGGATAATATCACACATTTTAGAAGCACCTCTGCATGTTCCAAGTGCAAGCCTTTCCAGTGCTCTGGGCAACACAAGCAAGATGCTAAATAGTTTGCTGGGAGCTTGAATTTGTTCCGGGTTTGGGGACATTTTGTTAGGGAATAAGGTCTTGGGATTGGCTCAGATGCAAAATAGCTCCTGTCTAGTGGATCTTTCATGGCTAAAGCTCACTATCTTTTCTTGTTTATGTAGAAATTGACCTAGACAGTTTGGCATTTTTCATTTTTCTCTGCCCTTTATGACTGTGCTGTTGCCCTCTTATTTTCTTTAAAATACTACCCAGCTTTGCCTGTTATTACTTGTTTTTACCTATTAACTTCTTATGTCTCTGGACTTTTTTTCAGATCCTGAGTTGATTCTACTGACACTGTCTACTTCTCCTTCTTTATTTTATAATTCTGTTTCCTCTTGGCAGTAAAATGGGCTGCCTAGAACTTTTCTCCCATTTTCATAGCTGGTTTTGACCTAAATTTTCACATCCTTAACCGCTTCTTTTTGCCCATGACTTCTCCAAATTGCATAGTAGAAAACTTGGGTATTTCTGTTTTCCCAGTGAACACCTATCAATCTTATTCTCATCTCTTCAGATATGGCTGAAGCTAATGCAAAATTTTTCAGACTTTTCATAGAGTTTTAATGATTTGTTTAGGTAACCAACACATGATCATCTTCTGATTGGCCTGAAAACATCCCAGTGCATTGCAACCTCCTGCAGTGCTGAATGAACCAGGTATATCCCCATGTTTCAGAGATTTCAAGGGAAAGTTAACGGTTAAAGGTAACACAGCAGGAGTGGCAAAAGAACTGTGAAACTTTCTATAAATACCGAGGCAAAGACACAGACAAACAATTGAAATACTAACAGTGCTGGAAACAAAAAAGTTCTTTAACAGATCTTGAGTCATCCATTATTTCTGCATGTTTTGTATTATGGCCCCCTGCACCCTACATATCAACAGCAAGATGACCCCATCAGGGAGATAGAAGGCACAGTTTAAGGGCCATTGAACACTGATATTTCCCACTGTATCACAATTACAGAAAACCTGTGCTAAATAGCATGATGTTGCTTTGCTGTGAAAATTCACAGCATTTGTGTGCTAGCCACATTTCTTGCTGTCATTCTCTTTTGGTGCTAATGGTTTAGCAGCCTTTTTGGTTTGCACTACCCATTTGTGTACAGCAAGGGCCAGACTTACAGACTGAAGGTTCCTACCATGCACCAATGTACTTTATTCTCCTTTGCATTGCACTAGACATGGGCCCAAAGCAACTTCACAGACACAAGCCTCCTTGAATGCCTGGAATCATAATATCCAGAACCAAATATGAACTTCATGGTTGACTGACCATGCACTGAATTAAGCCGCTGTATCTAAATGTGACAGATGCTATCTTGGCCAAGACACTGAGGTCTGAATGAGAAACTTCCAGTTCCCAATAAAAAAGCAAAAAAACCCTTTTTTTTTTTTTTTCCTATATCGTATTTTGTAACACACTGCTGTGTGGCAGACACCTCCAAAATTAAATGCCAGTAAGTTCAGGTTTATCTGTGTTTTGTCTTGATTTCACAAGTATTTTAACTTGTGTGTCACCTAAAAATCATATTAGGCTGTATGGCAGAAAATACTGCAGAACTTTTCACTTCAGAAAATCACTGATAGGAGTCTTAACTATGGGTGGATATGACAGTAGATTCCCCAGTTCTCCCCATACAGTGGCCAAGCACTTATGTAAATCTTCGAAGGTGGCTCCTATGAAAATTAGGATTTTAAATTCTTAAATAGCACTATATTCTGAAGGAAGAGCCTAGAAACCTCCACATCAATAGTGCAAAAGCAAAAAGAAAAGCAAAGCTCATTCTTGAGATGTAAATGGATTTATAAGAATAGAAAACAGTATTATCGTGATTTGGTTTAACCGATGAATTTCACTCATTAGCTTGTACAGCAAATACTTATCTGGTGGATGAATTATAGCACGTCCTTCATAGGGAGGTGGGAAATGAAATCTTGATGAATGACATTAAGTAATTGTGAGACCATTATTACCCAAAGTTATTGTAGTTTTATTGTTACAAATGTGCTTTATACTAGGGAGGTCTTCCAGCTCCTGAAACTTTTTATGCTATGTTTTCTGTGAAAAATTTTCCATATGTATTGACTACAACCAAATCACCTCTTACCCTTCTCTTTAATAAGCTAGGTAGACAGAGATGCTTATAAGCCATGTTTAGAAGGCATGACTTATCCTTTTAGCCCTTTTTCTGAACCCTTTCCAATTTTCTTTCCATCTGTATAGCAGGAATAATAATGCTTTCCCTATCACATAAGATCAGGCCCTATTATTTCCTTCTAATTGCTAATCTCTAGGATTATGTTCAAACAGAAACATGAAATAAGTATATTGTTATTGACAAGCATTTAAAAAAAGTAAATGTCCCGTTTGTTAGATTTAATTCAGTCAGCTATTTATTTTCCCTCTTAGAGAAACCTGGGGTGGGTGAAAATAGAGAAGCTGTGAGGATGACATTGGTGGTGAAAAACTTTTTTAAGTGCCCTCTGGATGAGAACCAAATGTGCCCCAACAAGCATTGCTATCTGGGCAGTTAAACTGATACATCTCCTCCCATTCCAGTGCCATTTGTTGTGACTCAGCAGGCACTTTGGGGACTCTTAACAGCCAGCATGCAGGTGTAGGACATTACACGAATGAAGTGAGGACAGTTTGCGTGATGTTCACAGCTGCAACAGTGACAGTCATTGACCCTGGTTGTTGAGAGTTATTTGCTTTGCATTAATCGGTAAAGCACTCAGCTATTTATTTTTCTCCACTTTGCAATCCAAAGACATTAACACCAGCGTTGGAATGATTGCCAGAATAGGCCATCTCACTTGTCTTTTCCACCTTCTCTCTGGGATATTATTCTAAGTTAAATATATCTTTTGCTACAAGCCACATGGAAGGGGCAGTATCGTAGCTCTGCTGCAGAAGAGGGCTAGCAACCAGCTGCAATTTGAAAGCTGCCTATGACACAGTCTTCTGCCAGCCCAGCTCTGTCAGTGAAGGAGTGTCAGAGACGCAGCTTTACTGGGAAAGGGGCAAAGGGATGGAATTACATTTTTAGCAGTATAAAGTGTTTCACCCCTGAGACTTCATCGTCTCACATTGCTGCAAGGACCAGTTTCATGAGTAGGGCTATATCTGAACATGGCCAATCAAACACCAGGCAAGGAAAACACCCCAGCTGTGGCCTAGTTAGAAAGTCACAAATTGAAACAGTGCCTTTCTTTTCCTCTCAAAGTTTCCTCCACTCCTGTGATGAAGCTGGCAGTGATTAATCCCTTGCTAGGAAAGGTCAATATGGCACGTAAGTCTCTACTGCATTCATGTTACAGGTCTCTCTGGGCTGGTCCACAGGGTCCTGAATGTATTGGACCTTCACCAAACCTTCATTTATTTCTATTCTTAAGAACTCCAGTTTAACTTCAGGTATCTAAACAAGATTATGGTAAAACCCGCTAAACCAAACCAAACTAACAAAACAAGCAACCCCCCTCCACTGCTGAAAATCTCACTGCCCAAAATGTATAAAATTTGTCTTTTATTAATACAACATTTATGACACAATATTTCTTTTTCAGAAGCTTAAAAATGAAGTTAAACTTGGCTACTAGTACTTTTTTTTAAGAAAGCAGACGACTTATAGATAGCAGAACTTATATATACACAGACTTACTTTCCTCATAGAATTCAAGTTATTCTGCATAGTGTGGTGAGTATTTTATCAGCAAGAAAACTGAAAGAAAAAAACCAAGAAATGTGAAATGGTTTGAATGAGTTTATATAGCTAGTGACAGAAAAAGGTCTTTCTGGATTGCATAGTCCTGGTGAGAACAGGTCATGATTTTTCTACAGCAAGCATCTTCTTTGGCTGGAAACCACCAATATCTCAAATCAACCTTTTGTTTGTTTTTTTGTTTGTTTTTAATATGAGTATAATGGTGATTTTGCGAAATTATCTTAGACCCAGGCCAGAGACAAGAAAGTAAGAAAAATAAAGGACAAATTTTCTATTTGAATTAGTGTGGTGTGAAAACAGTATCCCAAGGGTCATTTTCCTCCTCTCTATCTCCTTCTCTTTTTTTTTTTCCTACTTGCTCTCACACAATAAAAAAAGAAAAGTCTTCTCAAAAGTAGAAATAAAAGAAAATAAGGATCTTGTTTTCTAGGCAGAGTCATACAGAACTGCAGTTGTGATAATTGGGAACCAGAGAAAAAGAGACTAGTACACAAGAAACCCTTCACATCTGCATCATTTAGACCTCCAGGTTGTGAATTATTGGTAAAGAAGGAGCACAAAGCACAATTTTGTTAAAATCTCATGCAAATATTCTAAAAATCTTGGGTGAACAATAATAAATTGCTGGCATTGCCATAGTTTCATGCACACCGTGTTTTCTACTGAACTGATGTAATAAGAGCAAGAAATGAACTTCACAGGAACGGTATTTCATATCTGCTCTTTTGTATCTTGCAATATCCTTTCTGATCAAGTGCCCTATCTCTGGAGCATGTATTGATTTTCACAGCTGAAATACAATGTCTCAGCATGCTAACCCCCATTCACACACACTTCTCTGTTTCAACAATTTCTGCCTGCCTCATAATTATAAAATGTTAAAGGAACAGTTGCACATTTTCTTTAAAGTGAAGACATTTGTTTAAAAAAAACCAAACCCAAACCACAAAAAAACCAGCAACCTTCAAGGTTTTCAAGAACTTTGGTATACTCCAGATAGCAACACAACCATTTTATACCTTTCTAGTGGGAATTTTTTCTCTTCTTTTAGATGGAGTCTTTTGAATTTCTCCAACTTCTCATCTTTCAGATATTTCAATTTCTTCTGCAATTGTGTGTGTTAATAAATACACCTTCCATGAATTGTTAGGGATATGAAGTAGATAATTGTGTGCAATGTGAACTATATATATGCCTTCTACTTGTACTGTTAAAGAAATTGACATAGGACATTCTCCTGTAGAGAGGCAAATAATTTATGCCGATAATGATAGAATTACTGTGTGAAAGAGTTACATATTTTGAATTCATATGCAGCCTTCAGCACTGTTTTTTTCCAGTGTAAGTAAATCTGTGGATGGGAGGAATGCTATATGTCTGTCTTAGGCCTATAGCTCCTATTGATCTGCATGATGTTAATGACAAACTTCAGTGAGAAAGAATTTGACTTTCAGTAAGGTTAGTCTTTTACGGTATCAGTGGCAGCTAGAAATTTTTACTGGATCCATCCAACCAACTCTCTTTAAAGACAATGAAAAAAAAAATCCCTTTATCTTTAAAGATACTTCATCAGGCATCAATAATTGGGCATCCCACAGGATAAGCCTCACTGAATTAAATCCTGAAACAATTTAAACTGTGAGTATTCAATGGTGGTGTGTTTTCACCTATTCTTTGTACTGGATCCTATTCTGTTCCCCATGGCATCACTGCAAATCCAAAGGGACACCACAGAAGTGACAACTGTTATTCTGTTTCTGGGTGAAAAAGAAAAAAGTGACCCAGACTTCATTATTATAGAGCTAAGGTGGCCCAGTGGTACCTAATGGCCTTCCAGAACGTAGAGAGTGCCTAAAATTAATCTTCTGAAAACCAAGTAATGAAGCGTTAAGGTACACGCCAACCTGACCTTAATTCTTCCTTCCTTGAGCGATGACCCAATACACTCATAATACACAGACTTACTGTCTGCATTTTTGGATAGTGCAGAACATTCAGGGAACAGGGTACGCATAGGGGAGTATGGGATATGAAACGCTCCTTCTGCTAAGAAAAACTGGCATTTCTGTGTAAGAACTGAAAACAAGTTCTCTCCCTTTGGCTCTACTCAAAGATGCACAGCCCCCCAAAATACTTTAATAACTTGACATTGTGCTTGTGTCTGCCATGGTGTGTCTGTATGGCCCTTGTGAAACTCCTGCTTTCCCTTTCACTGCTGACTTCCCCTGCAGGAAGGAAAGACTTGGATTTTTTGACTATGGCATGACTCAGCAGACCACATCCTCTCAAGTACAGATTTAGCATACTCGTGGGGTGTAGGAAAAGCCAGGACTCACAGATCACCAGACTACAAAAGCAAATCTGCGTTGCTTCTCCAGCTAATCTCTCCTCCACTTAATACCACTTTATTGAATTCAGCTGGAAAACAGATAATTCCCAGGGGCTATTAACAGCATCCAGGAACTGCAGCTGTGTTTCACTGCTTTTTGACCTAACTCTTCCTTTCTTCCTCCTCTTTTCCTACACCATCCCACCTAGTCTCTCCCTTCTCTAATTTTATAGCAGCCTTAATTTATCCAACCACCCTTTTTCCAGTATATTCTTCTTCATCACTGGTATAAAGACAATGTTACTCTTTCCAAAAATGTTGCGAGCTTTTCTTATTAAGGGACTGCATATTAGCAATGCTTGACCTTAAGCACATTCAGGTCCACTGTTCAGCAAACACGATTACATTATCCTCACTGTCTTTCATCTTCGTCTCTAGTTAATCAGAGCTGGCGCTCTGTTATAATATTTCCCCATGTGGAAAAGGAGCAACATGTCCAGCAGCCTTTCTCACATATCCACCTCGAGAATGTGTAATTTATTATCTTTCAGAATTGGTTAGAGCCCCTTCTAAATTAGTTCTACAAATTAACAAGACACGTTTCCAAATTTTTTTCAGGGATTCTTTTTCTTTGTTTCTTTTTTTTTTTTAGAAAAAGAACCCAACTCCTGTGAGACAGACAAGATCAAGGGGATAAGATGTACACCTCTAGGGGTCTCTAAGAGCAGTTTAAGAGCAGGTAAGAGAAATGGCTCTGAGGAATGACTTGGGTAGAGGTGACTTTGCTTTATGGAGAAGTATGGCCCAAATGACTTCATCTGATCATTTTCAGTCTTATTTAACGTGCTTAAGGGTGGTTCTTAGATTTTTACCAAGGAACAGGATCAAAATTTTTAGTGTATAAGGTCACCTCAGGGCTTAAGTAAAGCAGAGATTCTTTTCTGGACAATAAATTGCAAGGAGTGGTTTCTTCTGCTAGAGTGTGTGAATATGATTTGGTTTCAATTACATCAGCTTGCCTCTTGGAATCATAAAATGGTTGCCACCACAAACTGCCAGAAAACTTGCTATTTCTGCATATTCTTTTACAGAGAGCTGAACAAATCTTCTAATAACTTCTCCAGCATTTTTTTTCTCCTAGTAGGAGAAAGCTGTAGGAGGAGCTGTACTCCAGATGAGATAAATGGAAAAGTAATCAGAAATGGAGCCATCATTTTGAGTTTCAAATATGTCAGGAAAAAAAAACACAAACCAACCCAAAAATTCTTCTAAGAAGCAGATGATCTAAAGTGCTAGGGCTGTAGTCCCACACCTAAAATACCAAATACCAGAGTACTGAAATGCTTTCGCGAAGGCACAGCAAATTTCAGCCTGACAAAGCATATGGATTTTTGTGTTGATACAAAGTCTGATAAAAAATACCAGGGGGAAGAAGAATCTGAGAAGGAGTGGCCTGTTCAGCCACGTGTTTTCTGTGATGGTGTGTGACGCTTTTAAACAGAAGGTAGGTCTCAAACATAAATACAGGAAATCTGAGCTTCCTCTAAAGTAATAAGAGACTAACTTACTTATAGTTTTATTATGTTTATATTCATTTTAATCATTTAAATACATAGTTTATTTTCATCAGTTTGTACAAGGACATTTTTGGATCCCTTTAAATAGCCTTTGATGATAGTGCACTACATTGCTCTGAAAGTCCTAGTCCATTGCAGGGTGCTGCCAGGTTTATTTCTGCTTCAATAGGGCAGGTTCTATGAAATCAAGAGAAATATTAAAATAGTTTACCTTTAAAACATAATAAGTTCAATAAGGAAAGCAAAAGATTACAACCCACTCTTTATTTAATGATTTTTTAAATAAGAATGAGTAATACCTCTGGAATTAGAGAAATATGCACATGAAACAGAACTACCAATTCTCTAGCCCTGCTCCCTGTTTGGTTTCCAGTTATATCTGCCAACTTTACTTGTGAAAGAAAAAAAAAAAAAAAAGGAAAAAAAGAAAAAAGAAAAAGTCCTTTTTATAAAATTTCCATTGCAGAATCAATACAAGTCTGGACAAGAGTGCTGGATTCTTCTCTGCCACATGCATCATCAACAAAATTGTCAGCAGCTAAGCTGTCTTTGCAAGATCCTCATTGCTGGTGATGGAGCAATGACAGAAGAACACGGCTTGATTTTCATATCCCAACTTGCAGCTGTACTACTGGCAGTCAAGGGGAAAAAAAATATCGTGTTTTGACATGAATCAGGCACATTTGATCTGAAAGTCACTGTGAGAGTCTAAAAATGGCATTTTTTAGACACTTCAGATATTTTTTTTTTTTACTTTAAAACTACAGTTTAAGAGAATTCATGCTTAAACTTTTTATGACGTCTGATAAAACTACCAATGATGGGTTGTTTCATTGTTTTGTGGGGTTTGTTTTGGTTTGGTTTTTTCCCATTAGTTTACAGGCACACTTTTATTATTATGTTTTTACTATTAAGGGAACACTGCTGCAAGGGTGAACACCTCCGTTCTCTCTGACGCTAATTTCATCACTTAATATGATTATTCCAAGAAATCAAATAGGAAGCTTATCTCTTTGAAAGTAGTTAGCTTTATATATATATATAAACACTCTGTAAGCACAGAAGTTATTAATTTGCTACAGTAAATAAAAAATTGATATGTTAGGATAAAAGTCGGGAAAAATCCTCTGCCAGCATGTTCATAATCTTATTATTAAACATTTGTGATATGTGATGGGGAATTATCCGTTAATCCAAAATATCCATGGAGTGCTTGAAATACCTGCTCTCCCCCAGATCAAATATATCCTTTCAAAGCAGGTCTTTGTTCTGAATGTAATTCATCATAGTTATCACATGTCACAAAGTGTTACACTGTGTCATTTTACATTGCGACATGACATGACATGGAGTAATTAAGGGAATACAATGCAATAGCTTCTATTACCAAAAAAAAAAAAAAATTGGGGGGGGGGAAGGAAAAAGAGAACATATTTCCCAGTTAATGAGTTTCAGCTCCAAAAATCTGCGTGGAGAAAGAAATCACACTGATTAAAACTGAATAAGGGCCTGAGCCAATTCCCATTGAAGACAATAGCTACCTGCACATCAGAGAAGCATTCATGATTGTATTTTTATTAAAGCACAACTGTAAGATCCAAATTTTGAATCTGGATTCATAGGGATAAAGAAAGGAATTACCAGCAGGATCTCTTGATTCTCATGACAAAAACCGATGTACCATTGGTATTTATTATTAATATGGTTCTACAAGGACACAGCACTATACAGTGCATTGGTTTGGTCCAGAAGAGAAGGATAAAATAAACAAGCTTCATTGGTCCCCACAGTAAAAGAGCTTATAGTCTAAAGATACAACTATGAATTGCAATTCCTTTGTCTTTGACATTTATTAATCTTTGAAGGGGTGGATTTTCACCCAGTGTCTAATGTATTTCCAGCTTAACAGATATTTTAACAGTTCAATATACATCAGGGAGAGAGAAGAGCTTTTTAAACTAAAGGCCAATATTGGCAAAAGAACAAATGGGTATAAACAGCCCATGAATAAATTTAGCCTTGAAATTAGAAAGAGGTTTTTACCATCAGAGGAGTGGAGTTCTGGAACAGTCCTTCAATGGGAGTAGCGAGATCAAACAACATAACTAGTTTGAAAATGGAGCTTGATAAATTTGTAAATGAGATTATACAGCATGGTTGCCTACAGGAGGAGGAGGTTTGATTTTAGTTCACGAAGAACCTTCCAGTCTTACAAAGACATGTAGGAGAAGGAGTGGCTAGATCTGAAATGGAGAACACTCAACTGTTCCGCTTATAAAGATTCATGCGGAGAGACAATTTTTTTTTTATTTTGAATTTAGAGATATTGTTCCTTAAGTGACATGTCAATTTAAAGAGCACCTTCTTTATCCTAACAGGGATATATGAATTTGCACCTTCACTGACAGTGGCCTAATACATGTAGGGTTGAGAATAACAAAATTTAGCAGATTCTAGGGTCTGGTTTGGGGATTTTGTTTGGTTTGATTTTGAGGTTGGTTTTTTTTTTAGTTTTGATTTTTTTGGGTTTGTTTTTTTTTTTTTTGTAAACTATAACATATTTTTAGTTTGACAAAACAGAGATTATTTAAATCCATTGCAGGGCTATCTGAGTTTCAGATATAATAATTTAGACAAGATACGAGAAAACTTTAAAGTTTTTACAGAAAAGGTAAATTAAGGCATAAGGTTAACTTTAAGCTAATGTATCATTAATGATTTCTTTTCTTCTCTCATCATTTCACTTCAGATCTTTGGTTTCAGAAATGACTTTTTTTTTTTTTTCAGGTGGAAAAGACGCAAACAGATCCTTGGAAATGGTTTAAACTAACCCACTTTTAATATATATTTCCAATGGACACTAATCAATTCTTGCATCTCATGTGATAAGAAGTGACTCCTAAGTGACATTAACTTTATCCCTTGGGTTCATTAGAAATGCAATGGATCTCAAATGACCAACACAAGAAAAATCTGAAATTTGTACTTAAGTCAAGCTGAAGGGAGCTGAATTGTCGCTAATTTTGAGCTATAACATGGGAAATTTTTCTACTAGGATCTTGGCTCATCTTCCATTTTTATTGTTCACATTTTCATTGCACGACAGGTCTTAAGACCTTAAAAAGTAGTATAGTTATTTTAAAATATTATTCCATAGAAAGAAAATCATAACATCTTTGGGGCATTTATGGCACTCTCTTATCAAAATGGTTGAACTTGACTAGAGTTTTTTTAAGGCTTTTTTTTTCTCTGCCGCTTTCTAAATCATGACCTCAGTCAACAACGACACAGTGGCACTAATTTAATCTGACTGCAAAAGATCTACTCCACATGTAAGCAGCTGTAACTGAGAGACACTCTAAGAGATGAAACTATGCTGACACTTGTTTGATGGCACAGTTTTCTCACTGTTCCTATGTATAACCAGAAGGAAGGACGATCTAATATCTAACCTGGAGACTTGTAAAATTGTTATATTGGACTCCTTATGTTCATCAGTTATGTCTAAGTTCAAAAGAAAGTTAAGTGATGCAGAATTATACTCAAGTAGTTGAACAAATACTCTCACATTCATCTAAGATATCTGACTTTGTCGTGCCTATTCATTGATAGTATGGCACTGGACAAAATCATTATGTTTTTCTCATTATTATTTTTAATGTCAGTTTCCAAATCTGAAATACAGGAATGTGAGGATTTCTTTACCTGGCAGGATGTTCTCATTTTAAATACATTAACATTTATGATATATTCACATATTCTGAGAACAGAGACTGCATTTAGTTGGGTTTTCATTTCAGTGAGATCCCATCTTACACTTGGCTACACCGGAGTGTCACTTGCCTGTGACGACCCTCCTCAGACTGCTGGCACCTAGCATCCTTATTGCAGCCATGAAAATAGAGGACATTTCCAAGCAACGAGAGCAAAACAGCAGCATATTATTACTGTTGCAGCTTCAGTTTCAGGATGGATATAGAAGTCACTGCAGAAATCCTATTCTCTGAGGAGCTTGTTTGAAGATTACGTGAATTTTTCTGGTTTTGATTTTACTGTGATATCGTTTTAGGTCTTCTTCTCCCATCCTCAGACATAGAAAAGTGTCCCTAATTGCAACCGAGGAGCGAATGGACTTCTGTCTAAAGAGCAGCAAGAGGAAGACGTATTTATTTTCGTTACTAAGGGCTCAGAATGTATCTTGATTTTTCAGGAAACAGAAAACCTTGCCATATTCAATCTGTCTTTTTTGTTGCCACTGTGTCCCCCCTGGCAAGAGATGTAGAAATACAGAGGCCACACTTTATATTATGGTTTCTTTTTATAGCTTCTAAATGGTTAATAAATGATTAATAGAGGTTTCGATAAATGGTTAGAGTAGATCTTTGAGGCTAAAAGGTCAATAGTTGGGCTTATAACAATCTATAACACATTTCACTCATGTCCCTCCAGCCATCCATAACACAGATTTCTTATGTCAGTAGCTTCTAGCAATCATGTTTTAGTTCTTTGTCAACTGTTTATAGGTGGAGTCCTAGTACAAAATGTGTCAGGGAATTGGCTACCATCTGCTGAAGTGCCTCAGGACAAGACCAAAGGGGCCTCTCTGCATGGTGCTTAAATAATTTTGATCACTACAGTCTGCAGGACTTTGGAGATCTTTGAGTAACAATTATTGATTTGGGACTCCAAGCTCCCTTTTTTAGGTTGTTTTGATTTTGGTTTTTTTTTTTAGTATTAGGAAGGCAGTTTGAGGCTTAGTTTATTGGCACTGTAGGTGGATTGCAACTGTAACAGGCAAGAATTGCCTTGCAATATATGCTCTTACATCAAGGTCAACTAAATGGTCTTGAAAACCTTACTCACAGGCCAAGATTTTCAGACTGAACTGCTTATTAAGAAGAGATGCACCAGGGACCCCCAACTCATGAGGAACCTTTTTTTTTTTCCTAGCAATGAGACACTGCGAGGATCTTGCCCTTGCACAATCACAATTTTAAAAAAAAGGTGGAGGGGAAGATTTTTATTCCTCCCTCCTTCCCCCTGACAGAACTTTAGTATTTGATACATAAAATTTTCTTACTCATCCACCATAGCCAGCCCGTAGCCCAGAAATTATCAGACATTGTGCAGGAGGAGCAATATCTTCTCAAAAAGATGGATGAATTAAAGACTTCTTTATCACTCATAGGAACTACTGTTTCTTCCCATGGCATTGCTTCAAGCAATTTTTTTCCAGCACTCTTGGCTCAGCTCTGTAAAAACAATTTTGCAACTGTCTTTGGATTTTCTTAGGATTGTGTTGCTCTCTGAACTTTGTGTTGACTTTCTTCCATGGAATACAGGCAAAGCCCTCAGATTTAAAAGAATATACAAAATCATAGAATCATACACTTTTTCAGGGAGCAGTCAGAGCAAGTTTTTCAGGCATGATCCAACTGAATTCCAAAAGCGTCTCAGGGATGGAGTTCTCACACCTTCTTTGAGCCCTTCTGCTCCAGTATTTGACCACCTTCAGATGAGGTGAAAAAAAAAAAGAAAAAAGAAAACCATTGTAATTGGAACTTCCTGTGTTGTGATTTATGTTGCTTTTTTTCCTTGTGTTGTGCAGCTTCTAGAAAGGGCTTGCTCTGATCTCTGTCTTTTCCTCCTGTTAGGTCTCCCCAGAGCCATTCTCTGCTGAATGCCGAGTAAACCCAGTTCTCATCCTCTACATGGTGTGCTCCAGACCCCAGCCCACGTTGGTGGTCTCTCCTGGACTTGCTCCAGTCTCTCAGTGCCTTTCTTGTCTGGAGACCCCAAAGCAGGACATAGTAAGGCTCTTGATGCAGTTTCAGATGGGTCAAATAGAGGGGACTGAAAATTTCCCAGGAACTGCTGACCATGTTGTTACTCACATAGCCCAGGATGTGTTTGACCCCTTAGCTGCAAGGACACATTGTTAACTCATGTTCAACTTGTTATCCACCAAGGACCTGCAATGTTTGCTGGCAAGCTGCTTTCTACCTGGTTGGCCCTCAATCTGTGCTGTTTCATGGTGCCTATCAATCTGAAGTAATCCTGATGAAATCTAATATAAGAGCTTTCAGCAATGACCAATACAGTATTACTTACTTTATTTTCTCTGACATTTACAATTTGAGAAATTAAAACAAGTAAATCAATTGCCCTATCACAGTAGCTTATCTTTTTAGATTTTTTTTTCCCAGTTCCATTATAAAAAGACTAAAACTATTCATTGTTTATTCTTCTTCAAATCATAACAACTGTATTCATAAAAAAAAAAAGAAAAAAGAAAAAAAATGGAGTTTTTCCTATAAAATAAAAAAACCCTAAAAAAACCAAGAAACATCCTTTTCCAGGGGCAAAAAAATTTCACACTGCTCACGGACATATAGTTTATTTTTCTCTCCTACACAAAGAAGTATAGATTGGTTTATTTATTTTTTTAAGTGTGAAAGATCACTTGCTATGGTTTTCTTTTTCTACATTTTAAGAGGGAAAAAAATACTATCTGGGGAAAAAAACCCTGAAGAAATAAATAAAATTAATATAACCTCATACTCCCTGAACTTTTTCTGTCTGTAGCAAAAAATACACTGAGAGTGTTTCAAGGTTAAAAAAATATCAACCAGCGAGCACCAGTTCCAGAGCTACTGTACTGTAGGGTTAGGGTTAGTTAGCTGCTCAATATCTAAAGCCAACTGGAAGGTATCTGAGCTGTAAAGGAAACTGAAGGTCATTACTGCAAGTACACGAAAGGAACTTAGCAAACGTGGAAGAACTGCACGATATACATAAGAGTCAGTCCTGTTAGCTGCATTTCTGAAACTATTTTGCTCCTTACTAGATTCAAAATGAAAACTATAATCTTAAAATTATAAAAATCTATAAAATTATATTAATCAAACCTAAGTGGTTTTCCTTCAGCATGTTTATTAATTGCATCAGTATTTAATATTAGTAATTACACATCTTTGTTTATTTGTTTGTTTTAGACAAACAGCAGTTTTGAGAGTCTGATTAATGTATAATATTTCTTTAAACTGCTGCAGGGTTAATGGAAAGTTGTTGTCCTGTGTATGTTCTAAAAAAATACAGGAGATTTTGGACATATTGTAGTTTTGAGACATACTTTAGGGTGGTTTCAATACTTGGTCCTTTAAGAAATGTTAAAGAGTTGAATAATGGAAGAGAGATTATGGTTATTAAATACGCAGAGGATACCAAGCAGGGAGGATCTGCAAGTACTTTAGAGGACAGGATTGGAATGTAAAATGATCTTGACAAACTGGAGAAATGGTCTGGAAAAAGTATGATATAATTTAAAAAGGACATATGCATTTAAAAATAACTAACTGCACAAATATGAAGAACCAATGATCAGACAAAATTTCTGAATAAAGTAGATCTGATACTTTTTGTGAGTCACACTCCTAATATGACTCAACACTTTATGACTTGAATAAAAAAAAAAAAAGGAAAAAAAAAGAAAAAAACCCAACAAAATAGTGCATGCATATGAAAAATTATCAAATACAGGACATACACATAATCTTTTTGTTTTTCTTGCTATTGGCCATTTTTCAACCAAAGTACTACAGCAGGTGTGACGTCTCACATTTGAAGAAATACATGGATCAGCTTGTAAAAGCTCAGAGGAGAGTGAGATGAACTGCCAGATGCCTAGAAAACATGAATTAAGGGGGAAAAAAAAAAAAAGATAAAGTTTATTGTTATTTATTGTAGCAAGAAAATGAAGAAACATACTTTGGATATGTATAAAAACGTTGATGCAAAGGTAAGGCAAAACCTTCTTTCCTTGTTTGGCACAAGAAACATTGTATTGAGAGATTTTACTCAGATGTTAGAAGAAGCTCCATGCAAGTAAAGGCAAAGCTAAATAGACAACTGTCAGGAACAACATTGCAGTTGTTGATCTTATTTTAGGCCAGAAGTGGGGACTAGGTGACCTCTGAAGATCCTTTTAAACCCTATCATCAATGATCTGATGACTTAGATCATTATCTAGTAAAAGAATATAAACGGTCAGAAAATGGTACCAAAATTATTTTCTCAGAGTGGAAAGTATAGGCTTTCCAACTGCTCTTAGAATTTTCTACAGTTTATGAGCAGCAACAAGAAAATCAGAACTTTTCTTTTGAAAGTTTGCTAGTAAGAAAGTGCTCTGTTCCCTTTGGCTGGAGACAAAGGAGCTCTTGATTTTCTTCTCATGCTCCATTTCTACAAAATGTCTTTCAGGTGCAAAGAAGGACTGCAGAAAATACATAGTCATTTTTGCAAATCAATCTAATGAAGACCTGTGTAAGAATTTTATTGTTGTTGTCGATTTTGTCTGTTTGTCTTTTTTGCTAAGAGATGGGGCATGAGGGGTGGGGTGTATGAAACAAGTAAATGGGTTTGTGATGTACATTAAGGGAGCAAGGACACAAACTGATCTTTTCCATGCTCCACTTCAAATGGCACCTGGGTTGAATCCTTCCCATGCTTTTATTACACACTTGATTTCGGTTGTCATGTCTCAATCTCACTGAGAATTACTGACTTTTGGTGTGTGATTTAACAGATTATCAATACTCTATCAAATTTTCCTCACTTGATCAGTAGTCCAGTTTCTCTAGCAGTTCACTGGGTTGATGAACTCATTTTTCAGGTCTATATTATTTGATTTAGAATGTGAACTGATGCCTCTATTGTCATAATTCAAAATTTTAATCTCTATAATACTTGTTATTGTGGAATTAAGATCTGAGCCTTTTCATCTGAATCTACTTTTATTCCCATAAATATTCAGCAAGTCTCAGAGGAAGAAAGAGGACAATTCTTCGTGCTAACAGCCAAAGCATAGCATTTACCTGCTATGTTAAAGTGTAACCAAAGTTCCTATTCCAGATCTGGTAGGTTATTTTGAACATGTGTCTCATGCCTGGCATAAATGAAGCAGTGTTATTAAGCAACTTAGGACTTCTGGGGTTTTAGTGTAAAATTTGAAAGATCTCAGGCACTGACACTTAGAACTAAGACCTCCTATATGTTGGCCTTTTTCACAAAATAAAATGTTATATTTCAACCACCCTAATTTTAACTCCTTTGACCTGAAAAACAATGGCTATTTTTCTGACTAACCATGCAAACTATTGCAACAGATTGATCACTTTTATCTCATGCAGAGGTCAGTAACCAGAACTCCATCATATTCCTTTTCACATCTGGCCAAAATTACAGAAATGCTGCCTGATCAACGATGAGCCTTTAGAGGAAGCAACAGAGAAAATTCATATAGAAATCACAGTGCCCAGTTACATGTCCCACATTCTGTTTTCTAAAATGAAAGACAAAAACAAAACCCTAGGTTTTTCCTCAGGGTGCTGGAAAAAAGTTTAGATTTCACTATTATCATAGCTGATGTGATATTTTTTGATACCCTAGCTGAATTAAAAAATGAGATGAGAAGGAAAAGAAGCCAACTGAAATATCAAAAACAACATCAGAAGCTAGTGGAAGAGATGGAAAACCCAATCTCCAAATTCCTGACTGAAACACTGCTTGCATGGAGTTAAGGCCTTTTCTGCTCCTCACCCTACCCCACAAGCAAGTAAGCTGGGGGCGCACAAGGAGCTGGAAAGAGACACACCCCAACTGACCAAAGGGATATTCCATGCCATATGATGTCATGCTCATCTTATATAGCTGGGGAAAGAAGAAGGAAGGGTGGGGACATTCAAAGTTAAGACGCTTTGTCTTCCCAAGTAAGCGTTACATGTGATAGAACCGTGCTTTCCTGGGGATGGCTGAAAACCTGCCTGTCAATGAGAATTAGTGAATTAATTCCTTGTTTTGCCTTCCTCGCATGCACAGCTTTTGCTTTACCTATTAAACTGCCATTATCTCAACCTATGAGTTTTCTCATTTTCACTCTTTCAATTCTCTCCCCCAGCCCACCGGGGAGAAGTGAGTGAGTGGCTGTGCTTAGTTGCCAGCTGGAGTTAAACCACAACAGATAGCTACAGAACATTCTAACAAGTACTATACAAAAGAATTACTTAACTGTTATTCCAGAAATGAGAGATGTATACAAGTGTACTAGGAACAGTGTCCTCTCCTTCTAAAAAGTTAATATATAGAGATATAGATAAAAAATGTCACCATCTAAATGGGCACTAATTAGCAGTCTTATTGGCAGCCTTGCCATAGAGGCCAAGAACTAAAATTAGAACTGTCCCGAAAATAGAGTACTTGTCCAGTGAAAAACCTCTGGTATTTCAATATATGTTTCTGTTCTGAAGCACAAAGAAAAGTCAAACTAATGAACATTTTACAGCAGAAAAACCTCTGAAATCTGTCCGGTCAGAAAGGTCACAATGCAAAATTCACTATTTTCAATCTAAATGTAACACCTCATTGATCATTTTGACTTCATAAAATTGTCAATTCAAGTCGTATGTTGCATTATATTTCACCATCTTCCTTTCCTCCCCCATCAAGTCAAGAGGTTAAATGGAGAAGAAAGAAGAGGGAATGACACTGATGACATCTATGTTAAAAATTAAAAAGAAATCACATTGGAAAAGGAGGTGTTGTGGTTTGGTTTGGGTACTTTTTATTTGTTTATTGTTTTTGTTTTTGTTTTTTTTACAGGAGTTAAAGGAAAATCAGACAGGTCTACTAGCACTATTATATTTATTTTAGAAATGGGCACAAGAATTCTGTTTGCACAAGCTTGACATTGTTCCTTTACTCTTTGTACCAATAGTTATATTTAAAATGTTTAAAACACTTCCCTTTTTACACATAAAGACCAGACCAATAGTTTCCTTAACCATTATGCGATGGATGCTCAACTGATGTTGCTGCAAAAGTGTACTGAAGTAAGTGGAGCTACGCTGATTTACACCTGCTGAAGGATTAGATTCACTAAAAAAAGTCAAAGGAGTTAAGCATTTATCACGACCCTCCACTGTCTCATCTCTTTGAAATAGAAAATGTATCACACTGTAGTTTGCTATTGCAAGGGAAGTTAGGAAAGAGTGAGTGAAGGTAGATAAAAGCTTGTTAGTTAAAACATTCATGTCTTTATAGAAATGGCACACAGAAGGGGAAGAAGAAAAAGGACCTGCCCATGCTGAAATCTGCCATACAGTACGAGAAATATCAGACATCCCAATGTACCATATGGAAAGCTCTCTGCAAGACAGCATCTCTGTTCTACTAGAGACCATAGTAGAGAAGAGATGGATTTTACATTTTTCATTAGTGTACAGCTTAGACAGTTGAACTCTATTATAATGTCTTCAGGAAGTATCTGATCCATTCTATTATCACTATGACAAAGAGAAAGAATTGCTTATGATTTCAGAAAGGTCACACTAAACCGATGTTCTGCCTGTATGTGCTCTAGCTATGATGACGATAATAAAAAAAAAAGTTTAAAGATGAAGTTTACAGTCAGACATAGCGGGGGCAGAGGGGAGAACTAAAAAATTAACATTTAAAAAGAAATTCTTATCTGCAAGACATTTTCTAACCCTCATATTTTTCTTCAGCACACCTGCTGGCAGTTAGTATATTTATACATGTACATATAAACTGGACAAGATTCTGATATCAGTTCCTGGAGGGTAAATATGATGTTGTAATAAAAGCACTGAAACAGATGTTTATTATTAACAGTTATGTCTGTGTTAGGATCAATCTGATTGGCTGATTCAGGGCAGATACGAGATAGTTCTGACCATGGTGCGAGACTCAAGCCAGCTCCAATTTAAAAGCCGTGTGGAAGAGTTACTGCGTTGTTCAGGCTGAAGTAATTCAGTCTCCCTCCCACCAGAGCTTATTATTTTTGGCTCAGAGCTCAACAGCAACTGTGTGGCTTGGAGCTAGGGCAGGCCAAATTCTTGCACATATTGTGGACAGATAACATAACTTCCAATATACCCCTTGTAGAGCCTGGAAAACTCTAGACAAAGCTGGGCTCTTCTTGAGCTAAGTCCTTTGCACACCCATTGCAGATGATGGTTTCACAGCACAGAGCTTACCAATAAACGTCTAATCATTATTAATTCCTTTGGCCATCTTTCTATCTTTCTAATAACACTAATCATGATGAAACTCCTAGGCTGCTAAGGTAGCTGTCTTAAGGCAAGAGAAAGGGAACAATTCCACTTAAGAAGGTAGTTCTGTAAACCCCAGCACCAGTGAAACCAAGGAGAAAGCAAGCTCAAGTTTAAAATTAGTAGAGACACAGTTGCTTTGAAATGCATTCCCACAGAGTATAAAGGAATGGACTAACATTACTGAGTCGGAGAAAAATAGAGATAAATACATCGGATGCGGCTGTTCCTACAGGGCCTGAGACATTTCTCAGTTACCTGGTAAAGTGCTGAACATCTATCTGGAGAAGGCAGTGGGAAAGATGAATGAAAGGGACACAGAAGACAATAGAAGGTTTTCTTGGTTATTTAGAGGAATTAACAGAACAAAGAAATGGAAAATGTAACTTTGACAAGTGATGTTTCAGAAGTTTCAGAGCTTGATAATTTTGCAAAGTGACTTCTTTAACAGAAAAAAACCCCAACATCTAGACAGTCATTGACCTGTAATAACCATCAGTATAAAGGCAAAGAGAGAAAAAATGAATCACATATAAAGTAGAAAGCACTGATTCAGAACTCAGAAGATTCTTTAGCATAATTCTTCCATTTTCATTTTGCTGCTTTCATTTTCTTGTTGCAAATATAGCTCTATAAACCATAGAAATAAGCTGCATGCAATTAAAATGGTATAATAGCTGAAAGGAAGGCATTGATAATTATGTTAAAATCTATAACATTAGAAGAATCTAACACTGCTCAGAGTCCACGCATTGTCATCTGTCAGCATTTGCAGCTCTATTGTAACCTAGATCTAAAGCTTTTTCTTCCTGAGCTAACTTCTCTTACAACTTGTGGGTTAGGAGTGATTTTTTTTTTTCTTTCAGTCACTGCAATACAGTCCTCAATTCTTTTAACAAGTTAGGGATCTGAAAACAGACAGAATGAAATAATATTCAGCTTTAATGAAATATTTTGTGACACATTTTTGTAAGCCTAGAGAGTCCATAGATCTGCCATGATCCATCCTGTGCTCTTTTCTGCAGTAAAACAGTCAGGAGAGTAACTTTCATCTACACACATATCAGAGAGTTTGTGAAAATATTGTCCCCATTCACCATTTTAATCACAGCAATAAAAGAGAAACTGCACAAAGAATCTAGAGAACTGTAACAGGCATTATCTATGACCAATCAGGACTGGATCCAGCAATGAATTTAAGCACAGGCTTAAGGGCTTTGTTTGGATCGGGGATTTATGGTCTGATCAAAAAACTAGCTAAGTCAATACAAAAGCTATTATTGATGTCACTGGGCATTGGATCATGTCCTTAATGAACTAAGTAGAGGCTGCAGCGCTTTATTCTAAGGGCCTAATCCAATATCTATTAAACTTTACTCAAATTGGGCACTAGACTTAGATATTATTTAATGATGTAGACAGATTTTCAGAAACATTTTAAGTGATGCTTGTCAAAAAGAATGTTAATTTAAAACTGGAGTCAAATAACTGTATGAGCTTCTGCCTAGCTGGCTCAGATAACAACTGTGAGTACACTGTAGTACAGTCTAGCACAGAGTAATAACCACAGTACAAGACTGTCAGAGATCCTGAATCATTACCAGGTTAGTGTTTATTCACCTCTACTTGTTCAGTTTTATTGTTTCATTCTAACACTGTATTAGAGTAAAGCCACATTTAGCATAGGCAAAATATGCGCATCAGCTTCCTCTTTCAATAACTTACTCAATTTTACATGAAGATCTAACCTATATAATTAAGACTCAGTAATTCCATCAACACTCAAACAGCTCAAAAATTCAAAGACTGATACCCAGTGAAAGGAATTAAATCTTCTGATCCCAAGGAAAGCTGCCATTTGAAGAGTCATTTCAAGTCTTTTCTGTCAATGATAATATCTGTTTCATCCTTTTGCATCTTCTTAAGGTACTGCTTTCAGTCCAAATTTCAGAAGACAGACTGCCCCAAACTGCAGTTTGAGAGTGTCTAATAACCAAAGATGCATTTTCTTTGTTACAGTTATCAACTCCATACAATAATAAAGGAAATATGTCATTTAAAAACATGTACTTGGAATCTAGTCAATAATAATAACTAAGTAGGCTACAGCCATTTCAGAAGTGACCATAACAATTCAATTCCAGCTTTTACCTTCTGTACTGTTACTCTTCGATCTCATTGTTTGATTCCATTTCTTTATTTCAGTTGTGAAGACATGAAAGACTTAAAGAAACGACTAAGGAAGCTGCATATACATTAAAAAGGAATACATAATATCCTGATAAAAACACATACACATACAGACAGAGGAAACAAGTTTAAATCTAAATAATAGTAAATTTATTTATAAATAAGCACATTTATTCCAAGTAAAATAATAATAAGTGAGAGCCTTATAACACCTTAAGTGAACAGCAATCATTTTTCATATCTGAAGTGAATTGTCCATTTCAATAAACATTTACATGTTTTGGGCTTTCATTTCCCAAAATGCAGTGTTCTTTCCATTATAAGAAGCTAATTAAGTGTTAAGCTTGCTTGTGGAAGTACTAAACAGAAGGGTATGATGGAATCATAGTGTTTCTTCTCCTTAAATAGATACTTGAGAAGTTTCTCCAAATTTAGAGGCAATTAATTTCCTATCAATGTCTTGAACTATGGAACAAAAAAAATTAAGGATGCTCAAAAAACTTTATAGAAATTATTCATGTATGTTAAATCCTATCAGACTAACCCATAAGGGTTCAATTAGTCAAGATCATTATTTAGAGCCTGAATTTGCATATGCGGATTGGGTAATTGTGCATGTATCTGACAGTATCATCTCTTTAAGCAACAAGTAATTTAGATGGCCTAAGGGTATAATCCTCAGATTAATGTTCCTGATATAGATATAAATAGAGACATACCTTCAGAAGACTGTCCCCAGGGATGAGAGAAGGGCTACAGAACACATCAGGTTTCCACATCTAGGTCACAGATAAGCCAAGTTAGATATCGTGTCACAGCTATTAGCATTCAAGCACTGTTCAATCATTTATTTGTTTATAAACCATCTGTGACTTTAGATTTATGCTGAAAATGTAATTTGTAAAATTAATGAAGATTAGAACCATAAGTCCAATGTTCAAGCTTCCCAAAGGAAGAATCATAGAATCAATCGTAGAATTATAGAATCATAGAACAGTTTGAGTTGGAAGAGACCTTTAAAGGTTATCTAGTCCAACTCTCCTGAAATGGGTAGGGACATCTTCAACTAAATCAAGTTGCTCAGAACCCCGTCCAGCCTGACATTGAATGTTTGCAGGCATGGGGCATCTAACACCTCTCCGGGCAACCTGGACTAGGGTTTCACTACCTTCAGCGTAAAAAATATCTTCCTTATATCTGTTCTACCTTCTTTTAGTTTAAAACCATTACCCCTTGTCTTATTAAAGTAGTAGGGTATTGATCTTTACAACTCATCAGTCCCCACGTAGCGTTGCAGCTACTTTTTAAGTGCTTTGTGACTCGCTTGTCCATCTATAAGATAGCTCTCAGTAACAGTAGTGAATGGTATGATGAGATTTCTTTTTTTGTGAAGAAAAATGAAAATGCATAGCTACAGTAAAGAAAATAGTTCTTTTAAAAAGCAGCAATAAAACATGGATACAGAAAGAAAAAAGCATGGAAGGCCTTCATTGTGCTGCTGTGAAATGTGAGATTTAGTATGTATTTTTGTTTCCCAAAAGCTAAGTTTTGCTGTCTTTCCTCCTTCTGTGAAGCCGATGTGCACACAAGTTACTGTCAAGCCTTCCCCCTTCTCTGAATTTCTGTGCTACCTTGGACAAATCCCATCATCTTTTTCTGCCTCAACATTCATATCCACAAAAAGAAAAAGTGGTACCACTGATATCTGTATAAAAGAGTTTTAGCTCTATAGCCAAATGCTCCTTTAGTATGGAAGCATTAACTATTATTAATGAATAACAATTTTTTTCAATCATTTAAAAAACTAAACAAAACCCAACAGCAACAAAAACCCCCACCACATCCTATTGGAAGACCTTACTGCACTATGACAACTTTTCTTGATGTTGTTGTTGAAATTGGAGGGCTAACCTAATCATATCTTTGCCGTCTTTGATAAACCACAGGCATTGCATCTCCCTGTGGACATGAAGAAACACAACAAAGCAGCAAAGTTTAAAAAGAATTTAGTATAGATTTTTTTCTTGTCTAAACATAAAAGGTCCTCTGTAGCCAGCTCCTCAAAAAAGAAAATAAAAAAGGAAAAGCTGTTGCTATTATTTTTGGCAGTCTGCTAGCACACAGCACCATGCTGGCAGCACTGTCTTTCAGTCACATGTGCTTCTCTCCCCTTTCCAAACTCTGCCTGGGGAACTTATTTTTATCTGGGAACAAGATCCTGTTTTGCCTGGATTACCTGCTGAAAGCTGAATAACCAAATCTTGGACAACAGGAGTATTATTTACTTCGTATCGTAAAGAGAAAAACCCTAACATATACTTCTTATAATTATTCTGATACACATTATGAAGACAATGAAAAGAAATAGTGCACTTTCAGTTCAGCTTAAATTTAGCTTAGAATAGGAGGTAATACTTGCCAAAATGACCACAAATGGGGTTGATCTCTTAAAAATTAATTTAATAAAGTTTAAGGATAAATATATAAAATGAGCATTATTTTATATTACCTGGAACACATAAAATTTGTTATCCAATTTTTCTCTTAGTACGCTTCAGCTGAATATTACACCAATATCGATGGCAGAAAATTCTTCTTCATAATTCTGGGTATTTCTAACTGATGTCCTACCTTTCTCTGCCAAAATCAAAACTTTATTATATTTTTATAGGTAACATTAACCTGATATCAATGTTTTGGGAGTTTACCTTTGAGGATCATAGCAGTGGGGATTATTTCCCCTAATTTATGGTGTCTAAAAGCTGAATTCTGAGCAAGGATCATTTTCTAGCTTGTCACTGTAGTTAATGGAGAGAGGTGGAAATGGGTCACCTCTCTTAGGCACCTTTTTAGGATAAATCACTCCCTGGAGGTATCTAACTCCCTTCATTGATTACAGAAGTCTTGACATCTAGCTTAGACAGGAGGCTAAAATTTTAGGTAACCAGTGTTAGGGGAGATGACTCTTACATTTAGCTCTAAGTGAAATATCAGGAATCAGGTTTTAATGCCTAGATTTTTAAAGCTATTTCAGCCTAAGCATCATAAGATCCAATTCATTTAAATAGCTAAGATCCATTTTCAGAAGTAGCTAAAACACTTATATAGCTATTAACATGCATAAAGAGGCAAATAGACATCAAATGAGTATTCCAACTGTTCACATATGCCTAATTCCCATCAAAATCAATGCATAGATGGTTTTGAAAAGCTCACTGGGCACATATTTGTATAAATACCTGAATACTCTGAAGAATCTAATCCTTGGTCTTTCACCAGGTAAAGAGGAACTAAAGCGAGGCTTACTAACACCTTTTCACCTGGGCAGAAATTTGTTTCTTATTTGCACAACTCAAACCTTTTATCTTTACATGCAATGGAAAGGTAATTTGCTACATACTTGTTCCTGAAATACCATCTCTGCGTATGCAAACAGAAGTGTATCTATTATTTTTCTCTCTGCTCTTAAATATATTATGACGTTGTTAACTGGCATCTATTCTGCTAAACAATGTTATTTCTATTATTATTTTTTTTTCCTTTTGCAGCACTAGCCCAAGTCTTTCTCCCTTTCCTCTCCAGTATACAGCAATTCTCCAGCTGATTTTCAGCCTATGCTACAGCTTTGAGTTGTGGATTGTTCTTTTATCACCATGCCTCATATATCCTCTTACATTACTCTTCTCATCTCACTCAGCTTTGCAACACCTCCCAATTTAGTTGCATCCATTAATTTAATAACTGTGCTATTGACTCTCATTTACAAATCATTAGTGAAGATAAAGCTGGACGCAGCACTAGTCCTTAAGGCACGTCATTAGAGTCATTCCCACAACTCAATACTCCACTATTTATCATCACCTTTAATTTAAAGTCCTGTAGCAACTTCTTACTCTGTGTGAATATATCCATAGGCATCTGAATTCAAATGAATTACAATGCTCAGACTTTGTGAAATGTATCCATTGTGCAAAATCCAGCTGTAGGATACCACAAACCCAACAGAATCAGTTGTGATTCACAAGCAATGTATTGTCAGATGCTGATAAGAATCCTCCAGCCTACAGATGTGGAGATTTACATCCAGAAGCAACAACTTTTGATCCATGCTAACATATATGATTCAATATGCAGGACTCTGCCAAGTCTGTGAAGATCAAGCTCTACATATGACATGACACATCAGTTAATGCTTTATGCACAATTCCTCTGTTGATGTTAGACTGGCTACACCCTCTTACTTTTTATTCATAAAGGCTTCATTTTTCTGGTTCTTATTGCCTTTCTCTGGTAAAAGAATGGAAAAACATATTGAGACACTGATCAGAAATGTAAAATTCCAATCATTTTTCCACCCCAAACTGCAATATTTTTTATATTATCATATTATTGCCAGTGTAGCCTTACAGTGCTGCTTCCTCTGTAAGTTTCAGAGTGCAAACAAAATGCTGTATGCTCTTTGTATTGCTCATCACCCATGGGAAGTCCTTTCTCCTTTGTATCAAATTTCCTTATGAGAAAAATTATGGGGATTAAAATGTTCCCCCAGTCAAGGCATCTAACCATAATGAAAAAAGTAAGAGTGGATTGAAAGCTAGCCCCTGTTTGTCACATGTGAACCTGGGAAAGACCCATCTGTTTCATGGATTCAGTTGAGGTTATGAAAACATACTATAAATCCGATGAAAATCTTTTTTTTTTTTTTCCTTTACACTCATTTCTCTTGCTTATCTTATCCTTTCGCCTGACTCCTATTACCAGATAATCTGAACCTATATAAAAAAAAAAAAGAAAAAAGGACTATTTGTACTCCCAGCATTATTTTGAGACATGAGTGGGATTATGCCCATTTTACATTGGAATACTTAAGAATTAAGAAATGAAATAATTTGGAAAATGTTGAAGAAGTTAGTGATATCAGTTAAACAAGGAAACTGGATTTTTTGAGTTGCAGCTTAGTTTCTCAACAGGAGGGTGATTAGTCCTTTTATGGCTAATGGGTAATTATTAAAGCTGTTGAATGTGTTTGGTTTTGAAACTTCATTCCCTTAAGATTCTGGTGAGTTTTCATGTCTCAGTAGACAACCTTGGTAATCCCTTCCTCCATAATCTTGGGTGTAACTTGACACTTGTTTCAGTATCACCTGCAGCACAGTACCAGATAAATTACTCTTTCACTTTATGCTGCAGTCAGGCAATAGAGTTTTCTTTTGATACTGTGAAAATCATAATGGTCACATTTATCCTTCCTCCTTTCTGAAATAAGAGAGGGAAAATGGTAGTAAAACTCATCGATCACTCAGTAGATGAGAAAATGTTAGAGTATAGTACTCTGCTGAATCATTTCCTTACTAGACTCTGGCTACCTAAAGGCATTAGTGCAAGATATCCCAACTGAATTAGCATTAAGTTCCTACCTACTTCCCACATGGTATTACAACAACAAGCAGTGGGGAAGAAGTGAGAATAAATTAGGAAGGTATGGTTTGAGTATTTTCAAACTGAAAAGCAAGACAGTTCACACGAAAGAAATCAACTGGTCAATCAGTGCCATTCTGTACCCACAGAAGAAATTAATGTGTTAAACTCTATTAACCTGACTGCTTAGTTCTTTAGGAAAACTTACAAAATTTTTTTTTTTTTTTTTTTTTCTGTGTGGAAGACCAGAACATTGACAAATCTAACAGTGCCCCTGTTCTTTCCAGCAACAAGAAGGATTCTCCTTTAAAAACAGACCCTTTTTATTTTGTGCAACATTCTTTATGGATATTAATTAAATTATTGGGTAAATTAGCAGAAAAATAATGCAAAAAGAATTGCTCTGTGGTTAAAATATACAGGTTAAATACTTTTGTTCAAATGATAAGACAACACCTCAGATATTTTGGCTGGTGACTTATATTGCCATTCTTCATCAGAGCTGTGGCTTTGTGAATGGACTACAGCTGCCACGATATAAAAAGTAATACACCAATTTAACTGACAAAGTGAGGATGCACAAAATGGTGTATGTTGTTTGAGTCCCATTCCTGATGAAAAGGGAATACAACCCCCTCTAAGCCTTCAGGATCATTCCCATGATAGCAACTGATAAGAAGGGCTCCTATCACTTCCTGTAACTCTTCAAATTCAGCTCACAACAAAGTTTGCCTCTCTTCCTGCTAAAGAACTACTTCATCCTGACAGATGTCAACCACATGGGAGGTTTCAATTAAATTTCAGGTATCGGTGTCAGTGAATGACAAATGAGGGAATCCAACCCATGTTTGAATTCTTTTAATGGTACAGCTTCCCTCCACCTCCCATTTTCTTTAACTGATACAGTCTTTTCAGCCTTTACTCATTTTAATTGTGCATGATTTATTTCCTTGTTTCATCAGCTTCATCTATCAGAGAAAAATGAGAGTTATGAAAAGGAATCTGAAGGCTGCCAAATACTGACTTTTTTATTAATTTTTTCTGTGTATATGAGTAATTTCTTCCTAGAATACTGGACTGACAGCTACATGCACTCTGACTCGTTTAAAATAATGAAATGATGGCAGTATTTAAAACAATATATACACTTATTATAAACCTCCCTTCCTTCATAAAGGTTACATATTGAATGGTGAAATGGTTAGACCTATAGACCTTTTTTACTTGGCAAAACTTAATTATTCTGTTCTTTTACAAAGATACTGGTATTTAAGGCATATTATTTTAGAATAAAGGTTTCACTTTCCCTAAGCATTAGTGGTTTTTTGTTTTTTTTTTTTAAAAAAAAGCAAAGAAAAGAAGAAAAACATTTAACTTTGACATTTCATTTATAGGCATTTTAATTATCTGGATGGTTTCCTTTAAATGCTAGATGTAGGCAGTGAAAATTTGTACTCACAGAAGGAGAAACTGCTTCCAGGAGTTCCTAATTTTCATGTGTTATGAATTTTAATACCTTATGTGGGTCAGGTTTTCACAGGTTTAGAAAAGGAATACATTGACCTTAAACTATTGTACAGTTGTAATAGTATTTTTAGTCTCTATTGGTTATTTGTGGGCAAGAGCTCTAGTTTGTTTATGCTTCTTTTTCCCTCTACCTCCTTTCCACAGTAGCAGAAAAAGCCCCAAGGCTTCAGAGAACAGGCTATTCTTTTTCTTTTTCTTCTCCCCAACCTCCTAACTTTTAAAAAGACAAACCCAAGGAGCTATGAAATCCACTAGTCCACGGGGTCAAGAAGTTTTCACCCACTCCTGTCAGATTGGACTGCTATCTTTGAGATAATGAATCCCTGTACTCCCCTCTTGCAGTATCTCCCATTAATGAAGTTGAATTTTTATATAGCCTTCATTTTTCGCACCTCCCTTCTTTTTTCCCACCTCACATCGTTCTCCCCCCTCCTCTTCTCCCCTCCCTCTCCCCCAGTTTCTTTCTGCTTCTTACATTGTTAGGGGTACAGACTATGACTGACCCTGAAGGGAGGATTTGGAAATAAAATTATTCACTCTGAATTCGGTGTTATTTTTATTTCTTTCTCACCCTTGTCACCAGTTTTTACCTTTCCATTTGGTTGACAAGTATAAACAGCAGGAGCAGCTCTAGGAAATATAACCAGAACACTGCAATATCTGGTCACATCACCCCAAAACATGGAAACTTGATTCTTCTGTAAGTTATAACAATGTCCTTCCTTGAGGCTCAGACATGAAAAAAAAAACCATGTTCTGATCTTAATGCTGGTTTAAGTTACATTAGTGTTAGTATGGTACTTTTCTCTTGAAGGAGGAGCTATAATCACTCTGACAAACGGTTGTACCTAAAACTAATTATCAAGTACGTAACTACAGGCAAGTAGGGCTTTTTTCCTTATCTTTCTACACCACTAAGTCAAAAAGGAATGGGACCTAATGCATTTATTTTTGGAAAAGGCTGGTCAGAAAAGGTTGTTTTTGTAACAAAAGCATGAGACTAAGACTTCGGTGTTGGTGGGTCATTGCTCTGTCTGAAATACTCCATGAAAGTTTCCATCTCAGAACACTGAAATGCAGACTCCAAATAGGGGTTTGCTGAGACAGGGAAATCGTCCTTCCTATGATTTGCCTAACCAAATTTTTATAATTTCAGCCCTTCAGAGCAGTAAGCTCTTTATCAAATCTGGCATGGTGGGACATTGAGCTCATCTGCTACTTGGAAACTCATAAATTATAATACATTTCAGTCTATCTGACTTTGGTGAAGATCCACAAGCACATGTTAACTTTGCTACTAGTATATGACATTTTTGGTGCTTGTGATCCTAGTTCAACAAATTAATTTAGCATTTTTTTGGACAGCTTGGGATTTTGCTTTCAATTTACGTTTTCTGCAGGATACTCTGCTTCACTTTTGGAGCATGACTAATCCTTTTGACTGCAGTGACTATACTCACATTTTTAATGTTATAACTAAGAGCTGAATTTCTTTACAAATGAGAAACATGTATCCCTGAACTGAACAAACATCAGTTCTTCACACACTAGCCAATTTACAGTTTTAAAGATTTCAAGAAAATACGGTTTCAAGTTTGACGAAGAAAAACACAAAGATTAAATTTGGAAACAAATCTGTTCTGCCATATTTTTTTCCCCTGTACAGTAAAGGTTGATGACTGCTTTTTTTGCTTGCTTTTCTTTTACAGTTCTCATTACATAAATTCTATACAACACAGATGCCAAAAAAACCCAAAAAAAACAAAAAAAAATTGGGGGTGGGAGCAAGTCTTGTCATTAAACTTCAATAAGTTTCACAGAAATGAACTGCTTTATACCAACTTTGAGTCAGATATCATGCATGAAGCAAATAATAGGTGAGAGTTGAACAGAAAGATGAGCAGTAAACTAAATGAAGCTAAGTATTTAATGAGCAGAGAGCTAATGAGTTTGTGAGTTAACAATCTAATGAGCTGAGGTTCTCTGCTGCAAGCAGGTAATATGTAGTTTCCAGGTTGTGGCTTATCTTTAGCTACCTATTTCTCACTTTAGCTCTACTTTTCCCAAAATGTGCTACTTCAAAATAACTTCTTGTCACCCATGTGAAAACTAGTATAAGAATCTTTCCCATATCCATCCACCATAACTGATAACATGGGGAACAACTTGGGTAGAGAACAGTTTAACCAAAAAATAAAGTAAAATTTGTTTAGTCTTGACTGATTTCTTGTCCTGCAATTCTCATGACATAGTAGCAGTACAATAAGTAGTGACAGAACTTAAACAGCCTCCTTATCCAAATTGCAATGAGTCCCCAGAAAATCAGTAGACACCCCCCTGTGAAGTAAATTATTTGGCATGTTGTGCAGAGTTTCATAACAACCTTTTACTTTCCTCATCCCCATAGAACTTCATGCTATGAAACAGAAGATGACAACCCAGTTGAAAGAGTTTTAAAGCAAAATGTTAATTTGGGGTTTTTTTGGTAGTGTTTAACATATTTGCAGTCAGATCTGACCAAAAAAAAAAAAAATAAGAAAAGATAAACGGACAAATAGATTACTAAATTTTATAATCTATCCACTCTTTTTCAGTGTCAGGTCATATGAAATTGTCCTTTTAAGTAAGCCAGTATCCTTCTTTTTTTTGTTTGTTTGTTTTTATTTTGTTATTTATTTATGTTTTAAGAGAGGTTTTCAACATTAAAAAAAAGTCATAAGAATGTGTGAAAAATATCATATGAACATATGTTTCTTCCTGTGTTTCTCCAGTTGACCTGATATCCCTTCCCTTAATATTTCCTGGGCTATTTCTGATCAGGTTGAGCAGAAATCTAGGAGATCTCTGAGGCTGTTGTGAAAGGTGTGTACATAAAATAAACCCAACATACTAACAATAACCACTGTATGAGCTCAATTTTTATCACGAGGGTAATGAATACCTTAGCAGAGGGGAACAAAAAATGTGGAGTTCTCACCTTACAAAAAAATCAAAAAATTAAATGTGACATGCAAAGCTGTAAGAAAAAAAAATACATTATTCATTTCCTCTACTAATAGAGGAATTGATCTTAATAGTCCTGTAACAGTTGGGCCTCTGGTCATAGCTTGTCCCCACTGAAGTCCACAGAGAAAGTCTGTTACCTCAAAAGACGTCTCAAACCTTCTAAAGATAAATCTCTAAACTAGGTGAGAAGATTAACACTCTGGAGCTACCCATCTCTACCATTTGAAGGTTGTCTAGGCTTCTAGAAAGAGCCAAAGTGATAAGTTTAAAGTGAAGGCTTATCTTTCAGACAGCTGAAGCTGGATGAAATGCTAAAGGACAATAGCCCTTCAACTCAGGAAGCCGAGCAGCCTCCCTAACAAGGCAGGTGCCTCTGGGGTACAAGCACCTCTGTATGTCATTTAACAGTCAACAAAGTGAACCGAGAACGAAAGCAATAGTGGAGATGAGCAGAGATCTAGAAAACAAGACTTATGAGGAAAGAGTAAAATAACTGGAGATATTTGTGTTCAAGAAGTGAGGGATGTGTGGGACAATGCTGCATGCAGAACAATCAACTCGGTTCTGAGCACAGAGTGGAAACCGCAAGTTGTGGCAGACTTGAGACAAGAAAAACCTTTGAAGAGCGAGAATTTAAAGCACTAAAGAAGTGGTCTGGGGACGCTAAAAAAGTGACTGAGACCTGAGGATCCTGAAGATATAACTGATCCCACTTTGTGGCAGGGATCATTTATTGCCTTGCTATCTGTGATTCTGAGAGGACAACATCAGCACACATACTTTAAATGTGAACAGTGCTAAACTGCTGCTGATTTTAAAGGTAGAATCAAACCCTGTTTCATAGTTTCTTAAACATGACACAAGACAACCCAAATACCTTCTAAACTGCTGTTTTTTTTATTACAATTTTAAAAAGTGGAAAAACAGTGGTCTTGTTAGCTGAAAAAAAAAAAAAAACAAAAAAGGAGAAAAAAAATTATATGATATCCAGGATATGAGATATTCACTGAGATGTCCCTGTCCTTAATGAGAAATCACAAGGAAGATTACTGCAACCGCTTGCCTATACGCTCTGACTTATCAGTTGGTCTGGGAGTTTAGGTTCCTGCGATATTGAATGAAGATTATAAGCCAGATGGGCCACAAATTCTGTCAAGCCTTCTTGGCAGCTGCTCTCATTACAAAAGCCAGCCAGCCTTTTCCAAAAATAAGAATGTGAAGCAAATTGGGCTTATAGACCCTTATAATGCAATTGCACGCAGAGATGGGGACCTGAGCGGGCAGGCAGAAATATTATTGATGGCTGCTGAAAACAGGGAATAAGATGTTATTAAGCCAAGTCAGAGATAGATATCGATAGCTAATATAAAGCCTTTATTGGTTTACAGGCTCCAGGAAAGAGGGTTCAGAGCTTTGACCCTTTGCTTTGCTTTTAATTTCACTGGAGATGCAGGGTTTATGAATAAAACATATCTTCACTCATGATCCTGATATTAGTCACTACTTTCTGTGTCCCTCATTCTCTCAGAGCAAGCAACACGCACTAACTACGTAAACTTTGAAAGCTCTATTTTACAGAGATGGGGATGGATGAAAACTGACAAAGAGGGAGTGGTTTGGAAAGAAAGAAAGAAGAGGAAAGACAAGACAAAAAGCAAGAAAGTGAATGATAGACTAGAAACAAGACAAATAGGATAAAAAAGAGAGTAATACAAAGGAAGTTCTGGGAGAGTAACAAGCTAAGAATGAATGAAAGAAAATAGCTGGAAGAATTCACATTGCCTTTCTCCTCCAACAAGTTTTGATGGCAGAGTTGTTCTGCTCCTGCTTTCCATCTGGTACTATGGATGTATAGAAGGTATAGAAAACACAAGATTCCCTGCAAAAAGTATGGGGGATTCATAAAGCCATGTCATGCACACCTTTGACTTTACCTCCTATTTACCTCAGTGTATCTATAAGCATATTTGCAATTATGAATAATGATGGCTAAAGGGGTTTGGATCCTTCATAGATCCTTTCACTGTCCTGAAAAACATACAAAACATCCCTAGATTGAAGAATCTTTCAGAATGATAGCAAGGATTGGGAGAGAAGATACGTGCAAGAGAGCTAATAAAAATAATTTATGATAACTTTTTCAAAGCATTAACAGCCCAGGTCAGTGGGTATGTCTCAACCGGACTGGGGCATACAGCAGAACACACCCCAAGACCCTGGACTCCACAGTATGTCTGCACGAGATTTGGTTGTAATATATCATCAGTGACCCTAGATTTGTTCATACAGGGTTTTGCGTGTGTTGGGTTTTTTTGTGTGTGTGTTTGTTGTTTTTTTTTTCCTTTGGAAACACACACATGATAACGACCTAGCTTCTGTTGATGAAGTTTTAGACTGTGACTGGATTGATACCTTGGACTCAAAAATTCAAAATGTTGCAAGGTCCCCCAATTTAGATACAGACAGTGTAGCTTCTGTTCCTGTGTCTCATCTAGTTTCACCCAGGACAGGCCTACTTAGATGTATGAAAACAAAGTTAAGCTCCTTTTCTCCCAGTTTAGGCTGTCCACAACATCTATGTGGTTTCCACAGAGTCATACTAACATAGCAGTACATTTGAACTAGTAAATCCTCCTCTAAATGTAATGAGTAAGGAAGGGTACGACACTGCGATATTGTTCAGAATCAACAGAAGACCTCCAAAAAAAGCAATGAATTGATGAGATCAGATTTGGATAAAATACTGATGGTGGATATAACTGAAGAGTTTATCAGAAGAGAAATAGAACTTCTGAAATTCAGATTTTGTGGTCATACAAAATCTGTATGAAATAATTATTTAACACAAAATGAATAATTTGAGCCAGTCAAAATAGTCTCCAGCACAGAATCATCTATGAATTTCACAGCTGTGAAGCTAATGATGTTCTTTTGGGTATGGGCAAATATTTCAGCGAGCACTCACCTCTAATCAAAAGACCATGGAGTTGAGAGGACTAGAGATGATGGAAATGTCCAACTGTTTGACAAATAGCACAGAGAATAACTACATTAAGAAGGTATAAATGACCTTCTTAGAGATATTGCAGTGACTTAGTAATAGAAGAAATAACTTGGAACACTTATGGGAGATAACACAAGTTATGCAGGGTTTTGGCCTTATTTGGGGTGGATGGTTGCAAAATAAGACATCCACAATTCCCTTCAAACCTGAAGTACTGAATATTTTTTTGACTCCATGATCTTCCAACACCATTGTCACATTTATGTCCCAAGTTGTGGAGAAGTAAGGAAGAACCACTTCAGGCTTTAGGGTGTTCATTTGCAAAGTGCACAGGATAAAAGCAACTGTGTCATTCAGCCTCTGCTTCACAAATGAAAATAATAGCTGAAATGTATGTCAAATTGACTAAACTAATCAGCTACCCTTTTGATGGGGCTATTATGCAATCACTACACTTTCTTCCAGAACATTTATGAAATCACAGACGATGCCATCCAGTTTTTATAAGTATTAGTTCAGAAAATAGACTTTAATTCCACCACCTCTCTCCCACCCTTTCTAGTGTGTTATAATTAATAATGAGCCTCAATGTTGTTTTGCTTTTCACAGCTTTAAAATCAGAACTGAGGCTGCTCCTCCATCTTCCGTTCACTCTATAAATTTTATAAAAAGAGAGCTCAGGTATAAAAATAGTGGCCTGAGGTTCATGTTCTACTTCTTTGTTCTTTAGTCTTCCCGTTTCTGTGAAATAGGGATGCCAACACATTACCTTTTCCCGTTTTGGGGCTTTCTATAATATGCATCCTTCAGAACAACCTATGACACTTCCTAAGTAAGGAAAGGAAGTAACTCCTTATCCAAACAGAGTAACTGGTGTTTGAATTGCATCCATTTTTGCCCTGCTATGAAACAATAGGTGGTGAGACATCAGAACAGGTTTCCCAGAGAAGTTGTGGATGCCCCATCATTGGAATTGTTCAAGGTCAAGCAGGATGGGGCTTTGAGCAACTTGGTCCAGTCAAACACGTCGCTGGCCAAGTCAGGGGGGTTGGACTACTTAATCCTTAAAGGTCCCTTCCAGCCAAAAGCATTTGATGATTTTATGGTTCTACCATAACAATAACAACGCAATGCAAACAACAGTAATAATTAAAATCGAGGAGCCGCTGGTGAGTGTTAGACAGCTTTAGTTAAAACAAGGGAGGATTTATCAGTTTTAACCTTAGACTGTCTATCAGAACTTCTCTGTGTTCTGGTCGCTATGAAATAATTGATAAAAGATGTTAAAAGACTACTTGTACATACGTCCATGAAAAATTCACAGTCCATTGTGGATAGTATATAATAGAGACTTTCTACATGTTATCGATAACTTGTGGCCGTTCATCACACATTTCTAAGTGTATTGTTACAAATAAGCTACATGGAGAGTTACTGGCATGACCCTTACAGTATACAGAGCAGAATTTGTTTGAAAAAGGAAGGTTGGTCATATGAGTGAACCATATCACTTCAAAATCTAATGTTAACACTGAACATAAGGTGATCCAGATATGAAGCTTTATAGCACTATTGCAAAGTAGCCCAGTGGTACAACTGGTAAGAAAAGAATTTAGCTTAAGAACAAATTCTCACATCTGCCCTTTAGTATAAACAAGCAATAAAGACAGCTGGCAAGACTTGGCCAATAGCATGACCTGGGATGTGTTTTGTGCTTGTATTCAATTATTTTAAATGAAATGCAAATACAGTGTGGGGGAAAAAAAAAAAAAAAAAAGGAAAAAAGATGAAGAAATGAGTACCTTCCAGTCCCACAGAAACCCATCTGCTGCAAAGCTTCCCGGCATGTGGCACTGTATGCCCTCAATGCCGATAGTTCTTTTTCCAGCAGCAACGGTGACTAAATGTTTCACTGCCACAGCTGCTTTTTGGCTCAGCTGCTGCTCACTGGTTGTACTTCAATTTCTCTTTTCATTTTATATTTCAGTGGCCCCTTTTCCCATTATACTGAGTAATATATGAGTCTGAATGATGTGTGTAATGGGAAACTGATGTTATATGTGTACTTTATTGACACAACTGACAAGAAAAGCCTTAGCCTACATCTCTAAGTAGTGTAATTTATTGTTCACTATCCCCTACTCACCCACATATAATAGTAAATGAGAGAAAAAGAAAGAAGAATTGTAATATTACTCTTTCCCCAAACACTTACAAATAAACATACAAACAAACAAAAAAAATCATTAAACCTGAAAAAAAGTGTTTCCTGCCTCTTACACTGCATGCCTACAGAGTAATGCCTAAAATTTTGCCCCTAGACAGGGAGGTGGATGAAGCCCCACTTTTTTCCATTACTTGAAATGATGATCTGTTCAGGGATGAAAGTGAGCAGTTTCACTGGAGTTTTGTTCCTCTGTTCCACAAAAGCTGTATTTGTCCATAGAATATAGTTTTAAAATGGAATAAAATTCCATAGAATCCAATACTTGAATGAAATGTAGTGGCAGAGACACTGACAGCATTGTCAGATGATCATTAATGTGGTTTTAACAAGTTGGTTGAACTCTAATAACCAACAATATGCTTCACTCTGGTTCTTTATATCTTCCTAAGACACCTTTCTATATAAGACCATCAATGATAAATGGATTATAGTTTTTCCAAAGAATCTCTTCTACAGGCAAAATTATGTATGACGTAAAGGAAACCTAGTGACACAGCATGGATACCTTGCATTCTAGACTCCCCATAATGAGTAACTGTAATGGTTCAAGCAACCCATTTTACTTTTAATTTGCAACAGGCTAGAAACATGTACAGGTTCCATTACTGTAGGTCAGCTGATGAGTGGTGACTTCTGAGATAGACGAATTGTTTGTTCATTATTGTTTGTCCCTATATGACCTATATGAGATGAAGGATCTCACTTTAACAAACATAAGGCTGTGGATTTGTATCTTGCAAGCTGAATTCTATATCTCTACCTTGCAATGGTTCATTAATCACTTTTCAATTGCGGAGTGTCCAGGATGGCAGCAGTTGTTGTTGGCATATGGTTACGCTGCCTGTTCAATGAATTTGCATAGCGAAACAAGTTTTTGGTAGGGTTAAATCAGATCATCAATTGTTGTAGCAGGTAAGATAAAAACTGCATTAATGCAGTGACTTCTTACAAAAATAATCTACATAGCTCTGAGCTTCCAAATTAAGATCATCTCCAAGGTGCAATATGACTATATGCATATACATAAGAAAACCAGAATATTTTTTGCTTTTTTTACCTTCCAAGCCATTTGTATTATTTTATATTTCCTTTGGGAATTTAGAAAACTGTTGGATTATGGCTCTTCTGCTTTGCCTCTCTTCTCACCTATGTGCTTTTCCACCTTTATATATGATTATTAAATTCATTGGGTTTACAACCACAAAAGACCTTGTAGATAACCAATCTGACCTGCATGAGTCACAGCACAGGCTTGTACTGTTCCTATACCTAATCCTAAAACCTGTCATTGAACTAGAACACACATTGGTGAAAGGCATTTAGTTTTGATAAAGATTTCAAGATTTCAGCAGTGAAGAATCCATTCATTATAAGGGGTGAGTAGAGACAATATGCAAAGATGTCTGGGGATTTGCATTTAAAATAGGACTAAAATCTCTTTTTTACAGCTGAAAGATTGAATTTGCTCTCCCGCTTTGGCATAATAACATTCAAACTGAATTTTCTATGTTCTTTGATTAGTAAAAGAGTCCATAGCTTCTGCATAGAAAACAGAAAGAGTGTTTCCTTTGTGAAATTATTCTGCTTTCCTCAGGTTTCTTTGGGCTTTTTTTAAAACACAACTAGTAAGAAGACCAGAATATTTCCCACATTTCCACATTTCAGGATGCCCTTTTGAAGTTATTCTATGTTTCCAGAATGAAACTAGGAAAATGTGGTACTAATCCTTCCTCCTCCAGTTCCTTCACACTCACACACTTTCTCACATTGCTGTAAAATCATTAGAAAAGATATGAATAAATGTTAGGTGTTGAAACGATTACTTCATGAACTTTTTATTCTCCAAATGCTATAATACTGAGTATTTAAGAGCATAAAAACCTTAATACATAAACTTTAATGAAAAAGATGAGTTATCAATTTTGGATTAAATATATATATATGTGTCTGTGTATATATATATGTATAAAATTTGTATTATTTATAATATATGTTGCTCAGGATTCATCTGGACAATCCTTCCAACAGAAACTAAGTTTGGGGAATTGAAATATTAGAGTTCTTCCCTTATTTTATATAAATTGATACGTAATGTCACCAAAGAAATCTAGTTGTTCATGTCCCCAGTAATGTTTCCTTTCTAATGAAAGAGAGAGATGTAGTCTGCAAAGATCTCTCCTTGACCATTCTTTACTGGCCTGTTTTCCCAGGACCTCACAGTATCAGCATGCAACCTTATGACACAGGAATTACAGTGACACAGGAAACAGACCCTGATGAATCTCATGGATTCAAAATCCTGCCACTTAAGAAATTCAGGCCAAAAAAAGGAGAAACTTTCTTTATCATAGAGGGCTTCCATTGTCATGAAGAATTATGGGCATTTCCTCTGTCCTGGAAATGAAAAAAGGCATCAAAAAGTCCCTTGGGAACATCACACTCAAATCAAATGGAGACACAAATTCACCATTCTGATCTCTAAGATACTGTCCTGGTTCTGGTGGGGACAGGGTTAATTTTTCCCAGGCTCTAGCAGGGACACAGATATTCCATCCCATGTGAGCCATGCCCAGTCTATAGCCGGGAGTTGCTGGGAAAAGGGGCAGGAAGTCACAGTTTGGAAGAGGGCTGGGGCATCCCAGGTCTGCCATTAAACGCTCCCAGGCGTCACCCATTAAAGTGGATGAACTGAATGGTGGTACCGTAATCGTGTTTGTACATTCCTGTCTCAGTGTTATTGTTGTTTTCCTGTTCCCTTTGCTGTTCTGTTAAACAGCCCTTGACTATATCCATGAGTTTTGCCTTTTTTTTCTGAATCTCTCCCACGGGCTTGGGGCGGGGCTGAGGGAGCGGCCTCGTGGTTCTTTGAGGCCATCTGAGGCTAAACTGTGACACATAATAATACCTTTGTCTAAAAATCACATTCTCTATCACATACTCTCACTAATATGTTGAGGATAATAAAAAGTGTTCTGAATTTAGCAAAACAATTGTACAAACTCGTAGGTGCCATCCACTGGAGCTTTACCTGTGTAGTCCTGCATCATGGACAGACCATCTTGTCAGGAGGAATAGTATAGCAGCCCTCCAATACCTAAAGGGGGACTACAGGAGAGATGGAGGGAGTGTATCGGGGAATGTAGCAATAGGGTGAGGGGTAATAGTTTTAAACTGAAAGAGGGGAGATTTAGATCAGATATTAAGAAGAAATTCTTTACTGTGAGGGTGGTGAGGCACTGGAACAGGTTGCCCAGAGAAGTTGTGGATGCCCCATCCCTGGAGGTGTTCAAGGCCAGTCTGGCTGGGGCTTTGAGCAACCTGGTCTACTGGGAGGTGTCCTTGCCCATGGCAGGGGGCTTGGAACTCGACAATCTTCAAGGTCCCATTCAACTCTAACCATTCTATGATTCTGTGATCAGAAGGGGAGGGAGGATCTGAGACAGGGGTCTGGAGAGGACAGAAGATCAGAAATGTTTTGCTGTAGGAGTTTTGCCCCACAGCTACAGGCAGAGACATCAATACACCTTATATGATGCAGGCAGATTAAGGTCAGGGCTCAGGAAAAGAACATGAAAGAACTGTAGCCACATCTGCTGAGACACTGTGGTGATTCACAGAACTTTAATTAGTGTGGAAATCAAATGGCTTGTGTCCATGTATATGTGGACATGAGGCAGGTATAATCATTTTGCTTAGATAAACTCGATTCTGACATTTCCTATTTTTAAGCAAATTTTGCATTTCAAAATATTTTTTTTTTTAGTAAGATAAAGATGTATAGATATATACTTTTGGGGTAAGGGATCATACATAGGATACAAGGGGTTAAAGACATGTAGAAAGATACTGAACATACAGTAGTTTCCATATAAATAGTTTTAAGGGACTATATGGTTATAATGAAGCTAAAGCAGATACAGGTGAAACAAAATACACCACAATGACACTCTAATAATCACAAATCAGTTCCACTAGAGATTAAATAAGGTAACAAGCAGTTTTTCTTATATTTTCATTTTATTCTTAACACTCATGGTTTTCCATTTTCAGCTTCTCTCACTCCAACTTTTCCACTCTGCCTACTTATAAGCATTCTTTAAAAGATATTGTTAATCTTACTATTAAAATAGAAGCACTTCTTAGCATTGAATTATTTGATCCTATTTCATTTTATTTCTCTCAGGTGCCACAAAGAATAAAAAATATTGGTGTGAAATGAGATTGAAAACGTTGGGTATGGTACAGAGAAGAATTTAACCTTGTGACAATGTAACATGACCCATTTCACTTACATGTAAATGCTTCCTGAAAAACTTGTTGCACTGTGTTAATTTAGAAATTCAAAATTAGTGAACATATAGTTTTCGGATGTATTTTAATTAATATGTCCTTGAAAACTGAGAAAGCATCTCTCTGCCTGAAAACTCAATAGTTCATTGCAGTTGGATCCACATAACACAACATGTTCTAGACAGGAAATAAGTCTCTTTTCTGGAAATTCACATTCAAAAATTTTATAATTCTGAGAATTCTGAAAATGTTAGTTTTATTTATCTTTTTTGTTTCCTTTTTTAGTGATTTGTCTGAAAACAAAACAGACCTTTTGTTTCACTTTCTTTTCATAGTTCACAAACTCATTCTGTCAAGTTTTGCACTCCAGAAAGTATTGAAGAAGCTCACCGTTGTGATGAATCTGGATGTCTCCTGAGAAGCAGATCAAGGAGGTCATGTGGGACTAGGAGCTATAGCTCCTAGAGAATGCAACAGTAGATCATGAAACAAGATGAATAAAGTAGGCCCAGATCAAAATAAAACACATCTGCTTATGGCTTGGACCAGTGTATCCTTTGCTGGGTAAAAAATTGGTTGGATGGCCAGGCCCAAAGAGTTGTGGTGAATGGAGTTATATTCAGTTGGCAGCCGGTCACAAGTGGTGTTCCCCAGGGCTCAGTACTGGGGCTGGTTCTGTTTACTGTCTTTATCAATGATCTGGGTGAGGGAGATGTGCCCTCTAGATGAGGACAGCGCCCTTACTAAGTTTGCAGACGACACCAAGTTGGGTGGAAATGTTGATCTTCTTAGGGGTAGGAAGGATCTGCAGAGGGATCTAGGCAGACTGGATCAATGGGTAGAGGCCAATGGTCTGAGGTTCAACAAGGCCAAGTGCCGGGTCCTGCACTTGGATCACAACAATGCCATGCAGTGTTACAGGCTTGGGGAAGAGTGGCTGGAGAGCTGCCTGGCGGAAAAAGACCCGGATGTGTTGGTTGACTGCCTGCTGAATATGAGCCAGCATGTGCTCAGGTGGCCAAGAAAGCCAATAACATCCTGGCTTGTATCAACAGCAATGTTGTGAGCAGGACTAGGGAAGTGATTGTCCCCCTGTACTCACACTGGTGAGGCCCCAGCTCAAATACTGTGTTCAGCTTTGGGCCCCTCACTACAACAAAGACATTGAAATTCTGGAGAGAGTCCAGAGAAGGGCAACAAAGCTGATGAGGGGCCTGAAGAAAAGAAGGCTGAGAGGGGACCTTATCACTCTCTACAACTACCTGAAAGGAGCTTGTAGCGAGGTGTGTGTTGGTCACTTCTCCCAAGTAACAGGTGATAGGACAAGCGGAAATGGTCTCAAGTTGTACCAGGGGAGGTTTACATTGGATATTAGGACAAATTTCTTCACTGAAAGGGTTATCAAACATTGGAATTGGCTTTCCGGGAAAGTGGTTGAATCACCATCCCTGGAAGTATTTAGAAGACAGGTAGATGCGGTGTTTAGGGACATAGTTTGGTGGTGGTTTTATCAGTGTTAAGCTGATGGTTGGACTCGATGATCTTAAAGGTCTTTTCCAACGTAAATGATTCTTTGATTCTATGATACTATATAGTTGTAAGTTTTAAACTGGTCAAATTCGTTGAAGAGTTAATGTTTATATTTACTGCTCAAAATCATCTAGAGTGTTTTAAGCTAATTTCATGACTTTGAATAGTTTAAAAGTATGATGCTTTACTGCTTATGATTATGTTACTGCACCTTTTTTGTCTCTAGTATTTTTCTGCTTTGTTAATTCAACAAAATAAGCCCAGTTTCACTTCTGACCAGTTAATGCAGAAGTACATGAAAACTATGCTTTGTTTCTCTTCTCTTTTTATCACAACAGTCATTTCTTTGTCAGGCTAATGGAGACAGACATTTCACAAGTCTCTGTCTCCTACCCACATTGTTGCATGATGTGACTACCTTTTTGGTTCATTTCAGATGCCTTTTAAAAGCTTTCACTGGGCTTCATCTTGGGCCTTGAGCTGCTTAGAGTTTAACATATTACATTACTCTAAAGCTTTGCAACCAAGTCTCAGATGATTTCTTGCTGTTATGTCTCTGTCTTTAGGAGGATTGTTCTATGTTTATTTGCTCTTTTGTTGTTATTGTTGTGTTTTGTTCATTTTTTGCCAGCAGAAGCCTTTCAGTTCACTGCTTTGTTACTCGGGACAATCTTATGCTCCAGCTCACAGCCCACATCTCTCATAGTACAGTAATGGTCATCTTCTTCCACAGAAAACAAAGAATAAAAAAAAAAAAAAAAAAAGAAAAAAAAAAAAAGAAAACCCCCAAACACTCATAAGATCAGCCTACAATTGGGTGAGAGTGGTGTGGGATTTCTCTTGGCTCTTTTTTGTTAGACGAGGTGAATCTGTTAGCTGTCTCTTTGTGGTAAACACTATTGCTGTTTTCCTTACTTTCATCCAGGTGTTAAATCTATGGCACACCCATGAATTTCCTGGAATTCAGAACTAGTTCTGCTACTACTTCTGCTAGTTCTGCTACTTCCATATCTATTTTGTGTCCTGGTGAATCAGCTGAGGTCTTTGTCCTGCCACTCATTCTCTTCAAAGGACTTCTTGCCACAAGGACTTTTAAATGGAGTCTCACCCAGGTGAGAAAATATGACATCATCTTGTGTGAGGGGTCCAATAATTTTATCCAAGGAAATATATATTGCTGCAGAGGTTACCAAGCCCTTTTCTGACATTGTGATAGTGCAGAGAGACCTCTGTGGCAAGTATCTGTGACACTAGTGGCTACATCTGTCCTCATAAATGAAAAGCACCTAGTTTTCTTCTCGGGCACTGAAAGCAGCAGAATGACTCTGACCTTTATTGGCTTAACTTGCTTATCTTCTGAAACAAAGTAATTGCATGTGAGCTCCTCATTAGAAATCATCTCTGGATTAAGCTAACTCCTTATCCATGTCTGAGAAATGATTCAAAGAGTTCTAGATGGCTTAGGTCAAAAATATGCCACAGGCAGGTCTAACTGTATAATGCTGTAACTGATCAGGTTCATGTGCCCAGATATATTCCCTGGCACTAGACAAGTTCAATTTATTTGGATAAATATTGCTACAGGATCCTTGATAAAGATATAGATTGTCTATTACAATGTGATACTTGAATGCCTCATGCTGCCATATGTCTTTCACCCTAGATGCTTCTGAAGACATTTACCAAGCAAGAACAAAACACCGTTCCTAAAATAGGATTCCCTTTAAATCCCTGCAAATTCTGTAGATAAATTTGAGAACAGAATTCAGTCTACTGGAGCTGAGGCTAAACATATCACTGCAATGCAGTCACCTCTGACGTAGAGCATGGGCAGCTCCTAAAGAAAAAGAGAAAAGGAATCTGTAGCCAGCATTCAGGCCAAACTCTTTTCCATGGCCTGACTCTGTTTCTGTCTCATTGTATTAATGTCGTCTCAGCTCCAGATAGCGTCAGCGTCAGTTACATTCCCTTCAGTGAGCCACAAAAAACACCTACAGCATTTTGTGCACTCAACCTGGAGGCAATCTGCTAACACTCAAGTGCTCATTGAATGGAAAATGATGCAACAGTTGGCTAGCTGGAAACATTATACTATGCAATAAACAACATGCTTTTCTGCTGTCTCCTCTCTGACCCATCACAGACAGGCATCCCTCAATGTATCTCATTCATGGGAAACTAGAGGGTTAAAAGTCAGTTAAGATAATAGAGAATAAAAACTGCTGAGGATGAACATAACCAGCTGAATAGGTTTTTCTTAGATTTTAATGCACTTGATGTCCTAGAGATTGTGACTCTGCTCAGAGAGAGAACATGACTATCTTTGTTCTATCCTTTTCCTTCACAAATTGCCAACATATTTGGATTGTCTCTTAACATCCTGAGGAGTTTTATTAAGGATTTTAAAGTATATTGCTTTGTGATTGTTTTTTTTTTTTTTTAAAGAAAAATAAAGAAAAGAAAAACAAAATTTGCTTAATTTTTCTCTAGATTATTCTTTTATTCTTTTTTATGTGCTTGTACAAATCTTCTCACCCATAAAAATCCTCCCTATCCCATTTTGGGGTGTTCCAATCAAAAAGCAGAACAACAATAAGGCCAATGAACCAAACAGCCAACCACGTTTTAACGAAAATAGGGTATTTTACATGAAGTTTTTTTTAAATAGAATACACTCGTTCAATATCGAGAGGATTCCTGTTACTCAGTGAGAATCACGTCAGTCATTGTTCTTGCCATTTTCCTGTGGTGCCACATTCAGCATGAAAAAAGATTGAGCTTTTCCACTTTTTTGTAAGTTACGCCAACAATGCTGTCTTCTGACATGATCTACTTTTGTAGACATTAATAATTGTCTTGATGTAGCAAGTTCAGATTTCAAGTACAGTTATGGTTCCTACTACTGAAAAAAAAAAGGTCACAGCTATTGCAGTTAGTGGCTGAAAAATGAGAGAACACCTAAGGCTACCTAGGAGACCTAAGACAACAAAAGGTATTTTTTTCTTGTGCAGCCCAGTAACTCTGTATCTCATCATCCTAGCCACGTTCCTTTCAAAGGTGTGGCCTTGCTCAGAAGATGTCATGCATCTTCTGTTCAGCCCTGTGTTCTGAGCTTTGGCAACTTCTGTCTGTTTTCACTCTCTTTTGCATTCAACAGAAATGTGTTTCAAGTCTTTAAGATTATGCTAGGGCTTGCTCAGGTGAGAAGTACAGTGGATTGTACAATGTAGTAAACACTGCTGCTGTTGAGCTTTGCAAATAGTAATCGGATGTTCCTACCCCATATGGTTTGAAAGCACCTGCCCCAGAACAGATGGTTTAATCAGCATCTGATGTGCAATCTGATGTGCTCTGACTGTCATAAAAAAGTGACACACTGTGGATTTCTCATGTGGAGACAGCCTTTGAAGCTGAAGGCCAGCCTACAATGCAGAGGAGCCATGGCATATCAAAGATGCAGAGCTGAAGGCAAGTATTGTCTTATGAAAGTCAAGTGAGGGTTGCTCTCTGCCAGAAATATGCTGGAGATACATCTTGAAAGAGATGCCTGGCTGAATACTTGAAAAGTGGCCTTCAACCCCACAGAGCGGAGAAAAGTTTTGACCTTGTAAAGTAAACTTCAAGTTTACATACACTAAGTTTTGTGACTTCACTATGGAATTGTCTATGCAGTTCCACACAGTGGAAGTGTGGGATTCCTACAACTGGGAGTTTGTGAGATAAGTGATATTAGCAAAAAGCCATTTTCCTTGAAGCAAAAGTGGTGATAAAATCCTATGTCTCTATTAAAGCACTGACAAACTGCTGACCAATAAGGCATTTCAGGACAAATATGGTTGAAGACCTCAGACTTTAAGCCTCTCAGAATCATAGAGGGTGACACTGTGACAGCTGCAACTTTCCAGTCCAGGCTCACCTCATCTCATTTTAACACACCCAGATATCTAAGCAGAAAGACTAAAGTGTAGGTCTTTAATTGAAATATTGCATTGTGTTGTATTTTATTCTAATCTATTCCATTCTATTCCACTCTCCTCCTGTCCTACCTTTTTCAAAAACTGAGAGAACTGCTGGTGTCTGAAGGGCTTTCAAATCCTGGATGGATTTCATCTTTCCCTGCATCTTGGAGATAGCTATAGAAACTAGGACCACTACCCTCCCAGCTTGAGTGCTTGAGCTGTGTACTCAAAAATTAGGTGGAATTTGTCCAGGCCTTTGTAAAAGGTTATTACATAAGTGCCCCTTCTATGTTAAGTCTTGTACAGTGTGTTGATGTAATTCTTTAATTACTGGGCCAGTATTTTTCCATGTTAGTTAAGTTTAGCATCTGTGCAATGTAAGGTTTTAGCTGCTCTGTAGTTTAGTATGAGATGTGTTCAAACAATCCACAGCTGGCATCTGCTGACCAAGACCACTTAAACTCATGAGACTAAAGATCATGCAAAACTAAGGATGAACGATCAATGAATAATTAACAGTGATGTAAATCACGTAAGACAGATCCATATGTTTTGTCATAACAGAAACCAGCAGACATACACACTGCCATACAATGGGCATGGGCCTTAAAATAAAACTAAATTTGTCACAATATATTGCTGCCAATAGTAAGATTTTGACTATCACAGCAACATATTTTAACTAGTAGACAAGTTCAATGGTATGACTAAACAATATTCCATTTGTGACAGAGTTTTGTGACTAAAAATTTAGGTGGTGCTAAAATGTTGGATTATATTGAAGTCCCCACATTTTTAGTTGAGTAAGTGCCATCACAAGGCTGTGTACCTTAAATGGTATCTAGATGACTAAAAGAGACAGGAAAAATGTGTCATATGGTCTTCATGGGATTTACTTGTTACTGGGTACGGTGTGGCAGTTAAAAGAAGCTAAGTTTTGTCATATGTAGTTTCTTTTTAGAAGGAAAATAAAATGTGGAAAACTGTAGTATAAACCCCTTTCATCCTTAAAAATGTAAAACTAATTTGCATTGTGTGACTATTCATCATGAACTAAAATGCTATTCTATTGTAGGCAGTGTGAAACAGTGACTAAACTGGCAGAACCATTTTAAAGGAAAAAAAATAATGTGAATGAGCTAGCAGCTCAGGAGAACCTGATCAATAAAGAAACCGTAAGTAATAGTTTCTCTGCATGTTCTTCGGCCATAGTCTTAAATGCAGTCCTGCTTTGTTTTTCAGTCCTTGATGAGAAATTTATCTCTAGCTACTTTCCCTTGTTATTTATACTCTACTAACAGTTCTCTATCCAAACCGTAGGCAGTTCATCTTTGGGGCACATCAATTTCTTCACCCTAATGGGTGCCCATGTGAAGTGATGGCAATAGATATCTGCAGTTTGTTCCCTTGCCTACAGAGCTATGCTTGGTAAAATAAGTCTGTGTAAATCAGGTTCTCAGAGGTGCTCCCCATGCTTTCCCCATTGCCTTCCTCCTCCTGCTGATGTCTTTTCCACTCCAGCTCTTCATCGCTGCTCAAAGCAGCATTTGGCATGTTTCAGCTTTTTACGGAGAAACTTAGTAGCAGACAAGATCCCAGCTGCATGTTCACCACAAGCAGATTCCTAGACAAAGGTTATTTTGTTTTGATCCTTGCTTTGTTCAGATCTTTTTGACCTCACTGCTGAAGGCAAAGGTAACCTGTTACTAAAAAACATTAAAACCTCTTGTCCCAGTTACTGCACTGCAGAAATACAAATGCTTTTTGCCCCATTCAGTTTTAATCTTTTTTTTATTTTCCCTGAAATCCTCATTGCACCTGAAATTTGACAGCAGAATGTATCAGAACCTATGATACAACTATACGTGTGTTTTTTCTCTGGTTCCCATTAACCAAGCTGGAAATAACAGCCAAGTGACTAGTTCCGTATAACACAAGTATAAAGCTTACAAAGGCCCATGGGAAGAAAAATGTTTGCCCAGGGGAAAAAAATAAAAATAAAACCACCATGAGTAGAAGTTGAAGACAACTTGGCGTCTCTTAACATTTTCATTTTTGCTCAACAAAACAACTTATAGCTCATTCATAGTGTTTCACCAGCACCTCTTTCTCTAGATTTATAATTATATATGTGTGTGTAGATATGTTCCCAATATGTGTGAATATTGTTCCCAGAAGTGATTACTTCATAAAAAAGATAGTTTTGATGGAATTGGATATTGGTACAGAAGTTGTTTCCCTACCTTTTAGTGATGTGAAAATATAAGATCAGATGATCTCCATAAATGCTCCGATCTGTGTCTCTGTCATGGTTGGGGAGACCATCTGTTGTTCATTTCAGTGTTGAGTCCCAACCAAACCATGACAGTCTCTCTGACTTGATTAGCACCAGTTCCTCGGTCAATAATGGCTGCATTTTGATGACTTAGGGGAAATTGTTCTTAAACACTGTCACTATTCCCTGAACGGTATGTAACACAAAATGAGCAATACAGGAACAGTCAGTCTGGGTAAGAAAAGCTTTCTGTTCAGTCCAGAATTCTGTATATAAAAAGAGCAGTACTGGTGGTTTCAGAGAGGAAAAATATGCAATAGACAGTTCTGAAAAGTTTAACAAGTAGATCCTGGTTTCCACTCAGAAGCAAGAGGGTTTATATTGGGACTGGTTGGACAATCAGATTTCTAGCAAGGACAACAGAGAAAAAAATGTGTAAATTGGAGATAAAATGTACTTCTTGGTAATGAATGCATTTTAGCAAGCCCCCATGAGGTATGGAAATGCATTTATCTCCATTTTACAGATAGAAGCTAAGTAACAAAGAGAAGTGACTTCGTCAAGGTCACACAAGATCCTTGCAGCAATAGTGAATTCAGTCCTTGGTGCCAGATTCCCCTGAAGCAGGACTACTATTTGATGGAATTTCCCAGATATACTTCCAAGCAAGCAAGCAAACAAATAAACAAACAAAAAATGAAGACTTTGTTCTGACAAAGTAATGATTTGGAAGAGGCTATTGGGTACCTGCAGTGCTAGCCAAAACACCACTGTGGACACCTTAATCAATTTTATGACACTTGTGCAGTACAGATGCATCTTGAAGGCACCTATCTTCAGTACACAAACACTACAAGATTGTGAGCACGGGTTCAGTAAGTCCAAAGGCTTTTCCAGTTGTGTGAAGCTTTCTTCCAATCCATTTATCAACTGTGCAGCTCATGCACAGGGCGCATGACATATCTTAGAAGCTCTTGATATTCTTTGTACACTCATTCTGCTGTCAGCTTCTGCACATCCCTTATGGCAAACATATCCCCATTACTTATTGGAATACAGTCCCACGGCATCCATATAGCAGGTTGGACCCCTGGAACTTCTTACACAGTCTCTGGTTGATGCATAAGTCTCAAATGAAAATATGGGATCTCTTCCCAATGTCACATGGATATTCCCCTCCTTGATCCAAAATATTCCTAGAAAAGAAATGGAAGACAAAAGCAGTACTGAAATCTAAATGATTCCCAGTTAAAGGAGATTTTCTTCCTTTCTTTCGAGCATATTGTTATGATGAAGTCCCCAAACATAGACTGTGCAATCCCTACTTACAAACTTAATCCCCTCACATGTGAACCTGAATTTCTATGGAGTTTATAAAAAGTTCTCATGATTTAGCCCCTAGTCTCCCTACCTCTAAATATGAAATACTATTTTTTATTCACCATCTCAGAACTGCTTATAATAATCTTTTGTTGTTCATAAATCTCACACAGTCATTACGTTTCTGATCCCTCATTTCTGAGGTTGGTCTCATCAATTAACTTTGTGGAAATGATGCCTCTATGACCAATAAGAATAAGATGGAAGTAGAAGCCATGAAACACAATTACTGCTCTGTGAACAATTTGTTAGATGTGACCTAAACTATACGCTGATCTTAGTATAAACACAGAGGCCTCTTGATTAAAGCAAAAAGCTAATTCATATTTTGAAGGGGAATAAATAAATAAATCAGCACAACCATCTGCGCTGTGTTTATCAGAGAGAGATCTGAGGAGATACTTCTTCAAAGCTCTTCAGGATCATTCAGCTGCCAGACCTGCAACACTCAATCTGACATGAACCAAGAGAGTCATAGATAAATTCATTAAAAAATGGTAAAAAGAAGGGGAACTGTGCCAGCATGAAATAGTTCTGAGACTGGAGGTGCACACTGTTAAATAAGTTTCAAGACCTATAGCCAGTGAGGAGTAATCGGCCCACAGGACCACCATACTTTCTGGGTAATGTCTTCCTGGGTGTTAGTTTTCTCTTTGTCTTTTCATCTGCAAGACATCTTCTCCACTCAGTTTACTGTAAAATGTTGCATGTACAGAAATCCTGCAAGATAATAATTATTGGTGTAATGTGGTGATTTCCATGCTAAGGGTTTCTTAAGGATAGTAAGGTCTGTATATACCCACTAGAGATTGATTAGCCACTACCTCAGAGATAAACAGCACAGAGTAAGCACGAGACCAGCAACTCCTGGACCTCATTGTGAAATCTCTCACTGACACAAGGTGCAGTCTCTTGTTGCTGTGAGAAAGTATGGAAAGTACACCTGTCTAAGGATGTCTGATGTATAGTCTCGTGTAATATGCAGCGTCATGCATTATGAGCTATTTGTTGAGGAACATGCAGCTACTTCTGCAGTTAATTTAATGAACAGTAACTTTGGAGGGGAGAATATGTATTTCTTCTGTAAGATATCACAAGATCTTAAGTAGTTAGGATGCAGCCAAGGAGTTATTTCATTTGGGCTTTGAAACATAACATCTCATGTCCTGTAACTGATGGCATGGGTCTTAACAGGTAGCAACAAGAAATAAGCACTTCTCAGAAGAAACAGTCAATAAAATTATAGAATGTATTTATCTCTATTCTGTAATAGTAGTTTAGTACTGATTAAAAAAAACCCAAACCTACAAAAAAACCCAAGCCAAACCAAACCAAAACAAAAACCTACTGAATAGAGAATCACCTGAAACATCTGGTTATCTTCAGAAGATTTTCAGCTCAGGACTAATCTTGGCATTGATCAGTAACTGCGATTAGGAAGCCTTTGGTACGACAGTTTGGGTTACGCAGCTTTATGCTTCGATTTCGTTACTCATATGCCTACTTTTCAAAGTTAAAACTTTTCTTTGTCAAGGCTACAGGTTTTCCTATGCAAGATAACTTTAAAAATAAAATTTTTTATTTTTTTTATGTAGACTTGAAAAATAGACTTAATTTGTTTCTCTTAAGCAAAGAATTTTGTACAGGAAAGAAAGTAAAAGAAATTTGCCTTGAAAATATTGATACTGATAGGAAATAATGTAGAATTTAGAACAGTTGACTGACTCATTAATTTTACTAGTTTTACTGTTGCTGTAGTAATGGTAGTATATTTTCAGGGGCATTTTTGTGATTTTGACTTTTTAAATTTTATTGAGTACCTTGAATAAGGGAAAAATCATGAATCCTTGAAAATACCTGTAGGAAGAAAAAACTGATCTCCTGTACGTCTTTTATTGTTATGGATGCATCATGCAGAAGAACCCTTCAGTAACAGGCAAGCAGATGATATAAGCTAGGGAAAATTTCCCAATTTTTATTATTACGATTAAGAGATTGTGATAATTTTAAATTGTACATGTGACATACAAAATTTCTTTGTCAGTTTTAGAGTACTATTCACTTGACCCACTGAGGGGAATCATGGCTCAGTGGAAACCTAAACTGCACACTTATGATCTAGGTGTACTAAAGATGCAAGGACATTCTGCTGTGAGGATGTATAAATGCTTTGCCATTTAACTCAAAACCACAATTCATTTCCTCTTATAATTTGTATGAATATTTCTTAATTGCATCACCTTTTTTTAAACATTCCCCAGCAGTGACAATAGAAAGGTCTGCTAGTCATCCAAACTTTCTGCAGCAATGCTCTGGACCATCTGAAGATCATTAATGTGCTAATCACAAAAGAAGGGAGAGAAATTTGCCGAACTTTATGAGCAGTTAATGCAAAGTGAGAATCCAGGCTGTCATTTTTAAATAGGAACAAAAAATGCCTAATATGCATAACTTCTAATATCATACAGGGAGAATAGCATCACTGACCAGACTGGCTACCAGCCAGCAGCACAAAAGTATCACTCTTGGCAGGTGGATTCTCTCATGCTGCATATGTGACACATCTTACTGACGGATTGTAGAAAAGTACTGTTACGATGTCGGAGGTGACTTGTTTCATCTTCACACAGGTCAAGGTTAGTTCAGGCTCCATATGGCTCAGGACCTGGACCAAAGCCCAGTGAAGTTAATATAACCATTTCCATTGACTTTGATAGGTTTTGAATCAGGCAGTGTAGCTAGGAGTAGTTGCTGGAATTCAATCAGGGAAGAAAATAGGAGTAGAAAAATGACATAATGTGTGAAAATCTGAAGAACTCTCATAGGTTCCAACTGCAGTCAAGTTTCCCCCTTGTCAAATGAAATTCCTGAAGTTTGGATTAGCAACAAATGGTTAAAAGATTCTGTAAACTCAGATTGTTATCAACAATCTTTTTTTATCAGAATTTTTATCTTTTCTATTGATTTCACAAAAGAAAATGACTATCATATTGTGAGAAATAAAACCAAATGGTGACAACACATGACGAGACATCCTCCACCAAGACCAGAAATGCCTACATGTTCCCAGACTTACTCAAGGTTGAACTACCTTTAATTGTTCATTTCAAAGCAGCAGGAAAGAGAAAGCTTGTTCACAGCAGGTATTTAAAGAAGAATGAGAGGTTGAATGTGGACTTCTCTATTAAAATTTCCTGGAGTTTAAGTGCCATTTCTTCAGAGACAAAGATGCCATACTTGTGTGTGGCTAATAACATATTGCATCTATAATGAGGAATGCCACGTAAACAAGACATCTTTAAGCAAATAAGTGAGCCAAGGAATCAAATTGACAATTAGTTGGCTTCATTCTCTCACAGGGTATTTAAGTGGTTGATAAATAAGGGCTATAAAGAGGGGAAAGACGTGTTCCAACGTAGGAACTGGAGGGGAAGAAAATTAAATTTAAAGGCAATGACTTTCATGTTACACTGTGTTATTGGCATTATCTGGAAATGTTTGCCAAAAGCAAGCAAGGAAACAAACGAACAGAACTCTATAATGTATTTATTAAGAACAAAATATGGAGGTAAAAGAAAATAGGTTCCTCACAGCAGTGATACATGTCCTGAGAGGATATAGCGTTATAGCATGAGGAGAGGAGCACATCTCTGGAGTAGACTTGTTCTGTTATTTCACCCAAGCACATACACAGACATGAGTAAGGAATGGTACAGGAGTATTCATATGGATGTGACCTGGAAAAACACATCAGATATCTAAAAGGTACACCACTTTAGGTATGTATAGGAAGAACTACTTACATGATTGCATTCTTCCTGGTCAGAATTTAGTGGAGTAATCAGAAGTCACAGTGAATAAAACTGAAAGTTCCCTCCTTTCCCCTAATGTCTTCTCAGGTCACATGTTACAATAAGTAAGACAGTCTGTCACAGAAGTGCTTGTACAATATGCCCTTAAAAATCTTCAGAGAGAGAAATTCCTGCAATGTTTCCAGACAAACACAGCTCAAAGTCCACCTGAGACTTTATTAACATTGGGTATTCCTGTAAATATTCCTGTTTCTACATTATTTTGTCCCTTCAGCATGAACTACTACCTAAACAGTCATTCCCATGCCTGTGGCTGTACAGTTGGTTGATTGCCGTGCATGAAACTTTGCATTGGAGAATTCTCTGTATTCACACAGCTTTTTAATGGAAATATGAAACAACATCAAGAGCCTTCATTAAATCAAGAATCTTAACTCTATTATTCCAGAATAGTTTAGGCAGTGAAAGACTGGGAAATGCCTCTAAACTTTCTTCTGTCTGTTTGCATAAGAATGCACTCATCCAGAGCATTAGATGCTGTGATAGAGGAGGAATATAATAACTAAGTTTTCCTGGACATCCAAGAAATCCAACAGGTCTTGTGATATACTCTTTCTGTTCCACAAAACCAACCAATGCCAAGCCAAACCAAAACCAACAATGAAAGGGCAACCTAAAAAACGAAGACTCACAAAGATGACCCAGAGACTACAGGCTTTTCCTTAGAAGATCTGGTAGCTCTTAAATTCTCTGTATTTGCTCAAAACTATTTATAAGTTAGCTTATAAATGAGTGTTTTCACTCAGTACTATCTGTGAATGACCATCCATTTTCAGCTTTGTGGTTGCCATTAAGGAAAAAAAAAATAAATTTCAAACTATGACAAAAGAAAAAGTAAGAAAAAGTTAATATACTTACTTATAGCTTCTGATAGGTGAGCTTTCGAAAATGGAAGCACTTTCTGTAGCTGCAATAACTACCCTGCTTCCTTCCTGCTTGGAGGAACAGGGAAGTAATTTATTTCTTATCAATAGTAGAAGCAAGTAATAACTGTTCTCATTTAGTATTTAAAGCAGGTGCAAACAATACAAAATTCTACCCAGATTCAATCCAACTGGTAACATGCTTGTGCGAAAATCTAAATTCAAGGAGTTCACAGGGGGCTACAGTGTATTCCTATATTGCAAATGATACTGCCCAAATTAGATCATGGCCCTTCTTAGTTAAGGCACACTCTTCTATTGAAGAGATACTCTCTGAGTATCAATGTGTATCAGAAACATAATATCCAATAGAAGTGTTAATGTAGTACTAAGTATTTTTATGCTATTAATGTGCTAGTCAAGTGGGAAAAGTAAACTGTAGTGCACCAAATGATCAAGGAAACTTTTCTGGAGAAGATTATGCACTCCTGACAGCCCCAATGTGATAAGTATATCAAGATTTAGTGTCCATTTATTAGTTTCTCAGCACAAGACAACCCTGTCGCTGCCAAACCTGAATCATTACCCTCATTTTTCATGATATAATCAGTATGAAAATGGTGACTACCTGGATATTTTCCTGGACATGAGGTGTTCTAACTAAGTGCAGCTAGATCACCATTATTGCATCATTGACTGATTATCATTCTGATTAATGTCTCTTCTTTATTTTCATTCCCTGTACTGAAACAATGCATATGTCACTGAGTAATTATGTCTAGTGCCTGCTTCTGAATTATGCCCTTGACAAGCTTGTACCTTTGTCACTTCTACTCTAGCTTTACCCTGTTCCTTGAACCCTTTCCCTCAAAAACAAATAAATTAACACCTGATGTTGTTTCACCAAGCTCAGGGTCAAAAATTGAGAACATTCCCCTTATTCTCTGCCACATGCAAATCCCTTGCCACTAGTATTTTCCTTGACATTCGTCTCCCAAAGAATCTGTCTGAGATGCGTGCCTATTGGGTTGTATTTGGATGTATTTAAAAACTGCTTCTTTCAGCTGGAATCATGGGGGTGTTGGTGTAAAAGTTGTCCACATACTTTGGAGCTAACTAAACAGGTAATTCATTTGATGAATCTCCCTGTTTATGGATTTACCACTGTTTTGAAGGTCTAAGGTCAGCTTTTCCCATCGCAGCATTCCCATTTGCTGCACCTGAATGAATAAATATATAGAATCATAGAATCACAGAACTGTTCGGGTTGGAAGGGACCTTTAAGATCATTTAGTCCAACCATCAAACTAACTGACAAAACCACCACTAAACCATGTCCCTAAACACCACATCTACATGTCCTCTAAATACCTCCGAGGGATTCCACCACTTCCCTTGAAAGCCTGTTCCAATGTTGATAATCCTTTCAGTGAAGAAATTTGTCCTAATATCCAATCTAAACCTCCCCTGGTACAACTTGAGGCCATTTCCTCTTGTCCTGTCGCTTGTTACTTGGGAGAAGAGACTGACCCCCACCTCGCCACAACCTCCTTTCAGGTGGGTGTAGAGAGCAATAAGGTCTCCCCTCAGCCTTCTTTTCTCCAGGCTAAACAATCCCAATTCCCTCAGCTGCTCCTCATAAGACTTGTGCTACAGCTTTGGTGCCCTTCTCTGGACTCTCTCCAGAATTTCAATGTCTTTCTTGTAGTGAGGGGCCCAAAACTGAACACAGTACTTAAGGTGGGACCTCACCAGTGCTGAGTACAGGGGGTGTCATCGCTTCCTTGGTCCTGCTGCCCAACTAGTTCTGATACACGCAAGGATGCTATTGGCCTTCGGCCAATTGGCAGTGTGACCTAGGCACACTGCTAGTTCATATTCAGCTGGCAGTCAACCAACAACCCCAGGTCGCTTTCTACCAGGCAGCTCTCCACCCACTCTTCCCCAAGCCTGTAACGCTGCATGTAGCCCAGCACTTGGCCTTGTTGAACCCCAGTCCATCAATCCAACCTGTCCAGATTACTCTGTAAAGCCATCCTACCCTCAAGCAGATCAACATTCCCACCCAACTTGTTGTCATCTGCAAACTGACTGAGAGTGTACTTAACCCTCTCATCCAGATGATTGATGAAGATATGAAAAAGAACAAGCCCCAATACCGAGCCCTGGGGGATGCCACTCATGACCGGCCGCCAACTGGATTTAACTCCATTCACCACCACTCTCTGGGCCTGGCCACCCAGCCAATTTTTTACCCAGTGAAAAGTACTCCCATCCAAGCCCTGAACAGCCAGTTTCTCCAGGAGAATGTTGTGGGAAACTGTGTCAAAGGCTTTACTAAAGGAGAGATAAACAACATCCACAGCCTTTCCCTCATCCACTGAGTGGGTCACCTTGTCATAGAAGGAGATCAGGTTTGTCAAGCAGGACCTGCCTTTCATAAACCCATGCTGACTGGGCCTGATCACCTGATTGCCCTGCACATACCACGTAATGGCACTCAATATGATCTGTTCCATAACCTTACGTCACTGAGGTCAGACTGACAGGCCTGTAGTTCCCTTGATCCTCTGCTTTCTCTTCTTGTGGATGGGTGTCACATTTGCTAACTTCCAGTCAACTGGGATCTCCATGGTTAGCCAGGACTGCCGATAAAAGTGGATGCTGATGGAACGTGGCTTGGTGAGAACTTCTGCTAGCTCCCTCAGTACCGTTAGGTGGATCCCATCTGGCCCCATGGACTTGAGTATGTCTAAGTGCTGTAGCAGGTCCTCACCATTTCCCTTTGGATTACGGAGGCGTCGTTCTGCTCCCCACCCCTGTCTACTAGCACAGGGGCCTGAGTACTCGGGGAACAGCTGGTCCTACTACTACGGGCTGAGGCAAAGAGGTAAGTTAGTACTTTAGCCTTTTCCTCATCCTTTATTGCTGTTTCCAGCCCCAACTAATAAAAGGTAGAGATTATCCTTAGTCCTCCTTTTATTTCTGATGTATTTTTTTTATTGTCTCGTATCGTAGTAGACAGATTAAGTTCTAGTTGGGCTTTAGCCCTTCTAATTTTCTCCCTGCATAGACTCACATCTTTATGGTCCTCATGAGTGACCTGCTTTTTCTTCCAAAGGCTATAAAGGACTTGATTTTCATTTGAATCTGAAACTAAACTGTTCCTGCAAATTTCAATGTTAAAGTGCATCCAAAGCCATTATTAAGAACTCACGTCTGCAGTTTAATGAAGCAAACATTTTAACAGCACATACCGTTAAGCGCCCTGTAACACTTATCCTTCATTGATATTATTTGCCAATATCTCCACTGATTATGCCTGCATATATCTGTTGTCAATCTGACCAACTAATCTGTAATAAATCACCAGAGTAGAGGAAACTAACAAAATATATGTCTAGGATGTGTAAAATACATAAATACTGCTCCCATTATAGAAAACATCCTTGCTGAAAAACATCCAAGCTGACAAAGTAACTTAGGAGACTGTTCACTGTCATTCTACCTTAATCATGATAGTTTCCTGTTGATACAAAATCATACTGTTTCTACTCATTATATTGAAAACATGACATTTTACTGGCCAGTTAAGTAACTCCAGCAGAATTTGATCTCAAGTTCAAGTATTTAGGCTTCAGAAATGCTGGTCATAAATGTGACCTTCTTGGCAAATAACAAAAAGCTATGAAGAGTCTTATCTGTCACCATTCTATGAACAAAACAAACAAAAAACCAAAAAAAACCTCAAACAAACAAACAAAAACAAAACAAAAAAAAAAAACCAACCAAACCAAACTACACAACAGCAGCTGGCTGAGATGAGTGAGAATATGTGAGAGCAACGACTCTGGTGACACCAAGGTTGGTGAAGAAGAGGGAGGAAATGCTTCAGGTGCTGAAGCAGAGTTTCCCCTGCAGGCCATGGTGAAGGCCATGGTGAGGCAGGCTATCCCCCTGGAGGTCCATGGTGGAGTAGATATCCACCTGCAGACCATCCACCTGAGGACCCCATGCTGGAACAGGTGGATGCCCGAAGGAGGCTGTGACCCTGTGGGAAGCCCACACTGGAGTAAGCTCCTGGTGGAACCCGTGGACCTGTGAAGAAAGAAGCCCATGCTGGAGCACGTTTCCTGGCAGGACTTGTCACCCCATGAGGGACCCATGTTGGAGCAATCTGTTCCTGAAGGACTGCACCCTGTGGAAAGGACCCATGCTGAAGAAGTTCATGAAGAACTGCAACCTGTGGGAAGGACTCATGTTGGAGAAATTCCAGGGATTGGACTGGAATTGACTGTCTGCCATGGGAGGGACCCCACACTCGAGTAGTGTAAAAGTGTGAGGAATCCTCCCCCTGAGGAGGAAAGAGCAGCAGAAACAATGTGTGATAAACTGACCACAACCCCAATTTCCCATTGCCCTGTGGCCTTCTGCGGGGGAAGATCTTGAGAAATCAGGAGTGAAGTTGAGCCCAGGAAGAGGGGAGGAGTGAAGGGAAGATATTTTTAAGATTTCATCTTTATTTCTCATTATCTTACTCTGACTTCTAATTGGCAATAAATTAAACTAATTTCCCTGAGTTGAGCCCGTGACAGTAATTGCTGAGTGATCTCTCGTTGTCCTTATCTCAACCCAAGATCCTTTTGTTATATTTTCTCTCCCTTGTCCAGCTGAGGAGTGATAGAGTGGCTTTGGTGGGCATCTGGTGTCCAGCCAGGGTCAACCCACCATACCCCATCTGCTCATGGCTGATTTAGACCAGCCTCAACTGGTTTCATGGGATTACGTAGTGTTATAAACCTCTTCCACAGCTTGGTGCCTTGGTTTGATGTATCTGGGTAGAGTTCAAAAGCCAGCGTGACATGTAAGCAGAACTCAAGGAGCAGGCTGCTCTGTGGCAGTGGCCTTTGGTCTCTGTGAGGACACTGCTTTGGCTCCCATAAGAGAAGACATGCATTGAAAATGCATGCCCTAAGAAATATTGAAACCAATACTGAGTGCACTTCTGGAAACTTGGTATTTTCATCACATGCCATATAAGCTAATGCACTGCACTGTTTACAGTCCTCCACTACAATATATTTTGAAGCGATTACCTTGCTCTGAGTCATTTGTGTCATAATGCTCTCCATAGGTGCCCATAAAATGAAAATGTAAGCTTCTTTTATTGGTGGCACTGCATCTTAATTGAAAATATTAAAGGCTATTGCTTTCCTACTGCTTTTTTTTTTTTTTTTTTTTTTTTTTTTCCCCCTTCTCCCTCTCTGTTTAATTGGCTAATCATATGATTTTTTTTTTAATGGAATAATCATGAAAGAAAATATGAAGCTAATTTAAATTCAGACTGGATTTGACAATATTTAAGTGATTATCCCAAAGTAGCAGAGGGTGCACGAGGCAATAAACATCTGCTACGTTCATGACCATTGGCCTCACTGTTTATGAGCTTGGGAGATATTTATTTCAAGAGACATGCTTCTCTTTGGGTTATAATGCATTTTTTCCCCTGTTTTATTGTTATTTCCCCCCTTGTAAAGTTTTAAATTTTTCTGCAGGGTTTTTTTGTCCTTTTCTCCCCTCTGTCGCCATCTCCTTTCACATTAGCAGCAGAGTGAAATTCAGGCAAATGAGAAATGTTTTCCCAGCAATCTTTCATCCAGTAGGGATGGGTGGCTTAGCTGTTTCCTTACTTATGAACTGTGTGCACTACTCCAGGTTTATGGTCTGAAGAAGTTAATAGGAATTCTATATTGTAGATGGTTAATTGTCCAGCTGCCATTCAATTGTATTTGTTATATGTAATTGTTGACCTACCGTAACCTCTTCCTTTTCTCTTTTCTTCACATACAACAAGGACTAAGAGTGGAGTTGGAGAACTAGTTGTAATGGGATGTTAGAGGTAGCTTTCTGGTTTTGCCTTTTTAGTGAAGGAAATGGAAGAGTCAAACAAAGCAGTCCACATTTTGAGATGTTTGTAGAAGAATTTACCTAAAGAGACAAGACAGCTGTGATAGAAATGACCTTCAGCAGGTGTGGCAAACCAGAGTTTTATTTGGGCAACTTGTGTAGTGCCTGTTATTTTGGACATGCAAATACTTCTTCATATTTGAAACTGAGTGAGACTATTTTGAAGTCACTGTCGTTAGAAGCTTAAAATTTTGTTTTAGGTGCTTCTCTGGGTATTCATTTGAATGAAGTCTATGTTATTTTTAATCTATTTTCTATAATGGTATTGAGATGCCATTGTGACAGCGAGCTGTCAGTTAGCATATGGTGACACAGAATGTGTTTTAGGGAGCTTTATCTCTAGGATTGCAATACTTTTCAAGAATCACCTATTGGGAGTAACATCTACATTTTTATATTTGTAAATGTAAAGGGTCTGGATAAAAAACAGATTTAGTTTTCTAGTTTCTACATATAAAGGCTGGAGGATGCTGTGGCTCCTATCTGTCAAATTCCCTGTCAACCTGATATCGTTTAGTTACCCTTGCATACAATCTCAGTCAAGAGTAAATAATATTTCCATGCTTTTTCTCTTTTAAATTTTGTGTGTCAAATTTAAATTTATAGTCAGGGTCCATGGTGCGTTAAATAAACATAATCCAGATTTCTTAATTTTTCATCTCTGGGAAGGCATTACAGCTACCTGTACTACAGAATAAGTTTTTCATGCCAAGGAAGAGTCTTAAAGTGCCCAGAAATAAGTCAATTTTCCTTTTTCTATAGGTAGGAAAATGAATGTAAGCAGATCTGTTATGGCTTATGGTAAATTTAACTGTGTAAATATGCATCCTATAGAAAACATTATGAACTTCCAGCCACTTGGAACATATAAGGTGAGCATTTCTGGGACAAGGCCCTAGATTTCAGGTTTCCATCATTCATGAGTTTCCTAACTTGTTGGTTATTAGAGAAGAGTTGGATACCAAGATCACAACAGCGGAAATCTTGGGCCACTATAAGGGTTTTTTAAACTGAGATATCTGCATGAACCAAGAATTTCTGAAGCAACATGGTATCTGTGAGATTCAGGTTCCCAGTTTCAGATAACTTAAAAAAAATAATCATAATTACTTTGTTTAAATCGGTATAAATTTTGTATGTTTGGGGTTTTGTTTTGTTTTTCTTTAGAAATGAGTATAGAGAACACACCAATAATTCTTTACATTTTCAAACACTGAAAATCAAATAAATGAATTTATTAATTTATTTAGGGCTGATTAAACTGAAAAATATTCTTAAGGTGACATTGCAACATTCTTTATGAGAATTTTACTGTTTCTATACTCAAATTGCATTGTCTGAAAGACTGCTTAGTTCTGTAAATGGGAAAATCTAGAAATGAGAGTTTCATTTATTGACAATATTGTAGATGTACTGAGCAACAGGGAGAGGGACATGGCACTATGTTCTTGGTATTTTACATGGAAATTCTATGGTCTAATTCCTACCTCAAAAAAAAAAAAAAAAAGCAGATAATTACTCCGGATGAAGGAAATTTTATTATTGGTAATTTACAGACTGGGAGAGTAAAGGCACAGATTACATCCTTTAAAGTGACAAGAGGCACTGGGGGATACTGGCTTAAGTGACCTGAGCACAATAGAAAGTGATTTGAAATGTTAACTCCAGATTTTACTGCAAGAAAGAGTTCTTATATTTTTCCTCTCCAAAATTGATCTTGGAGCGCGTAATTAGTGTGATTTCATTTTACGAAGAGACACAATTCTAAGTTATGAAATTCACCTCCAGATTAGGTTTGGAATGTGAAGTTTTCTAGTGTGTGGAGAAATTAGGAAGTGAAAGTGCTAATATTCCTTGCTCTCTTTTCTAGATAACTTCACTTTCTGCTGCTTTCTGTCTGCTAAGTTTAGTGTGACATTATCTGAAAGATTGTCAGTACAAATAAAATGTCATTATATAATATCACCATAGGTTTAATAAACATCCACAGATCACAGAACACTGAGCCACAGGCTAACTTTATGAGATGGATTTTGTTGGGAATTTGCTTATTTTTGTTGTTCTTGAGTTGTTTTGTTTATTTATTTGGTTTTTGATATTTTCAGGAGGACAAAGCTTCTCAGGGCAGAATATCTTTGCATATAAACCTAAGACCAATTATTTTGCCCCACAGATTTCCAACAGACAGAAATAAAACGTACATTTGCAAAATGGAAAAAAAAAAAAAAAAGACATTTTACCTCCACTTACATATAGCTTATGCAAACCTGAAGTGCAGCTCCAGGGCACAATTCAAGATTTTATATTAAAGTGTTTCATTTGCAACCAATTATGCTCAGGATTAGATTCTACTGCTGCCTCGCTTAACGGTACAGTACCTTGATTTCAAACAACCTGATATAGGTTGGTTGAGGTTTTTTTCCCCTCTCCTCTCTCTTTTTTTCCCCTTTTCCTGTCCCTTAGAACCATCTCTGCCTTCATCAAAACAATTTCATTTGTACTTATGAAAGCATTACAGCCGGTAAGCGGAGAGTACAGAATAAGCTTAACCATTGTAGCCTTTTTCCCATCTGAATATCACGAATCTTGTATCTCACCATGGTGTAAGGTCTCTGATTACATCAACCTCTCCAAATTATGTTGAAATGGAGGCCATTCAATTTGCTACAATCAGTAACTTTCGAAAGAGCCCTGCATAATTGATTTCACAGTAATATAGGCATAGGTGAATGAGTTCCTCAGCCTCGTTTATACAATGTTTTCTTTCATTCCAAAGTGCACTATTCAGTAGAAATCACATTTTTTTCCCAACAGTTGGCAGGTAAGGCTTTTGGCATATACAAAGTTGTAAGAGAGAAAGAGAGAGCAGGGGAAAAAAAAGTGTAGAAACATGAAAATTGAAATTAATGCCCTGGGTGAAGTACCAAATGCAGAGAAGCTTTGGGTGAAATGACTACTCTTTTCTGTGTGTCTGGTCAGGATGGGGAATGAAGGATTCATACACGATACAAAAACCTGTTGAAAGTTAAATGCAGTCCCCAAGTGCAATATGTTGGAGGGGAGGAGTCAGGACGGATTTCAAAGCTGAACACTCATCTGAGGCTGAAAATATTTTGGCTGAGTTCATGAGCTAAAGAGATTAAGGGCACCTGGTTGGTGTTGGAGTTAGGGAAGTTCCAAGTTTGGAAGCTGGGTAAATACTGCTTTCACAAACAATTGAAATGAGCAACTGCTTTAACAACTAGCATGTCACACCATCTCTGCTAGTTTCTCCCACTGCAGAGAACCCGTCACACTGGCTATTGCTCCATGGACCAGCTTCTTTAGCTCTAAAGTTCCTATTGCTACTTCATAGACCTATGGTTGAAACCTCACGAATGATGCATCGCAGTGTATGTAGGATTGCATGAGTGTTTCCTGCTGGGAAAGAAATAAGAGCAACAGTGATAAATAAATAAATAATAGTAAGATAAATAAATAAATAGATAAATCCCAAGAGCAAATGAGAAGTATTAAAGTATTGGGACATGGGTAACAGTTTAAGTTATTGGAGAAAAAAGAAGTGCTGTTGGATATTTTCAATACAAAGACGGAATAGGAAAACTAGATAAGAGTTTGGAAATGGAAAAAAAAAAAAAAGGCATCCTTTAAGTTGGGAGTACAGAGCTTCTTTTATATGTTCCAAATCACTGTTTTGAGCTCTCTCTCTCCAATGATTCCAGAAGAAACCAGGCTAACTATGTCAAACTAAGCCCTGAATTTTCTATATCTAAATTTAAGCAAGAAGGATCCTGTTCATGAGGTTGACGTGCATTAAAAAGAAGCAAATATATACTTATGGGGGTGGTAATGTCACAGACAAACCAGTGGTTTAAATTACCTTTCACCTTACAATTGCATCTGTTGTATTCTCCTTGTTCTCTCAGAGTTCAGAGATCAACTGCAGGACTTATTCTTCTCATAAGAAGTGTCATGTAGCTGTATGTAGCTTTGTGTGTGTATACGAATTCCCAGCAAAAACAAAAAGTTACCTATAAGCAGTCCGTGTTTAGGAAGAATGCAGCTGTCTCTGTACAATAGTACTCCCTTGTCTGAAGAATGGGAGGTTTTATGTGTTTTTTTTGCCACAGTTTGATTATAAACCACGGAGGAAACATGTTCACTCTATTGAAATCTAAGAAGCACTAAAGTTTATGCTGCTTAAATCACTTCTAAATCTGAACTATTTGGGTCTCTGAATTTTATGATAATATTAACAGAGCTTCTGGTGAATCCCATTAATTTTTTTTTTGGTATTGTTTAATTTTACATGAGTAAATATAATTACTCCTTTTGTCAGAAGTTCTAATACCAATTTATAATTCATGGAGTTAATTATGTTAACGAGGAGGCAATCATTTTTCAACTCTCTCCTCTGTAATTTTAAAGGATTTTGATTTTTTTTTTCTCCTCTTTCTCTCTCTCATTCTCACCTCTCCTTTTACAATTTCTCTTCCAGCCATGAAGTGGGAGCATACACAATTCATCTGTGATATAATTATTTACCATGGCAACAGTTTGTGAATGGGATTGTGAAGTTGCAAATAACTAAAAAGAAGCTTAAGTGGAACAGTCTGAAAAAAATATCCTTTTCAAGACAAGTGAAGAGTCCTTTGAGGTCAGGAAAGCTTTTGTCTCCCCAATATGATAAAACAGGAGGAGGTAAAAGAAAGGATAGTCTGGGGGTTTGTTTTTCCTCCTTTGCTAAAACTTTTGCTAAAATTGGATCAGCAAATGAAAATAAGTACTTTGTATGTGTTTGTGTATGTGTGAATTGGTTTTGGGGTGTGTGTGTATGTAAAAATGACTGACAATAAAGAACATTTAAACAGACTTGAAATGTCAAGGTCTGAATTTGACAGTGCCCAGCAAGAATGAGAGAAGCTTTGGAAGATCAAATACTGAAAAACTGTGGAAAAGATAGTCAAACTTGTGGTGGCTGATTTTTCTTATTATATTCTTGAGATAAGAAGATGGCTCAAATTCACACTTGTGTGCAAGACCACCCAAAGTTTAGAGTTTTAGATGCAGATAGAGGAAATTGATTGAAATAAACTGGTATAATCTTTGCATTTTGCTTGAGGCTGCTACTGACAACCTTTCCCTACAACCCCTCCCATTAAATCATCTATTGAGTATTTTAGCACTGGTAGTCCAGAATCAAAGAAATCTATTGAAGTTCTTCAAAGGCACATTGAGCTGCATATGAAAAGAACAACAATAACAACAGAACCTCTTCCAGATATGCCATGGTTTACAGTTTACCCACCCGGGACTATAGTTAGGTGCCATATTTACCCTGACTCACAGCCATAATGATTTCAGAATCAAAATATTTCAGAGGAATAGATAAAAAGCCATCAATACACTTCATTGAATGTTAATCAATCCAAGAACACTTTGAAAAGTCTCCTGCCCAGTTGGTGGCTTGAAAGGGGATTCTGTAAGATGTCTGTCCAACTTCCTTTAAAAGTCAGGGTAGATATGTCTCTACCCTTGAGAAAGATCCCACTTTCCTTGACAGATAAGCTGAGTCCCAAACAATAAAGGTCTTTTCAATGACACCAGTAGAGTTATGATCATGGCCAGTGAATGAATGTGGAAAGATGATGTACAGAAAAACATTAATGGCACACATTTGCTCTGACAGTCATGAAAGATTACTTTTTTGCTAAGTAAGTATGTTAACTCAAACAATACTACTTGGGATCCATTCCTTACAGAACCTTCTTGAGGTAAGTCACACAAGCAGAGGACAAAGCCCCTTGTTTCTAACTGCTCTGTTTGCTCTGAAAACATCTGGCAACAATCCTGAACAATCTCAAACAGATGAAAAATGTAGCATCCCTTGACGGTAGAGCATGCAATGCTTGGTTTCCTACGGCTTTATGGCATGTTGTTGGGCTTTCTAACAGGAGATGAGCTCTGAATGAAGATTTTCCTGAACGTGAGACATTAATAAAATTTGGATCTTAGCCTTGATTTTCTCATTTCCCACAGGAGGCAACCTTGCATGGCTGCTTCTCCCTCAAAGGGATAAATAACACATTCTCACTCCTTTTATTATATAAGAATTTTATAAAAACTAGGAATTTAATATTTTTTCATCACTACACCAGGCAGATGTCGTTTACATGTGGTGTTGTGGGATATGGTGTAGGGAAGAACTTTGTAGAGTAGGGTAGATGGTTGGACTCGATGATCCCAAGGGTCTTTTCCAACCTAGATGATTCTATGATTCTATGATTCTAGATCAAAAATTGTTATGAAGAGGTGGGTGAATAGACAGATATGCATGCATAGACAAGTTGATCACTTAACCCAGAAAAAAAATTCTTGCTGCAGTTGTCTTTTTTTTTTTTTCTTTTTACTTTTTACTCCTTTTCGTTCCTCTACCAATGGAATTCCTCTTTTTTTCTTAAGTGTCACTCAAATGTGACAAAAGCTGGAATGTGCATCAGTGACAGATTTAGGGATTTGTGTTTCCCTGTTCATGGATTGGAATGAAAACAACGATACATTAGAAAAGGCAGTTTTCCAGCTTCATATAAAAAATAGGACTTGACAGACAGATTTAGAGCTGCATTTAGGTTCTGAAGGTGCAGGGAGACACCTAATAGGATTTTCAAAAGTATGTGACCACTTTTGGGGAGCAAATGGAATTAGGAGCCTAAGTCTTCTAACTGCGTTTCTAGATCACCTTCAGGTGCTTATTTTCATGTTTTGATACATTTTAAAAAGCCACCTTCTGTTCCCATCAGTGAAATATTCTGGGATTTCAGCAATAATTCAAGCATGATGGACTACATTGGTTTTGTGTAGGAAGTGCCTTTTGCATGAAACCATAAGGGATGTGTGTACTGTTACAAGCATGTCCTGATATTCACAGTAAAAAAAACCCAAGAAATCAGTTACTCAGAAGTTCTCATGTAAAAAAAGCCCCTGGTGAGGCAGAAGAAAACTTCCTGCAAACTTGTTGCTTTGTGACTCAGATTATGTTGATTTTTGTAACTCACTGTTCTATGAGTGAGAAAACTAGCTGCATTACAAAAGAAGGATGTGACATGCATGTGTGTCTTGCAGACTCTGTGTCAAACAAATTAGAAAGTTTACAGGGCTTTCAGCAGTTTGCTGCAAAATTATCCACAGGAAAAACTGCCAGCACAGTTCCAGCTGATACAACAGATACAACATTTCAAATGTCACTGTCAATATTAATTTAAGTGCTGCATGTATATCAGAAAAAAAGAAGAAGTTTCCACTCCTATGGCAATGACAAGCTGCCTTGGAAAGGCCACCTCAGTGGCATTTTCCAAAAAGCTGGGAAGAAGTTTTTCCAATGACTTGGGACCCATTTGCAGGGACCAATACATCAGGCATACGTTTTTCAGACACCTGACAGCAGTGTAGTGTCAGACACCAGTATAGTTTCTAAGTAGATCAGATTTATATTGCAAAACAATGTAGATTTTAGGATAGGAAGATTCTTAGAAACCTTGGGGTAGAGAGAAAAGCTGAATGACAGTCTTTCCACATCATCTCCTTCCTTCTTTCTTACTTATTGGAACTTCAATATACTGGGTCTAAGGCTTGTGGATATTTTCAAATAAAAGTGGAGTTTTTTACATAGTGGCTTCTTTAACAAGTCATTTCTCCTTCCCTTAGTCCTGCTTTAATCCACTCAAGCAGTATAAAGGGCTCAAATTTACCTTTGAGGATGCCTCTAGAACTTCAGGTTCTTTTTTAAGCCCAGCATTTCCTGCTGTTCAATGTATATTGCCCGTCATTGCAAGCTTCGAAACATATACCACTGGTGTATTACCTTTACTAGCATATTTGGAAAGCTGTAGTCAAAAACCAGCATTCAGTATCTACCACTTAAACAAATGTAGATTCCACCTTCATAAGTGTTAAGTTCAAGATACTAATAGTAGGTGAAATACAGGTGACAAGCAACACCAAGTTTCATCAGTTTCTACGATCCCTTGAATGTGGTTTTAATACCCTTCTGTATGACTTAGTCCCTTTCTGTCACTAACGTTTTAAGATTCAGATGCTCAGGTTCCTAACCATTTGAACAGGTTTGTATTGTGATAAAAAAATCTGATGGCAAGATTAATACAAGCGTCTTGGACCAAAGGTCTTCCTTTTTCAAACCATACAAATTCATTGCTGCAAAGACATATTACATGTGGCACCTAAGGTGTTATTCAGACCTGTCTTTCTTTGGATAAGTTTTCCTCTCTACTATATATATATGATGCATATATGTATATAAATGATCATCAAATGGTAATAACCTAAAATGCAATAACACATCAGGTCTTAATGTAAAGTTCAAATCCATTTGTTTGCCTTGGATGTTTGCTTAAGTGAATTTGACCTTCCCTTCCTTCTGTAGAAAATCTTCCTGTTATATGTGTTGTTATAGACTGTGGCATCCGTATAGCACTTTCTTCTTCCTTATATCATGGAAACAAACAAGTTAATTGATGGTTGAGTAAAGAAGTTCTTTTATTTAGTTGCAGTGGATTCTTGAAAAGTGTGTTACATAACATTTCGGAAATTTACCCTCCTTTAATCTGCGGCCAGCGAGGAACTATATATCCAACTAACCCTTTTATTCACTGGGAAAATAAACCCAAATACAGTAACATCTAAATAATTATCAGGAGTCTGGCTGTGCTGGCAGGGCACAATGTACAAGATTCAATTTTAACTAGAGATTACAGCCCAGCAACCTTGTAGCCCTGAACGTCAAACAGCCATGTCACCTTCTCCCATCAGGGAGCGTGTCAGGACTCACATAGGCAGGGTGACTTTTCGCCAGAGGTGATATATCTTGTATTTGAAAGAGTAAGAGGAAAAAATGTCAGATGTTCTCTGGCCCACACCTCCTCTTCCTTTTTCAAATCAAAACAGGCAGAGCCACTTCCTAGTGTGATATTCCCTTTGCAGCCCTTCTCCTCCAGACCACTGAACTCTCACAAAGCACCTTGACGAGCAGGGTTCACTCTGCACCTCTTACCAGGCCATGATGAACTAAACATCCCAGGGACATTTTATGCTGCTTGAATCTCATGGATCAACTTCCGTCATCCTTGAGTAGTAAAATGGAAAAGTAGTTAAGTGCTTACCTTACTGTCAGTCTGGATTTCAGCTCCCATCTAACTGCTTTGGACTTGCAATTTGTATGTGCATGTGTGTGTGTGTGTGTGCTGCTGTTTATGTGTGCTGCAGTCTGTGGCTTGCTCATGCAAGAGATACCTGCCTCCTCCCAAGCAGCAGATTTCTTCTGCAAAATGGGAGGGCTGCATATGGGCGGCAGATGCACCAGAGTAAAAACAAGTTACTCTGGGTTTAGACACGTGCAGCGTAGACATGAATGAGGCCTGTAAAACTGAGAAAAAAGCCAGGCAAAACAGACAATGATTGTTTCTCAACATTAAATGCCCATTTCCCATGAATTTCATATTTACACTATTCAATGTTTTGAAAATCCAACTGTGAGCTCTTCTTCCTACTTGCCAGTGTGGTATTTCTCAGTGCCAAGATGTGGTCTCCCAGACCCCAGTGTAAAGCTTGTTGCAAGACAGTGAGGGAAAAGCCTGGGCTTCTGCTGCTTATGGTGGAAGTGCTGCTCCACATGACAGGAAGGATTTCACTTTCTAGGGAAATCTGCTTCCTTCCTCTGGAGAAATGGAGGATAGGGCAGGGCAAGGAAGGGAAGGGAAGGGTTCTTTTTGTTTTGTTCATCCTCATTTCTCAGCATGGTTGGAAGAAGTTAATTGTCTTACATCTTAATATATTGCTCTTCCAAGAGCTATATAGTTCACCATATGCAACTGTTTAAAGCATTCGAATACGCTTTCTGTGTGCACAGTTTTCTCTTTCAGTGTCCTCCCTTGACTGCCTTTTCCTAGCCTCGTTCTTTAATGCAAAGGACATTTGCAATGAAAATGGGATCTTTGCTTCTTAACAGTTCGTCTGTTCCTGCTGCTCATTTCCCCACCTGAAGTCACAATCCTCCACTTGTGACCTCACTGCAGGTTGCTGTGGTGAGAGGATTATGAAGTTGTAGATAGAGGTTTATAACTTCAGGAAGAGAATGAGCAACCAGAGCAGATGGACTTCCCTGAAATGAAGTTCCTGTCTTCATGCAAATACTGTGAATGATAAAAGGACAAGAGGGAAAAATGGCAGAAATTACACAAACAAGATTGTTTCTAAATACAGAGCACAATTATTAGTTGTCCCATTACATGTCTGGAGCAGGGTTAATAGGATAGACCCTGTAAGTCATCAAGCAGTTCAGAGAAGTGATCAGCATTTGCACAAATTTAAAAGCAACCTTCAGGCAGCTCTGATATGTCCCTAGTACTGCTGGTGTCTGCCTGCTATTTTGGGTGATACTAGATTTAAATCAGGATGGTCTGTGGAAAGGAAAATAGCACAAGTCTTTATAGCTTGAAATAAGAACCAATTACCACAATCAGAAACTGTAACTCACATATTTTGTGGTTCAGGCTCACAGAGGGACGCTTAGCAGTGAGTGACGCTGGCAGTGAAGACCATTCCAGGAGAGCTGTAGGGCAAGTTTCTCATAACTGGCTAGATTTCCTTGGAAGCAGTTTTCTGAGATGTATTTCTATCCTACCATGGGGACTGTGATGTAAAGGTATGCAGGTTTACTCAGCTTGATGCAGGTAACTGATGCAGTGCAACTCATATCTACTTGCTCCTAGAAGCTGCATTAGCACAACACTGGAGCTGAGTTATAAATGCCTTCTCTTCAGCAGCTGAAGCTGACTACCTTCAGCAATAGTCAGCTCTGGCTGTTAATTTTGAGCCCTCTGTGCTGTGTTCCTAGTGTGAATATGCCTACAGATATACTTTTTACCTAGTGTACTGCCTCATTATGCATCTGAGAAAGAAACAGCCTTTATCTATATGACAAATCAGTAGACCCAGAACACCCTTTATCTTTGTAGGGAACAGTGGTCACCAAACCCAGGGACTGCTTATTACTACAGTCCTGCAATCCGCTGCAACCAAAGTCTCTCCAAGTTTGTAAGGCACACAATTCCACTGTTATTGACACACTGCAGGAGCAAAATCTCAGCTTTCTTATCTCCTAGTATGTGAGACCTAACACGGTATCAGTGAAAAAGCATGAGACTATTTTGCAGTCAGGGACTGAGCATAACACAGTTTTCTCCTTTTCTTTGGACACCAGGCCTCCTCTGCAGCATAGATCCACAAGCTGTCTCCGTGACACATGGTTCCACAGAAGCCACATCTCGGTGTCATGTTGCCTGGCTGTGTCGATAAATGGGAGCATGGAACAATCACTGCAGACCTCATAAGTACTGTCCCCCTTGCTCTGGCATATGAGACAGGAGCTGGACAATTGAGTCTTCCTTTTTGACATGTCTGCCTGAGCATCTCAGTTTTCAGCTGATTCAACCTCATAAGAGAGAAGTGTTAGTAAGTCTTGGAGATGCAGAAATAGAGAATTATCTTGATTATCTTACTTGTTTTCATCTCTCTGCCTGTGACATTTAAGCAACTTGTATTATCTAAACAATTTTGCAGGTCCTGAAATGGATCATGGGAAGGATGTCCACTTGATTTATAGAGAAGCTGTAATTCAAGTGCATTATTTGTAATAGGCACTGATTGTTCAACATCTTTAAATTTAGTGTCTAAACATCTATCCATTCCTCATCCTGTGAACCACCTGCTTGGATAGACTTCTGGGAGGGAGCTAGGCTATAAGTGAGCCACAAGAACACCTTTCTCATCTGTCCATGGCATATAAACACAACATCAAGATAAGATCATTTAAAAAAACAAAAACAAAACAAAACAAATTAACAAAATTTTAAAAACCTTCCTATTAAATGCAACCCTGATGGGGCAAAATTGAAAACAAAAAATGTGAAAACACCACTGGGAGGGAAAATGTCAACCAGCTTTGGGCAAAAGTTTCAGACAGACATCGCTTCCACTGCTGAATTGGTATGATGTGTCAGTATGGATGACACTATCATTGGATACATCAAAGAGTGCGTTAGAAACATGCTTGCTACAAAAGGAAACACTGGTTGTGCATCCCTGAAAAGCAATGGCATTGACACAAAAGAGCTTGTCAGAGATAGCAAAGGGAAATGCCAGCAACAGTTTTGCAAATATAATGATTCCATCAGTACATTGGAGAGACGAGCAATAAAAATGATGGGAGTGGTGCTGGTCACATCATTTAATGTAGATAACATTTGCTATGAATTTAGCCTCTTTTATTCCTTAAAAATCCTCTGCAAACTGTTACTGGTTGTTACAAAGAAGTCCTTATTCATTGAGTTGATGGCTAGGAAGGTCCATTAGGTCAACCAATCTGACCTCAAAGGAGTAATGGATTATTAAAACAGCATCTAGTGGCCTTATTCCAGTTCGGAGGCTTGCAGAACTCTCTCTATGGATAAACAGTTGCTGGGCCAATGAATTTATAATCAAACTGTGTAAAATGTGGGAGATGGAATCGAATCATGCTGTTAAAGCAGATCAGTAATACAGTCTAGCCAAAAAGTCAGGTTTTCCGACTTGAAAGCTAGTATGAAAGACTCTGGAGTCTATTGCCTCTTTATCTTGCCTTCATTATTTGCAGATCCCCATCAGTGAGTACTGCCATAATGAGTCTACTGCTTATTCAAGAGATATTTAATAGATGTTTGGCTTTGTTTTGGAGTTTTTGCTGGGTTTTTGGGCAAGTTTGTTTGGTTTTGCTTTATTTTTTGTAATTTTTTTTGTTTGTTTTTGGTTTTGTTTTTTTTTCCTTCTGTACAGCTGAAATAAGACTTTAAAAGGTGTGTATGTTATAATAGATACTTAGGAACAAAGAAGTAGAACCCTTTCCAAAAATGTATTCCTACTTCTTAGAATTTAGCCTTCCAATCTAAGCATCATTTTCAAACAAACAAACAAAAAGAAACTCACAAAGAATAAAATACTGAATTTTTGCACTAAAAGTGATTCAGGGAAAAGTAAGTTTTCCTTCCCAGTATATTGCCTCAAAAAATGCATCCTTCTCAGGATCTGTTTACAGAGTAGATAACAATTTTTAAAATTTTGTATTAAAACAAGACAGCTGCTGTGTAATTTAAACTCTCTTAATACAGATGTGTGTATAACTAATGAATACTTATGTGTCCTTTAGTAACTAAAGATAAATATTTTAAAAAATATATTTTTGATGGGTATTTGTGTGCATTCAAACTGCTTTAGCAACATCACTGGAAGGAATAACTTCAAAGAGGTAACTTGCAGTTTTTCTCAAAGGCTACTGAAGTTCACAAATAGTTGTCTGTACTTCTATGAAACCAATCACAAGTGTTTTCAGTGTGATTTTATGAGGAAAGCTCAACCCCATCACCAGAGACTGAGTGAAAGTTTGCCAGTATGAGCTCTGACCAGATATTTTTACTATCTGAAGTATGTAAACACCAAAGGGAGGAGCCATAATTAGAATGATGAGCAGATGGTCTGACAACCAATAAGTTATCATAGCAAAGAAATGGAAAACTGTAGTGGGATGTTGGGAAGAACATCCTCATCAGCCGCGATTATGATGCTTGAAATATTCTCTCTGAGAAGTTGTGAAAATCACCACATTTGAGACTCTTAGTTAGAACACAATATATAATTTAAAGCAGTATCTTCTAATATAATGTGACATCTCCTATATATATGGAAACTGTTAAAAAAAAAAAGGAAGTTGTGAAATCTCATGTCAGATGTAGTCTGCACTGAAGCCAAATATATATAGGAAATAGTAGAATGAAGTAAACAAGTGAAGGGATCTGTGAAAGGTAAGAATTGTTCTTAGTTGGTTTAAAAATATATATTTTACAAATGTACAACTAATTTTTAGATTCTTAGAATTTCTAATTCTATGTGCCCTTATTTCTTCAAGTTATATAACAAGGATATTTTTTCCAAGGACAAGAAGATTTTTCCATTATCCCATGATGGCCCAATAGCTTAAAACATTTGGTTTACTCTTTTATGCACAAAAACTGAAATGATGTTTATGTGTATACCTATAACCATACCAAAGTCCCATTAGATAACCAATATGACTTGTTAAATCAGGACTTTCTTACTTTTAAAAAAAGAACAAACAAACAAAACAACAAACAAAAAACCCCAACCCAAACAAACAAAAACAAGAAAAACAAAACACTACCACAAAAAAAAAAACCAAAAAAAACCCAACCTAAAAAACCCCCCAACAAAACATTAAAAACTGGCACCTAAATGATCCATTTGCAAAGTAAGGCAACATGTTTACCATTTCTGTACCAGTCCATTCCAATTGGGATCCTACTCAAGCAAAATTGCCTATGAAAGAACATGGAATTCAGGCAGTTACTAACTGAATAACTTAAATTCAAAAGATTTATACAAAATAAATAACCTCCATTACTACTGTAGCTATATATCTATCTATTTTTTATTCAAACTCACTTGCAACTCCATTGGAAAAAAAAACATGAAAGCTTTATCAGCCCTATGCCATAACAAAAGCCTCTGACAGAGGGCTAGGAAAGCCACACATGTTCAAACTGGATTGTTTTTTCATTCACTAAATTTACCTCCACACATGAAAAGGATCAGAAAAATAACATAAACCACAGAGGCTGGGGGCAAGAAATTAAGAATTACATTAGAGTCTTGGAAACAACAGACCCTGAAATCTTTGGTTTTACAAGAATGACAGTGCTGTCTTCCCTTCAAGTTATTATGTCTCAGCTTTTACAATTCTGAAGCCTAAAAGCAGAGATCTGTCTTTGGGACTGTTTGTTGAACACAAGGAGGTCCAAAAAGCGATCAAGAGTATCAAATGGACATATAGTCCTTAATGGAGTGACCTTTTTGCTGTTGGAGAACAGGGAGAATGAGCAAGATATGATTTATTTTTGAGACCCGCAATCATTTTTTAGAAAATAAAATACAGGGTTACTCTGGATTCAGAGAAGTGGAACACGCTACATGCACTTTTGAACACAACCTAGAGGCTGGTGTGAGGCCATCAGAAAGGTTATGAAAGAGCTGAGACCGGGAAGCACCATGAAGCCCTGGGCTAAGTTGGCCCTGACTCTAATGACAATCAATCTAGTTCAGGGCCAACTCTGGAGAGGGCTTTCTTACCCAGAACTTGAACTGCAATCAATGCAGGTTATAGGGCCTTTTGAATAGAAAGTATTGCAGAACAGGAGATGGATCTGCTTATGCCCGGAGCCCTGAGCATGTAGCACATGGGGGAAGATAATGGTGGTTAGAAGAATACATTGACCCACTATTTTGTCACAACAGTACACTGCAGATGTTGGTTAAGATTAGTAGAAAGACATTTTGGGGGTTTAATTCTTATCTAAGTCAGTAACAAAATGCCAGGAAGCTTATATTTATCCGATCCCTCACTCCAAGCTTTGACACAGTACCACTGGACAAAATGTCTGATGAGCAGTGTAATCATAGAATGGTTTGGGTTGGAAGGGATGTTAAAGGTCTTCTAGTTCTAGCCCCCTGCCATGGGCAGGGACACCTCCTACTGGACCAGGTTGCTCAAAGCCCCATCCAGCCTGGCCTTGAACACTTCCAGGGATGGGGCATCCACAACTTCTTCGGGCAACCTGTTCCAGTGCCTCACCATCCTCACAGTAAAAGATTTTTTCCTAATATCTACCCTCAATCTACCCTTTTTCAGTTTAAAACCATTACCACTCATCTTATGACTACACTCCCTGATAAAGAGTCCCTCCCCATCTTTCCTGTGGCCCCTTTAGATACTGGAAGGGGCTATAACGTCTCCCCAGAGCCTTCTCTTCTCCAGGCTGAACCCCAACTCTCTTAGCCTCCCTTCATAGGAGAGGTGCTCCAGCCCTCTGATCATCTTTGCGGCCTTCGTCTGGACTCACTTCAACAGGTCCACAGCCTTCTTATGCTGGGGGCCCCGGAGAGGGATGCAGTACCCTCTCACTAGAGCATAGAGGGAGACAATCATCTCCCTTGACCTGCTGGCCACACTTCTTCTGATGCAGCCCAGGATGTAGCTGGCATTCTCAGCTGCAAGTGCACATTGCCTGCTCATGTTGAGCTTTTCCTCCACCAACACTCCCAAATCAATCTCCTCAGGCATGTTCTCAATCCATCCAAATGTTACCCATCACAAGTAGCCAGACGATACATTTCAGTATCCAAAGCTTCTAGATTTGCTCTTGAATCGACTTTAAGTTTTGTTTCAGAAATGACCCCTGCCAAAAGCTCATAGGAATAACAGGCTAGTTGATCCTCCATTTTTATGTGGACTGTGAGGAAGCTGTTAGTCCAGGTGCTCTTTTCAAATATCTTACACATAGGAAATGAATTTTTTGATGTGGATATCCCTGTCAAACAGGGACTAGATTAAGACTGTATTTTTGGCTTACTGAATGAAATAGACACTCTACCATTACCAGCCAGAGAGAGTAATTCAATTGAACAGTAATTCACAGGTAAAAATTCCAATCTTGAAAATAAAATAAGTTGTTCTTTTGGAGATAAGATTACTTGTTATTTTTCACCATTTTGATTAAAGATTACTTAATTAATCAAATTAATTTGATTTTGATCAGTATAGTATGGGGCTTTTATTTCCACATTTGGCAGCTACCAGCAAGGGACACAGAAGAGAGAGTGAGTCAAATGGCTACACATCCACATAATCTAGATTCACTCTAAAACAGGTCTGATGAGTTGTGCCTGAAATGATGTAGACATATGTGGAAGAAAAACAGAAAAATACATGTAACAAAATAATTTCAAAGATTTGAGGAATGTAGCAATCTCTGGTAGATGACGGACTACTTTTCAAGTAATACTGCATTTATTTTAGCACCTGGCTAACTTGCCTTTCGTGTTCATGGTTGGTGTTCATTGGGGTTTTTTTAAAAGATTTTTTTTCTTTTTTTTTTTCTTTTTTTTTTTATATTAATAATATGTTATATTACTTACCCACTCAGCCTCCTGAGAATTCCCAGAGTTTCTTTTCAAGACCAGATATTACAGAGATATCTAAGCATGTCACCTCTGTCCTCTCAAACTCAATAACATTGAAATTCCATTCTCAATAGACATTAGTTTCTTCAGTGGATCAAGATGGACAGCACTCAATTTCTGCTAACATTTTTGCATTTTTTCCCAAAGCTGGAATTCCTTCCTCTTCTGTCCCCAGCTAGGAGTGTGTGACCTATAATTATCTCCTTCCTACGTATCTATTATACAGGGCCCTTTACCCAGTAACCCACTGATGCCATGCTGGAAGAAAATTTGGGTCCTTTACCTTTCCATTTTTGTTTCTTAAGGAAAACTTCCAGACACAGGCAATACTTTCACTCCACTACAAACTGGATTGTTGTAATGGGAGTTCAGTACTGAGGTTTTCTATCTGTGACCTTGAACTTTTGGGAGAGTTAGAGGATTATTCAAAAAGGGTCGTTTACATAGTTGGTAAGAAAAACAAGTTCATTGCCATGAAGTTTGATTTCTTGACAGTGGGAGCTATAGGGCTCCTGGAAAAAGTTTGAAAGGTCAGCAAATAGAACAGATTGTTGAAAACTAATGTTCGGGTACCAGCTGTAATGACTGAAGTGAGCTTCAGATTGTACTAGTGCAGAGCTGGGCTCTGAGGGAAAGGTATTGTGTTTGAACTGAAGAGCTTAATTTCTCATCTGTAAAATACGAAATAAAGTCCCATTCTCATCTTCCTTCTCATCCCCTAAACCTGAGAAACATTCCAATGTTGAAAAACATCACCATGGAGGAAAGAAATTCCACCTCATCTTCCGTTGGAGATGATACTTTGGACCATTTCTGCCCAACCTGGATTCAATTCCATTTTTTAGCACAGAAGAAAATGGAGCCAGATGGGAATGATAAAGCTGTCTATACATTCACTTCATTCAAAGCTGCAAGCTGCACTGAAAAGAATGCATATTTCTTTGTGCTCTGAGACATAATGTAGGTAGGGAAAAAACCACAAACCAATGCATGACAATATAATATTGTCCAGGTACTGCACAAGACCATGTAATCTAATATGTGTGTGTGTGTGAGTGTCTTTATGTGTGGGAAGGAGGGAAGAGGGAAAGACAAATTAAGGATTTTCTTCATTGTTGCTATGATGGGAGTTTTATTTGGAAAAAATGTTATAAAATGCTGGGTGAAAACAATCATCTTCAATAATTTTTGTGCTCCCTGATGACTCTATTTCCTTGATTTCAAGCCTAGCTGAACTTTACCTAGTACTGACACATGATCTCAGGAGCTCATTTGTGCCTTCCTAGACCTGCCTTCGCACATCCCCTCTGAGGGACAATGCACAAACTATGTTCAAGGCACCTACCTCCAGTCACCCTGCCAGAGACAAGACAAGGAAAGGACTGCTTACTTAACATTTAAAAAGCAAAAGCTATGTATACTGCTTAAACAAAAAACAATTGATCACCAATAGTAAGCGAACAACGTTTAGCCATAGCACACAGACCTTGAGGGATTTATGAGCAGCTCCAAGCTCACCTCTTGACTTTAGATGGAAACTGTGCTGCTTCTCTGAGTAGCAGACTCTGACCAGTAATGTCTTGTGCAAATGAATTTATATATTTTCTCAGCTTGTATTCATATTCTACAAAAGGTAAATATCCCCCAATTGTACCTACGTGGAGCTGAATTATCGACTTCATCTTTGAAGTGTAAATGAGCTGAATGAAAACATACTTAGATTGCAACACAGGAGCTATTCCTACTAGCTGATTTATAGTGCATTAACTGTCTAGTAAGGAAAGCCTTCTATTGCTATGGATTTGTAATCCCCCAGTCCAATTATCCTGAAGATGAAGGCAAAATGCCATCCACTGTATGAGGCGATCAATAGTGGTCATTTCTTAAAATTCTTTACTTCCCCTTCTTCCAGCAATCCAGGTTACAGGTTCTTCCATAAATTGCTCTTTCATGGTTTATCAGTCCTGCTGTTTCTAAAAGCCAGAGTTATGGACTATGGTTATGAAAATAAACTGCTGTAAACAATCTTTCAGTAGGTTAAAACTATCAGTATTTATGGAGAATGAAAACTCCTTTAGAAACTTCTAATCACCATAGTCTGTCTATATAAAAATTAATCCCTGACTAAATATATATTTCAGGAAGTGAAGAGAAACAGAATACTTATATGACCAAAAAAAAAAAAAAAAAGGCATGTCTAATTATTACAAACCTATACCTTTTTATTATTTTTATTAAATAAATAAATAAATATATACACTAAGTCATACCATATGAAAAATTCAAGCCCCCCAATTCTCCTGTTAGTGTTTGCTAAAGGGCATTATATCTTCATGCATATTATTCCCAAAGTCTCATTTGAAAGAGAAGAGGTGGCTTCTTATTTGCCAAAACATCATATCCACTTGTTTGGTCTTCTGTCTTCAGGCATGCATTTTTCTCTGTGGAAAACTTTCTTCTCAGTCTTACCAGTTTTGTGTCACTATGTAAACTTGTTTGGATGCTTCTCAAAACTTCCAACATAAACACAGTCGTCAGTTTATTTGAAAAATACTGTTTATTGTAAGAAAATACTGAATGTTGCACAGCCAGTTTATGTCATATTTGTGTGTCTGTTTCTGTCTATTTATATTTGATAAAGCAAGATATTTCTCTCGTTTTAGAGGTAGATAAATAAAGACTTAACAATTGAGGTTCATGCCATAGGTGTAGATGCTTGAAAGATTAATGTTTTCATTGGAGTAACTAACCCTCAACATTTATTACCAATGGAGATCTAGTTATTACAGTCATTGCAATCTAGGATGAGATCCCTCTCATCCTCAGGTACCTGTATAAAATATGGTAAATATATATTCTATGCCCTCCCTAAATTACTGATTTAATCTATTAAGAACAAAGACAATGAGGAATGGCTGCCTGCAATGGTGACATCTAGCTTGTATCTATCTGAAATAAGGTTAAAATTAATCCCATCCCTATCATTAAAAGGAAGATAGCAATAAGCCAAAGAGTCTCAGTGAGGACTAAGGTATTTTTCGAGATCAATACCATTGTCAAGATTGCACAATGAGATTGGAATGGGTCTCAGCCTCTTGAAAGCACCTATTCTGCATTCTACAGTGATTTGAGATCATAAAATAATCATAACCTCCATTATTTTAATTCAAACAGGTTAGATTACTGTGTTATCTGGAAATAGAAATATTGTACATAATTTTGGGCCACAGTTTAAATTTCTATGATCTTTTCTAGCAAGATAAATGACCTGTGTTTGGCGGAAGCTAAGTAAATCAGTGTCCAACACCACATTAAGATCTGGTTGTCTTAGTTGCACACAGGATTCTTTAAAGCCACTGCAGACTATGAAGAACGGAGGATGCATGAGTGACTGAATAGCTTTTTCCATCACTGGGTTTTTGTTATTCTAGCAATCAAGGTACAGGCGTTTTTGTCTCTACAATATGGAAGTTTCTTAAATTTATTCACAAAATTTTATTCACAAAATTCATTTATGAACTAAGAAATGATCTACTTTATAGATTAAAAGCTATGGATTAGAATAACTGTGGATTAACTATGGATGACCTTATTCAAGGTCATCCAGGAGATCTAAATATGCTCCTGGCATCAAATTCTACTGTCCTGAACCCCTTTTCACACTTCTACTCATTGGAACTGGTTTCATATTTAAGGAGTTGCCTAAGAATCACAGAGCTACATGAAATTCAGTTTTTTATAAGTGATCCTTCCATTTTCTTGGGAAATATACCATTCTGTTTGGGCTCAGGCAAGAATAAATTCTGTAGGTACAATGGAAACACAGCTATCCCATTTCCAGGAGAATTTTTTATCTGCACTACTCTATAAAGCTTTTGCCTAACTTCAAAGTTCAGATGTTACTTTGTAAAGGCAGAATTAATTTTCTTGATTGCTAATCCATCACCACTAAGTATGATGCATATGGTATCAAACATAGGTATTTCTGCTATCATTAATTGTGGCACATTGTCACAACCGATAAGGAAATGCAGTATGAGAACAAGAAAACAGTCGCTGGATTTGGCAGCTTACCCTTGTTTTTGTAGTCACCATGGCAGGTACCAACCGAAACCCTTAACTCAGGAGGTTGACTGTGTGAATAAGGGAGGAAAAGAAACTCAGGACTTGGAGAGCATCAATCATTCAGCTGCGTTGAATCACAGTCAGTTTGCACTGCTGTTGTTCAGTGAAAGATAAAGATGGATAGGTCTGAAGGGGGGAGAAAGGGAAAGTTCTGTAAAATATCCTAATGCTCAGGAGCAAAGGCATAACTTTTGGCCCTGCAGATTTTGCTAGAGAAAAGGAGGGGCAGTGACACAGAGGATGAGAGAAGGAAATTAACATGTGCTTGATAAAAGAGAAATCAAATAAGGAACTGCGGTTTAAATGGCAGATAAAGTATAGCTGAAGTGATAAGTTTCATATGAGAGACAGGAAAGGAAATTAAAAAAACATAAGTTAGCAGGGTAGAAAATATCTGGGTCCAAGCCCAACATCTGGTAGAAATACTCAGGTCAGGAAGAACAGGATGAACTGTTTTCTTTTTCAAGAAAGAAAATCCTAAAGTGTTAGGGAGGGCTTCGGAAAAAGATTTGCTTTTCTGTTTCAGTTTATGGGGAAAGAATAGAATCACTGAAATACTGTCAATTACAGATTAAACCATTTTATTATTAAATCAAAAAAGTCAATGGAGATAGATCCTTTTGAGATTGTATAGCTGTTCCCCAGAGTAGCCCCATAATATGGCAAGTTTATATAAGCAGAGAGATAAGCAAGTGAATCCTGCATTTTAAAACTAGAAGAAGCTGTTACTATTATCTTTGCTGACCTCCAGTGTAATGCAGACCTTGAACAGCACAATGATTTCTGCATTAGATGAAGAACTAGTGTTTGAAAGTTTCTGGACAGTGCTGCAGCTCATATTGCAGCAGAAGGAGGGTCCCTTTAATTCATCCAGACATCTCAAAATTATATTGAAATCTTCTCCAGCCCCTAGTTTAACCCAGTGGCTGGGAGGAAAAAAAGATAATTTGAAACCACCTTAATCCTGCTCATTTATTGCTAAACTGTGAGTTGAATGTTATATGACTTAGTAGCGCAACATAGATTTTTAACAATATTGCATTATTATTGTCTTTACTATGAAGGGAAACTTAGTCTCAAGAAATGGGCTCTGGATTAGATTACTTTCTTCTCTTTTGAGTTTTCTAGATAGTAGGCCTCCATAGGTTATATAGGGATATAGAACTGAGACAAGGGATTGGCCTGACTCTCCTACTTTACTGTCAATTTAGGTATTTTCCTCTATTTAGGGTGGGTTGGTTTTTTTCCCTTCTAAATGTGAACTTCTTATCAAATCAATCCCTGACTTTTCAGTAAAAACTAGAAATAGACTTCAGCAAAATACCTGTTCCCATTCCACATTGAACTCTGTTCTGCAGTCCTGCTTTTCTCAGCTGTATATATCGAACGGGCAAATTGCAGGTCTCTGCACTGGTGACTTCCAGAGTGTATTTCCACTCCCCTCATAGGACCTCTGTTTCTTATTTCTCTGTTGGTTAATGTTAAACTATTTTGCTCTCACAAATCATTCATGCTCATCCTCCTGTAACTTTATGAATCTTCAGCAGTTTCATGTATCTTCATTTAAGTGAGCTAAAAATAGCTGTTCTGGGATCAGGAAGTAAAACAGATGCTATAACAATGTTGTAATAACAATAATAGGACGATCATCACAGTAACAATAAACAATGGTAATATTGATAAGCAATCACTATTCTTTTCACTTTTAAACTACACTAAATATATAGTAAATTATACTACAAATATATGATACATTGCATGATGTGTTACATACTGTTCCTCACATATTTTTAATTCAAACTTTTTTTAATATACATGTATATTTAAATGTGTACATATATGTATGCTTTTACGTTTGTATATACACACACAAATAAACACAGCTTTAACTGAGCTAGATCTACTCTGCAGAAACAAAGCCACATATTTAAATAGCACTAAATTTATTTGAGTCATCTTTTAAAATCTAGCCTTGTTTTCTAGATACTGCACACACGTTCATGAGGAGACGAATATCTTTTTGGTACAGAAACATACCCGACAACATATGTAAGTTCTGTCTCCTTGCAATGCATTCTGCTTCATGGAGGAGTTTATCACCGAGGGTACCCGTGTAGTGCAGTCTTCAACTGATTTGAAACACGAATGGTTTGCAAAGTCCAATATTAACAGCAATACTGAAAGTAACTCAGGAAATTCCATTTTCTTTAGCACAACGGTTTGGCTGAAGTTAGGGCTAAGAGATGACCACAAAGAAAGAGAAGGAGCTGGAAAAGAGTTTCTGTGCCACCTTGCACAGCCAAATTAATGTTGTTACATGTAGCATGATGTAAGGGTACTTTCACTGACATGTAAATGGAGAGAGAAGAGGGGCTGCAGTGCCTTTAATTTGAATAAATTGCCAAGTGTGTGAAGGACTCAGCAAAGTGATAAACTCAGAACAAGACAGGGAAGCCACTTCTGCAGTGAAATCACCAGCAGCAAATTGAAGGCCTGGTCCTTTTTGAAATAGATGTGAGTCTTTCATTGACTTCTGCAGGTTTGGATCAAGCTAACAGCAGGGAAGCATAATTTAGCCACCTGAATGTGCAGAAGAAATTCAGAGGGAAGGAATGCACTAAGCCTCACTGGCACATAGCCATGGGCTCTGGAGGTGACCCCCCCAGCTCTCACAAAAAGATGGATAGGAACAAACACAGGAGGCCAAGGCCACAATTTTCGAATGACCCTGTAAAGCAACCCTTCCACCAGCCTCATGCTTCATGCACGGGCAGCAGTTAAAACAATGCAAATGCACACCAAAACAGGCTTTTGTGTAAATTCAATATTATTACAGTATACAAAAAATGTAATACAGAGCAAAGTACCATTTTAATGCATACTAATTAAGGTGGGAAATTACCGAACGTGGATTCACTTGCCACTTCATTTACCATGTTACATTATAGATCTGGTAACCTTTGTATTCAATGATAAAATCTGTGACTAATTCTGAAAATAAACTCTAAAAAACCTAAAAGCAGTTCTTTGCTGAAATCTGGCATATGCCAGAGAAGTAAGTTAATAGAAACAGTTTCCAAATGATTTTGGAACTTATTAAATTCTGTGGGCCTGATCCATAGCTGGTGGTATATTTCTTGTGACTTCAAAAGAATTAATACCACTATGGATTTGGTTTTATGTGTTTTTCCCGTTAATTCTATACTCTTTTTTTTTTCTCCTCTCATTTGGGTTGTTTTTTGGTTTCTTTTTCCTTTTTTTTTTTTTTCAGGGAGAACAGTACTTCAAAACAAACATATTTAAATCTCTCAGAAAATCCACTGCATTGGTGAATGTTAAGGTATTAAAACGGAGAACTTCTGGTCTTTTCTTACATGCTACATGCACAAAAATGCCAGGGCCTGTACTAGGTTCTTCCCCATTTCATGAAAGATCGTGTCAAAGGTGTGAGTGGATGAAGAGGGTTTTTATAATTCTTCTTCCTCTCCTGAGCGAATTTGTCCCTTCCCTGTTGTACAAGGATTAAGCTTCTTGTAACCATTAAATCCTTTCCCCCTACTGCAATTGAAAAGCAAGAGGGAATATTAGATTCTACCCAACCTGTTGTCTCACTTCTCTCACCTCTGCTGTGGTCAGAAGTTGCTTCCTCTCCCTTTGGGGTGCCCATCAAAAACTGTCCCACTTCACCAGTAATACATTTCTTGAATTGCAAATAAATTCCAAGTGTGTTTGGCATAGAGTAGAAGGCGCAAAGAAAATGACAAAATAAGACAAATTGTAAACAAATGTGACAAGATGAATAGAAAATGAGAAAACCAGGTGCAAAGCTAGCATGGTCTTGCATGAATATTACTCACAGCAGAGCTGAGAAAATGTCTGATCAACACTTTTGTTTTCTGTTTCACCCTCTTTTTTCTTTCTTTTTCCCACTAGACCTGAAAGCTGTCTGGCTCAATTGTCAGCTAAGGTTGTGCCCAGTGTTTGTATGCTGTATAGATGTTGTTTGTCTAGGAGAAAACCAGGATTTTAGACCCCACACATCAACATGGCTGAGCAAAGAGTTACTGGGAAGAAAAGCTTTGCAGTGCTCTTCCAGCATAGCTTCTGAACTGCAGTTCCCTTAGTCTCCAAGGACCAAATAGGTCTATTACCAGCCTGCTAGGACTCTGCTGAGTGGCCCTAGGAGAAGGAGAGCACAGGAGAATTTTGTTGCTGGATTTTCTTCTTCCTTATTTGGGCAAAATGGTCCTTGACTGTTGTAGTTTCTAAATCATCTCCTCTGAGTTAAACATGGGGATGTGCTAATCTTTTCCATTTTAGGGGAAATTTTTTTTCCCATTATGTCTACATTTTAATTTTATAATTACTGATGGTGGTAACACTTACGTATGTATTTAATTCTTCTACCTTCATCACTTCATATAATATTTGATGATCTTCCACTGTAATGTATTAGTCTCATGTTATCACCATCTATATCAGTAATGCAAGTACCTGCTTTTAATTTCTACTAATAATAATTTCAGAAGTTTAGTACAATTAAAAAGAGAAGATGGAAAAGCAAAAGCTGAAGTAAGTTTTTGGTTGATTTACTCATTATTTGAGCATTGTCTTTGGTCATTAGCGATTTGCACATAGATGGAAAAGGGCAAAGAATGCAAATTGGACCTAAACAGTTCTATAGAAATGAAATAAAATGTTTTGTAGATAGACTGCTACTCAGACTTTCTCCCTGCAGATTCTCCAAGTATTTACTTTGGAAATTTGTGGTCTTTTGAACATATCCTTTATGTACACTGTTACAATCCCAAGAGAGAAAGACTTCCACTGCTATTCTATAAAGAATTCACCTGACAGCAGTAGTCTGAGTGGAAACAACAATCATTGACTAAAAATATCCTCATCTCAAAGGCTATTTTGAATAAATGTATCATTCCATGCTATGCTCGTACTGTCTTGCACAGTGACCAAGACTTGTAATGGCATCATTACTATTATTAAATCATATTATTTTTTCTAATAACTTTCACACAATCATGTTCTGTTACTAGTATTTCTTGCACTGAATGCTTCTAATTGAATGAGCTTTTTTGTGCTAAGAGTTAATATATCTCATTTCTGCAGTCCAGCAAACACCGTAAAAAATCTTATGTGAATTTTTACATGAATTAATTTCTCTGATACTCACTTTTTTATGAACATTCAAGACACTGAGATTTCCTGTCAGGAATGTGTTTATCAAACACTTATTACTATTAGCAGTAATAGTTTTAAAGATGCAAACATTTTCAGTGAAATGTGCTTCCTCTTTTACCCAGTTAAGAAGACTGTATTAAGATTATGAAATTTTTCTTACCAATTGCAAATAAGCACTGAGTTTAAACAGCAGGAAAAAAAAAAATCACAGTATCTCTAGAGGCTTAATAATAAAAAAAAATAAGGCAGAAAGGTCTGTCAAATCATTTCAGATAGCAAATAAATCCGAGAAGGCTGTGATCTGCTGGGAAGTAGAAGGAAGCTAATTTGTCAGATAAATGATTTGTTGTGAATTGTTCTGTTATCTCTGTTCAAGGGGAATGAGCCTTGATTCTGGAAGGTGCCGAGCCAGTCCTGCTGGTTTCTAAACAGTCTCAAGTCCCATTGTGGGAGAATATCCATTTCTTTCAAACACAGAGTGATTTTGATGAGATGTGGCACAATGTCCAGGCCAGAATGAAGGAAATCTGCATTCTGTTCCCACCTCCACCATGGGTCTGCTGCACAACCTTGGGCAAATCACTTATCCTCTCTGGACAGCCATTCCTCCATCTGAAAATTGGGCATGATACTGTATTTTTAAAGCTCTTTTGGACCCAGGAAGAAAAATAGCTAGACGTTATTATTATTATTATATTTCATTGCTGACATCTATTACTGAGTAAGTATTTCACAATGACAGCTATCACAGTATGCATACTTCTATAATGACAACTATCACAGCACGTATATTTCTGGGATGACAACTACCGTATTAGAGTGTGTATATTTTTGGAATTAAAGCTATAACAGCATACATTGTTCTAAAACTATAGCACTAATTGTCATATACTTTTCAGAAATACACAGAGTTTTATTATATGGCATCAAATTGCACTTCATGTTTCATTTTATATATATATATATGTATACATAAAGTGCAATTTGTATTCCATGTTGTTTGAAATCCATCAAATTCCTTATCCTAATAAGGTACTCCTGTACAAAGCAATTTCTAGTTACAAAGTGTAGAAATGCATGTAATATGAAAGACTTTTAATGGCTAACAATTCAGCATGGCAGTATCAATGAAATCTTTCACAGCATATATTAGACAGTGAAACATTGCAATCTGCTCTTCACACTGTTATCCGATAAACAAAGAAATGCCAGGAACAGTCAAAACCTAGGAAGGTTTTGTTCTTCCTTGTTTTCTTGCCAAAATTTATATATTTTTTTTAAAGTGTATTTGTTATGTAGTCAGAGGAAGAAATCACATCCTTGTAAAATAAAAAAGGAATTGCTCTTTCCTAGTAGTGCAGTTCATGTTAGGATTATATATAGTTGACTGCTTGATAGCAGAATGCTTGCCTATTTTTCAAATTAAAAATTACTTGTAACTTTTAATGTACTTTGAATTATTTTTAAATTAAAAAATGAACACTTAACTGTTTCAAATTCTTAAAATTATAAGATACATATTTCAGCATCAGTTGATTAAAATGCAAGTTTCATGTTTAAGAAAAACTAAACTATCCCACAGAAGAATATCCTTATGTTGTGGAAAAGCTCAGAGCTGCAGCTCATTTCAGATCCTTGTTTGCAGTTTTAACAAACACCTACAATGTCCAAAACTAGGTGGGAGAACTTTTCCAATTTAACTAGAGATATTTAGTAAAGTGAGACTGAAGTTTCAGGTTTCCTGGATCCCTAAAATGAGATAAGGCAGGCAAAATAAAAAATACAGAGGTTCTTCTTTTTTACTTTGAAGATCTTTAGTTGCCTAAAACCATGAAAAAATACGGATTTTTTAAAACCTAATTTCATTCACTCAGGTTTAAAATGTTGATTCTTTGGCCTTTCAGTTCTGCAGAACAAACTAGTTTAATGTCAAGGACTTTCAAAAGGGAATTTATTCCAGCCATTCAAGCTACTAATGCCAGTTTCTCTAGCCTTAATAGGTCTAAAATCTCCTTGCAAACTATGATATTAATTCCTAGACTCTCACTAGTTATTTTTCTCAATGATCTCCTGTGCTGGTTTCGGCTGGGATAGAGTTCATTTTCCTCAGAGTAGAAATTATGATTTGGATTTTATGTGTGGGCTACAATTTGGATTTGTGCTGGAAACAGTGTTGATAACTCAGCGATATTTTAGTTACTGCTGAGCCGTGCTTACACAGAGTCAAAGCTTTTTCTGCTCTTCACACCACCCCACAAGGAGCACAAGGAGCTGGAAGGGGACACAGCTGGGACCACTGACCCCAACTGACCAAAGGGATATTCCATGCCATGTGATGCCATGATTAGCAATAAAACTAGGGGGCAGGTTGACGGGGAGGCCGTTGCTCAGAGACTGACTGGGCATCGGTCAACTGCTGGTAAGCAATTGTTTTCATTTGCATGACTTGTCTTTCTTGGGTTTTATTTCTCTCTCTTTGTTATTTTCCTTTTCATTACAAATTATCATTAATAATATTATTAATATTATTAGTATCATTAATATTATTAATATTATTTTATTTCAATTACTATACTGTTCTTGTCTCAACCCATGAGTTTTCTCTTTTTTACTCTTCTGAGTATTTTCCCCATCACACCAGAAGGGAAGGAACGTGTGACTATATGGTGCTTAGTGGCTGGCTGGACTTAAACAATGACATCTCCACTCTCTGAGATACAAATACTCCAATGCAGTATGAGCTCATGTCCAAAGAAGTGCTGTGGCAGGATGGAGGCTTGACAGTCTATGTCCTGGAAAAGTCTGCACAGAGCTATGGTTACTTTTTTTTGAACCTGCAAAGCAGATTATTACCTCTATTAAGCAGCTTGGTTGGTATCTTTGACAATAGTGTGGGACTTTTCTATCTGCTCACACTCCTGTCTGCTGATAAGTTGCTGGTTTTATGGTGGCGACACCACTTGGGATTATGTATATGGATGCTGCACCGGTGTTCCCAATGATACACTCTCAACGATGTCTCTTAAATATTGAAACTAATATAATTAACCAAATGACTGTCTTCTGATTATAGATGGAAAAAAAAAAAATCACAACAAAACCCTGGCTGAATTGTGAGGAAAAGTACTAACCTCTGTTGTACCCGTAAGAAAAAAAACAGGTTTCACCCAAGGCACGGCTTTGTACTTATTAGTATTAGTTCCAGAACCACTGCTAAGTCAAGTATTTTGAGATGCTAGTCCATGAATAATAATGCCAGAGAAGTACAATAATTAATAGAACATGAGGATATTCCCTAAAGAGCATGAGCAGCATTGCAAGAGGTATGCATGCCTCTCCTTTGAAATGTGTCTGCTACGGCCTCTTGAACTTTGATTTTGAAAGGTGGGGAAGAGGTAAAATGAATTACACTTCATTAGCAATGTCGAGGAAGATGGAGCCCTCTCTTCTCTGGAGAAACAGCCTTTAATTGTTAAATTCCCAGAATTCCCCAGTGCACATCAAGCTGGATTCACTCTCATGCTCTGGCTGGGCGCAGGTGATAGTTTTCATTAGCCATTCTTTCTCTTGACCCTGATGTCATCATTGTTATTGTTATTTATTAATTTAAAGTGCCTCATTCTCCCCTGGATTGCAGGCGTTTCACAGAAAACTCATATCCACTAAGCAAATATTAGCATAATGGCAGCAAAACAAACTTTTCAAGAATGTTTTCTATCAATTTATCACTGACGAACCAACATCCCTAGAGGCTCAGGTCTGCTTAGTCTGCTAGCAATTACAACAGAAACAAGCTCCCATCGCACACACCTCTTACCATTCTGACTCTAACCTTGACCTGGAAAGGGCATTTTCTAAGGGTTACAGGATGTCTTAACCTATTCATTACTTTTCTTGCCTTTTTAGACGGATGGAGGAAAATCATTCAGTTAGTGATGATCTAAGCAAGCAACAGTATATTAGCCAAAATGAAGAGTAATTCAGGGAAGCAGGAGAAAGCAGCACACAAATTTCATGCTTTTCTTCACCCATTGGGGTACATATTTTGGAGGTGTTCAACCACTTACCAGATTTAAGAGGGGGCAATTTTTTTGTTGGGCTTTTATACCCCCTTAAGGGGACAAGGGAGAAATGGGACTTCCTAAGCGTTTTGTGTCGATTTTTTTGGTTGGTCTGGGGTTTTTTCTAGAAAGAATGTAACAGTTTTCCATACACACCTTGCTGAGACAGTTACCACACTGGGTGGTGCATTAGTGGTGGGTGCACTCCCCAGACTCTTTCGCTTTCTGTTTATTGTGCTTATTTGAAGCAGCCCTTAGAAATCCTCCATGAAACTTAGATGTAAGTATAAGGGCAGCTCCAATAAGGACCCACACAAGCTCTTGGAAGAAGGAAGAAATGGAAGGAATCTTACACTTCCTGCTTTGGTCTATGTTTTGTGAGTTACATGTTCTAAGGTACACATCCTAATTCTCAGTGTGCAAAGCCTTCTTCCTGCAGCTTTTTCAAAGAGAAGTCTTATGAATAACCTTAAAGTCCTAGAGAAGCTACACCTTCCAAAGGTTCATGCAACAGGAAACAGGACTGCTGCAGCCATTCGTTCTCAAACTCACCTATTCACAATCTACTCTGGAGCCTTTACATGCTGCAATAGTATAAGAAGCTCTTAAGGACTCCTTTTGAAATAGCTCAATGGAAAATTCACTCTGGCTTATCTCTGGCTTTAAAAACTATGCCTGTTTTCCTCCAAGAGAATGGCTTTTCTCCAGTGTCATTGCTACTGTGACTGAGCCTGTGTGGTCAGGGCAAGTCCCCTAACGCATCTGAGATGCTGTGTAGATACCTGGGTACTTAGTTCTTTCTGAACTCTGCTGTATGTTCAGTCCACTTCAAGCTTAGCTCCAGTATATTTACATAATACATCAAAAATAGAGAAAGTCTCATCCCTGAATCTTGGAATACCTTCCATGACACAGGGATTTCCACTGAAATCTTTGCAAACACAACAAAAGGTAAACACATAAAAATCTTGGTGTCTAGCCATGTCTAGCTCTCCATTTGTCTGGTTGTTCATATCTAGCTGAGACCAGGACAATGCCCAGACTACTGCTTCTGGGGCTTTTGCAAGCTGTTTTAATTGCTCTGAAATGACACCATTCAGTTCCAAGAACACAGCTAAGAAATAGTTGCTTTTTTCTGTCAATGTTCTGCCACACAAAACGATTTAAAAAGCAAACAAACAAGCAAAAACCACCACCATGATCATCAAAACCCCCATATCTTTTCTGGTTTTCACAACTCTTCTCAGTGCTACGGCTTGGTATGATACCGAAAAGCATTGAACAACAAGCTGTATGCTTAAAAGAAGCAAAATTCCCATTTTACCCATGTAGGAAGTAGAAAACATTAACATTTGGATTTGAATGTGCCCAGGCTGCTCCAGCAGCTTGGCAACCAGAAATATTATGCTGCCTAGAGAATCAGAGACCATGGAAAATAATTGTAAAGATAAGTACTTGGTGCAAAGAAGGGTTATGCAGAAGCAAGAGTGAAGAAATCTACATTAGGAGACCAGCTGTGCATTAGGTGTATAATACAATACAGAATGACATAAATTACCATAGCAAACAAATGGACACTTAAGAAGCTGCACATAGGGGAATAGGCATAAAAAGAAAGACTGGGATGCCAGGCACTGTTTGCTTTGTTGTTTCTTGTTTGTGGAGGGGTTTATTTGTTTGGGATTTTTTTCAAAAAAAAAAAACAAACCAGAAAACAAAACAAAGCAATCCCTCTGGGCATACATTTACACTTTTTTTTTTTTTTAAATCCACATTTCAGGCACATTTTTTTTCCCCAGCTTATATGCTTTACCTCAGATATTTCTATTATATGGTAGATTTTTTTCTCAGTGCTGAAAGTACTCTTTTTCTCAGTGCTGAAAGTACTGTGGTATTGTTTAAGTCAAAGTGTGTTAGTGCAAACAGCTCTAGACCTGGCATTTTTGGGGAAAATATCCCAATACTTTAAGCTGGAGACATTCCACAGCCTGGAGGGACTTTTAAATTATATCAAATCCTAAGACGCAACATCAGGAAGGTTATAACAAATCTTTTGAGTCCAGATTAAGAGAATGATATAGGAATTGGTAGTATCAAAAACTGGTACGTATTTTATGAGATTTACAGAATTAATTAAACAAAGCATAAATAGGAAAAAATATCTTTGATATTGATAAATATTTGAGTTATGCTTAAATATATATATTTTTTTTTTCAGAGTAGGAATATCTTTGTATACTTGGTTAATTAAGAGTTAGCTTTTATCTAGCTTACGTACGTACAATGATGTCTGCGCCTTAGTAATCTTTCTTTACAACCAGTGAACAGAATTATATTCTTCACAGCATGTTTTAGATCTCTGCTTTAAAATGAGAGGAATCATGCCTTGGATGTGATTACTTCTCTCCATTTACTATAGAGAGAGCATGCAGTGACTAGCTCAGATGAAAATGTCTACTCTGTATATATCTATTTAAGGTCCAATGAATCACACCTGAAACTTTGAATTCACAGGACTCTAAGTCCTTTGTATTCTTTATATTAAAAAATACAAACCACTGCCTTACTTCCAGTTTAACTGTGTTATGTTGTGGAAGACAGATCAGTATCCTCTTTATTCAGTGGTCTCCTGTCCTCCCTTTCCTAAGAAAAGAATGAAAAAAGAGTGAATGAGATCTGTTAGCAATCAATGGGCAGGATATCCTTCTTTCAATGCAGCATGCTAGGCATTCAGTGCTAGCCCAGATTAATATGCCTTGTGAATTAACGACATTATAAGCTGTGAAACATAACCATTTGCTTCAAAGTTAGATTAGGACTTCCAAGAATATTTGTTTGAGTGGGATTCTGGAAAAGCAGTAGTAAAATAGGTGGTGATAAAATCTGTTTGTACAACTTTGCAAATTGTAGTGTTTCCTTTCTTCATACTCAAATTAACTAATGGAGAAAATAATAGGATGTGTTGGCTGAGCTTTATTTTGAAGAAGGAAAATTATTTGAAACCTAGAAAAAGAAACCATGCCATATACCTAACATAACATGTAGTACACAACAGAAAAACAAAACATAACCAAACCTGCGGGTGTATCAAAGGTAATTTTCATAGCTTGTGGTCTTATTGTTGTGGTTTTTTGTTTGTTTGTTCGTTTGTTTTTTTCTTATAGTTCTGTAAGAAAAGGAAATTTTTCCATAGCTGGAAAATAGGTATAAACTTGTTCATATGTGCAATGTCTCAAACATGAATTTCATGAAGCAAACAGGGTGAAACTTCTCAAATTTGACTTGTTCTCTCATAGCAGTTTAGCTAATAGTTTATTCTAGTTCCTTAAAAAAAAAAAAAAGTTTTATAAAATACCTGTTTGAAAAGTGCAATATAAATGCAAATAGACTGACATTGAGAATCCCTTGATTAAACGCTACAGAATCGTAGAAATAGAACATAAAATATTTTTTTAAAGCAACAGTTTTTAACTCCAGTAATACTATCTTAACTAAAAGACATGAAACAAATCCAAACCGTAATTCCAATAACCTTGATAACCCAACTCACACTGAAGAAAAAAACCCAACCAAAAACCCAAAACCCAAAAACCCCCGTGTAGAATAAATTCCCTTTAATCTCCCTAGAGCCAAAAAGAAAATTAACTACTGTGGATAAACAGAGGGTTGGCTGTTTCTCAAGCAGCACAAACTAGTAGACAATACTGTAAGCTGACCAGGCAAAATAGGAAAGGTAGCATTCCTTAGTGGCTTTTATTCATATTTAAAGGGTACAAGGTCACAGCTAAGATCTATGGTTTTAAGATAAAGGATTTCAATTTTACAGAAAAAGTTTCTGCTAAAAAATGAAAAAGGTAGGAGATAATGTTATCAAGAGATATTCTGAAGTCTTTGTTGGACCAAAAAGACAAAGTTCCTAGATCTCTATTATGTATCATACTAGTGAGGATTTATGACTTTGGATGAACAGATCTATAGTCTATCAGAAGGAATGGAATAAATGGAACCAAAGCCAAGTTTGTGCAAGAAAGATGGTGAGAGTGAAAGACATTATTAAAGCATCCAGTAATGGAAATCTATGAGAAATCCAGACAGTGTTACAGGTACAATGATTAAGTTCCCTTCCAAACTGAAACTTTGTTCTCTTTCTCTCTCTTTCAAACTGAAATGCTGGCCAGGTGGGACACAGGTATTCGAGTTTTACCTTTCTTTCTGAGCCAAAAGAAGCTGAAGGCTTCAGAGAGCATCTCAAAACCAACAATCCTGTAACAGTTTGATAATAGGGTATTTGGGATGCTCTTTGGGGAAGCTGTCCTCTCAGTAATAATGGCAATGAGTAGTTCCAGCTTCCAGTAGGTGCAAAGCTCGAAAAGTACTGGTTTTCATCTCTATAAAAGTTATTCATCACCTCTTTACTCAATGCTAGCTTTATCCAACCAACCACCTATCAACATGTGGCTATCCATATGTCTTTCTGCCCCACTGCTCCAATACATACACCTATATTTGAGATGGTAGAGTAGACAGTCTGAGAGAAAGGCTCAACAGTTAGACCACTTTCAGATGTTTATGCAGATGTTCTCCTGTTCTTCCATCCCTACAAACATGTGAATGTCTCTGACTATCTATGGTCACAGAATTACAGAATCACAGAATGATATGGCGTTGGAAGGGACCTCTAGAGATCACCGAGTCCAACCCCCCTGCCAAAGGAGGTCCACCTAGAACAGGTTGCACAGGAACTTGTTCAGGTGGGCTTTGAATGTCTCCAGAGAAGGAGACTCCACCACCTCTCTGGGCAGCCTGTTCCAGTACTCTGCCACCCTTAAAGTGAAGAAGTTCCTCCTCATGTTTAGATAGAACTTCTTATGTTCAAGTTTGTGCCCATTTCCTCTTGTCCTGTCACTGGGCACCACTAAAAAAAGACTGGACCATTCCTCTTTGCACTCACCCTTTAAGTATTTATAGGTGTTGATCAGATGCCCCCTCAGCATTCTCTTCTCCAGACTAAAAAGACCCAAGTCCCTCAGCCTCTCCTTGTAAGAGAGATGCTCCAGGTCCCTAATCATCTTTGTTGTACCCTCTCCAGTAGTTGCCTGTCCTTCTTGAACTGGGGAGCCCAGAACTGGACACAGTACTCCAGATGGGGCCTCACCAGGGCAGAGTAGAGCGGCAAGATAACCTCCCTCGACCTGCTG
>KZ505774.1:94742-131273 GCA_002844005.1 Limosa lapponica baueri | reverse complement strand
ATTCAGTGTAAACTTCCTTCTTCCACTTGAGCTTTTTCAGAAGCTCTCTGCTCAACCACACAGGTCACTGAATAATCATTTGCCTAGAACCCTGGTGACATTTTAGACATCTAGGAAATTCAGAATACAACACACACCCTAGAGAGGACTAGTTAGGTTTTCAAGATGCACCTGAAGCCCTGCTTTTTTTCCCTGTAACTTTCAAATATTTGCTCACTGGTGGAATATATACATAGACTACTTTTTTTTGAGAATGATCATGACTACCATGGCCTACAGATCCATTATTTGGGAAAGCCATTTACTTGTAAGAAGGGAAAAGCCAAGTTAATCCCATCTATATATTTGGAAACCACTGTCTAGTTTACCTGTTGCAATGGTTTTGGCTGGAGTAGGGTCAGTTTTCTTCACAGTAGCTTTTATGGAGCTATGTTTTATATTTGTGATGAAAACACTGTTGATAACACAAGGATGTTTTAGTAATTGCTGAACGGTGCTTACACATCATCAAGGCCTTTTCTGTCCACCATGAATAGGCTGGGGATGCACAAGAAGTTGGAGGGGACACAGCTAGGACAGATGACGGAAGGGATATTTGATACCATATGATGTCATGCTCAGCAATAAAAGCTGGGGAAAGAAGGAGGAAACTGGAAACATTCAGAGTTATGGGGTTTTGTCTTCCCAAAATCAATAGGCGTGGTGAAGCCCTGCTTTCCTGGAAATGACTTAACACCTGCCCACCAGTGGCAAGTAGTGAATGAATTCCTTAGTTTTCTTTGCTTACGCACATGACTTTTGTTTTTAAAATGTATTTATTGCAATCCACTAGTTTTCACACTTTTACCCTTCTAATTCCTTTCCTCATCCCATGGAGGGGGCGTGAGCAAACAGCTGTGTGGTGCTGTCTACCAGAGTTAAACCACAGCACCTATTTAAAACCTGGGGAAATGGGAAGAGCAAAGCTAGAGGCTCTTACCTCAAAGTTTGTCACAAACCACACTTCCACAGACCTTTCTTAAGTACTAGATGGTCTTTCTGGAGTCAAACAAGTTTCTTGGGTGGACAAAAGATGAGGAAAAGTTCATACTGATGAAGTGATTTTGTTGAACATGGCTCTGCCTGATACTGTCCCCAAGGACAGCATGATAAATGTTCTAACATTCCATTTTTAGCCTGCCAACCTGTAAGTACTTGGTGAATGTTAGCAGGCTACAATTTAAAAATAAATCTATGTTCTTCTGGTACGGAGCTCACATGTCCAACACAGAGGATCCAACAGAGTGATTATGGCTGAAACCTGTATAAACAGCGCGTCTACCAGCAGTACCCAAAGCTGAGCACCAGATGCCTCTGTCAGCTTTAGAAACCCCCGCATCATATCACTTTTAACCTTACTACCCTATGGAATAACTACTTAATGTACTAAATCTGCTAAGAAAGGACTTTGCAATTCCAATCCAATATAAATGAATAAATATCTGACTGCTAAATGAATAATCTCTCATACATTAAAACAGTAAGCCAAAAAAGTGATTATAATGTATGCATTTAAATTATAATATACAGATATACAAAAGGGAAGATAGACATCTATTGAGACCAGAGAATTGATTACATGGTTAACAAGTGGAATATTTATAGGTCATTATTCATATAATACTAATAGTTCTTTTGTGCTGCTTTCCTCCATTCTATTGTAAGACACAATGAAGTCAGCGGCTTCATTTCCCTTCACTAACCACCCCCCTACCGCAAATTTACCCTTGCATCCACCGTTCTCCTTTCTCCTGAATAACCTTGCCTAATAAAGTTTCAATTTAAAAAGTAAGTATTAAGCTGGGAAATGGATAAAAGAGGAAACCACTACATATAAGCATGAAAGTTCACAGTGCATTATTAACAGTAATAATAGTACTTTGCATTTAATTCCCTTCCTGTAAGGGGATTAAAACATTTCTAATTATTAATCAGTATTAAACAGTTTATAATTACCTCTGCAAGAAGGTAATTATTAATACACCCATTTTGCAGATAATCTAAACCACAAAATAACTATGTAACTTTGCCGAAATGGCACAAAAAAGGACCCAAGAAGCAAAAGAAGAAAGGTTATGTTCCCCGTCTCTTGTTCTTGTTTTAACTTGTGTAGTAACACACTGTTCCTGGGAAGAGATATTCCACCTACAAGCTGCCAGGCACTAGAAAAGATGAAACTGTTATGAAAATCATGTCAGTTTAACTCTAAGTATGAAAAGATGACCTTACATAGTACCTAGTTAACAAAAACAAACAAACAAAAAACCACCCCCCACACACGTCATACCCTTTCCTAAGCATTTCGGCTTACAATAGCTGTTATGTGTATTGAAAAAGGAATTAAAAATGAAGCTTTTAAGCTGAGGAAATCAGTATTTTTCACAGAAATCAGTCCAAGAAATCAGTATATTGTTGGGGTTTTTTACATATTGTAATTAATGTAACGTAATATATAACCCAACGATACACAGATCTTCACCTGTCTGTAAATTTCTCTGCTGCAGCTTCTTTCTGCTAAATATCAGTTTAGAGGTGTTGACTCTAACATGTTTTGTACGCATATAGGTGCTACATTCCTAATTTCTCTTGGTGCATATGCATCTCAGGACTATTTAGTTCATGCTCATCTCAGGGAAAACTCATACATTACAGGACCCAACAAAATATTTGGCATTTATTTTGGACTGTACTTATTCTTTTTCTTTGCCGTAACTTATAGTTAGATTCATTAATTCATAGAATCATAGATTTAGATTGGAAGGGATCTTTAAGACCATTGAGTCTAACCATCAACCTAGAACTGCCAAAACCACTATTACACTATGTTCTTAAACAGCACATCTACATGTCTTTGAAATACCTCTAGGGAGGATGACTCAACCACTTCCTTGGGCAGCCTGTTCTAATTATTGACAGAATAATTCTTTGTGAAGAAATTTTTCCTAATATCCAGTCTAAGCCTCCCCTGGCACAGCTTGAGGCCATTTGCTCTTGTCCTATAACTTGTTACTTGGGAGAAGAGAAGAGCCCCCACCTCGCTACAAGTTCCTTTCAGGTAGCTGTACAGAGCAATAATGTCTTCCCTCGGCCTCTTTTTTCTCCAGACTAAACACACCAGTTTCCTCAGCTGCTCCTTATAAGACTTGTACACTAGACCCTTTACCAGCTTTACCATTTGATTGCATTCTGAAAAAAAAAATTATATATGCAAGACCAGAGCAGAAAAGTTTCTTTTACTTATCTTAAGATTAATTCTTATACAATTAAAAAATATAGAGGGAATGTTGGTTGTAGAGGGATTTTTTTTGTTTTTTCTTTTTGCTTTCCCTGGTGATACAGGACTACATACAGACTCATTCAAGCAGAAAATTTAGGCTGTTTAGGAAACAGGGAAAATTTAGGAAGAAGGAACATGGTGTGGGGTTAAATATGCTGTATTTAGCTCCCTAATAGGAACTGAAATTGTTAGCACCTAATGAAGCAGTCCTCCTTCAGTAAGTGAAGTTGATTGTTATCTAGCCAAACAAAAATAGGTGTCTTTGAAGAGCTCCAGTTTGCAATGGAGATTAGGGAAATACCCATTCATGAATTAATTCCCTGGTTATTTTATCAAAAGTATCGTGTGATAATAAGTTAAGCATGATTTGCAATAAATTTTGGTCTGTCTACCAGCTGACATGACACTGACATAACCTAAATAGTGTCAGACAGTGATGAACAGCAGGGAAGAGAACAGGTCTTCTCTTGGAGGGGCCTGTGATGTTATCTCTTAAACAGACCAAAATAAACAAACATGAGAAGCAGGACAGCAAACTTGATAGGCAGATAGCTATTTCTCCAAAATGAGACTACTTGAAATCTCAATGATTTACCAAGCTACACTTTGGTATTTATAACCTTTCTCTTGCCTTAAATAACTAGAAAAGTTCAATGTAGCTTTTAATTCAGCTGTTTTAGCGCTTGGGTTTTTTTCAGTGATACTCGATCCCATTTATAGAAACGAAAGAAAAACCACTAAGTATCTTTCGATGATACTGGCCATATTTCTATAGGCAAAAATGAATTTTAAAAGCTACTGTTTTAAATTCATAAAGAGTGCTGGAGTTTTTTGTTGTCACATCTATTTATATAAAAAAGGCCTGCTCTTGAGATCTGTATAAAAAAAACAACATTAAAGTGCTTTCTAGTAGTTAGACTAACACTACATCAAAGTCTTCCTCACTTCCCATCAGTACTTACTAACGTTTCTCAAAACAGCATGTCTATTTATTAGGCTTGTACATAGACTGTGGAACTAAGGACAGCCTGACATGATGTTTTTGGGTGTATGGCATCAATTCAGTGCTTTGTGACAATTCTAACACATATGATGTAGGGTTCCTATTTCTGATTTAAGACAGCAGACTTTGCAAATGGACACTACCAGCCTTAAGATGGCTCATGTTTCCCTTCCTCCACTAACAGCAAAATATGAATATCATTCTCAAATGCATAGGTTATTATGTAGCACAGAGGTCATAGCTTTACTGAAGTCAGCAGAGCTGCTCTGATTTATATCAGCTGAATTGTGGCCCAAATATTGAGAGTAGATCATTTTCAGGCAAGTTAGCTTGAAACTTTACACCTGAGTTTACACATATCTTTTTTCATTTGGTGTCTCATAGATGGGGATTGAATGACAACCTTTGCATCCCTGCTTGAGAGTACACCAAGAAATGAAAAAGAAAGTGAAAATTTACAGTAGGAGAGGAAAGAAAAATATCATTAATAAAATAGATCTTTGTCTACAAGGAATTCTACAGTTCTATCCAGATTCATGTTCAGTTATGTGGTGGATAAACCACTTTTCTAAACCTCAGTTTCTTCCTGTGTAATGTGGTGAATGACACTACTGTCATTGACATGGCTGCTGTGAGCCTTAAGTCCTTATTTTTGCAAGGCTACTGGAGGTTAGTTGAAAGAGTTGCCTAAATATGCACATAACTACTACATCAGTGCACATTGTTTTCAGACTACACAAATCATTCTGTGCTTATTTATTCTCTTTATTATTGAGGCCAAATACTCCATCAGTAAAAACACTGTGTCTACAAACCTGAAATGTGGGCAGACAGAAACCTAAATATCGAAGAAAGGAGCAAAAGGACATTTTACAGTGCCCCTGGTGAGCAAGGTTAATGTTCTATTCAAAAAGTTAAGGGTAGTAATATGAATTCTTTTAGTGGAGTCTCTCATATCTCATTAGCAATATCTTATCTGATTAGCACATTAGCAACACTCCTTTGTATTGCATTAGTATTCATATCATATCAGAATATATTGGGGCTAATACAATGTTACAGTCGTATCATATTAGTGACTTTCATATCAGATTACTGAGAAAGGATACTAATAAGACATTCCAGTACAATTAGTAAGGTAACAGAATTCCCTTCTTTCCAAGTCACTTCCATCTTTGCTCCTAAATATAAGCTGATGATATGCATCAATGGAGTAATCCTTTTACCATCTCAAAAGAACATTGCCCTTCAGAAATTGTATCTGTAGAGAGAAAGAATTGGAAATTGAGACCAGTGTTCCTATCCTGCTAAATTCTGTGATCTTTCCATTTCCAGGGATGCTGAAGGGAAGAGAAAACACTCTCATTACATTCAGGCCTATTGCCCTAGCTAACAGATATTGCTTTTTACTGGGGTGAATATTGTGAAGGGGAAACTGGCACTTTGCTTGATCAAATTTCAGGTAGTTTGTTACATCTAGCATAGAAATGCAGATTTATTTATTTTAGATTTCCTTCCCACTTGAAAAATATTGTTTAGAAAACTTTCTGTGAAGAATGCAACAAACCATCTAAACTTTGAGAGTTTGAAAATATTTAGCCTTTATAAATGCTGATAGAGTCTCAGCATTAGTGTGCAATGAACAGCAATTTAAACTCAAACCTGCTCAGAAATGCAGTTTGAAGATGAGGAATGCAGTTTGGTAAAAGGATTCAAGTGATTCAGGTTGGATTACTGACTTTGTTCCTATCTTCAATTAATCTGCAATGCACAACAGGCATTCATTTACTGTGGGGGAAGACGGACTTCAGGAACTATTTCTTCTCCATCTTTCCCCATTAGTTGGCAGTTGCAATGTATGATCCCAGCTCTATGATACAGTAATTGTTATGTGTGTGTACAGCACTCTTGGCCATCTTACCATGGCAGTCACAACTACGTGAGCTTCTGCTGTATCACACCTATAAATCACAGATACAGATGCTGACTTTCCTCCACTGGAAATTTCCTCGATGCACTGCTATTTCCACAGACTGAGGTTAGGCTGATATATTGAAGTAAAAGCATTCCCCAGATGTTTGTTGAACTCCAGGGACATATCTACTGCTTCTGCTAGCTGGAAGTCATGACCATGTGTTGCATTTTCCTTCCTTTGAAGGCCTATCGAAGTCCAAGTCCATGAGCATCATCTGTGATATGTCTGGCAATCAATAAGAAAATACTACAAACCAAATTCATCTTTTATGTCTTCTATGAAATAGATGATGATTTACAGCATCTCCCTGTCTCGAAGCAATAATGAAATGTATGAATGAAATGTTACCTAACTTTACTTCAGTGTAAATATACTACCCATGCTGATTATTATCCTCATGAAGTGAATTACAGAGAAAGCATATACTAGTGAACTGAGTGATACCTCCACTTAGGTCTTCCCAAATTAAAGTGATATTCATTAAAAGTCTCAGAGACCTCTCAGACTATTCTTGACGTAATATGTCATCATCATTGTTCTAGTGATATGCTCTTGCCAAAGACATTGTAAGTCATGAGTGGAAATTAGCTGAATTTTATCTGCTGTGAGCTGGATTCTGTGCATGACACAGTCAGGAGCAGAACGTGCATTGGATTTGATTATACAAGGACAATGCATTCAGACTCTAGCTTTTATTAATACGGGATATATTAAATATTAGTTAATATGGACTTGGAAATTTCAAATTAATGTAAATTACTATGACTCCTATCAATCATGTGGCTGTTATTACTATTACTCCAATTATTTCTTCATCCAACTCCTTTATATCTGTGTTTTTTCAGACTGTTTGTGTGTTCCACAATGGACAGTTAGCCAACTTCATGCAAAGCAGATATCTTCAAGGTCCATATTCTTTCAACTGGGACCTCTAACCATAGTTCTGCAGCCATTTCTCTTTTACTTCTTTCCTTTTACCTCCCTGAATACTGAATTCTTTTTTGCATAGTGCTCAACTTTTACAGAAATAGTGTATCGTAATTCAAAATGTCCAGTTATCCATTGCTTAAGTCATCTCCTTAGAGTGTTTTAGTGCTAAGGTTAAATTCTATCATTGAAGAATATTCAAGATATTAGGAAGAAATTCTTTACTGTGAGTGCGGCACAAGTTGCCCAGAAAAGTTGTGAATGCCCCTTGCCTGGAAATGTTCAAAACCAGGCTGGATGGGGCTTTGAGGAACCTGTCTAGTGAAAGGTGTCCCTGTCCATAGAAGGGGGTTTGGAACTAGGTGATCTTTAAGGTGCCTTCCAACCCAAACAAGTCTATGACTCTGTTCTATGAATATTTAAAATTACTTTTTATTATTATTATTACTGTTAAATGGGCGTTTAATTACTAAACTTACAGCTCAGATGTCTCCAAAAAATGAGTTTCATTTTCTCGTACTCTTCTGATTGGCAGACTGCTGCCCACAAGAAATACACTGCAATAGCCTCTATTTTCTTCAGGATACTTCTTCTGTGTTTTATAAAGCACCTTCTGATCTTAAAAGTTTTCTGTTGGTGGAACTTGTCTCTACAAGTGAGCACCTACATCTGATCTATAAGTCTAACTCCCATTATAGGTAGTGTGGAACTCATTAATATAATTAGACGAGGACAGAGAGGCACTCAGGTCAGGTCACAGGGCTCAATTTAGTTCCACATACTTAGGTGTCCAAAGCCTGTCCTATCTAAAGACATCATCGTTGACCTGGAACATGACACCCACATGACACCTAAGCCAAACTGGAGCAACATCTGCAGAAAAAATGCATTGGCATGTCAAATAGCCTTGACTGACTATAAAGGCATCTAAGTTGAGCTTCTGAAGTTTTTCAGCTAAATGTCCTTCTAGAGTCTGCACTGACTGTAGTGGGTGCTTAAACACTGATTTCTCCTATAGTACATTTCGCTTAAATTTGGGCATTTGTATCTGCCAGAAGATGGCCTCTCAAAGGATGAAATAAAAGATATTTATATATCCATTTCCCTTGAGTGAACCCTTGAGAATTCCCTTGAATTCTCCCTTGAGAGAAATAGGTATCCTTTTTATTTAAATAAGAAACTGTAGTAATGCCCATAAATGATTACACTATACCTGCAAAATATTGTAGAAGATCACACAGGATCTGTATCATCAAAGTTTTAACCTAATAATAATGTCAAAGTGGTATGATGTTACTGAGCACTTGAGAACTTGGAGATGAAGCCTGACTACTTGTATAAGTTGTTCAGAGAAGAATAGAAAAATAAGATGCTAGTCCGATAAATAAACTCTATGCAATAGGTTTTTAGTTTGGGAAGTGTTAATGTTAGCAAAACAATAACTCGTGGCCGTTTGTCGTAAGAGATCACAAAATAATCACAACGATTGCTTTCTATTTCAATGAATATTCATGAAAAATATCCATTATTTGCATATCCCTAGTAATTTTATTCTTCTAAAGTTGGATTTTCCCCCAAAAGATTATTAGATGGCGGAGGATAATTTGCTTATAGTATAAAATATTATAAACTTAGGTTAGATAACTGGCTATCTAAATTTTGGCTACCCATTGGTGGCTATAATTCCATGGAGAACTTGGTAATGAGTAAATTTGTTAATTCCTTGTACAAAACAGACATTTGCATTAAGCACTGAAGTCTGGGATCCTTTTACACTGAAAATATTTTATTAATGCCATTATTAGCTACTCAGAGATGTAATAATCCAAATCAGCTAAAAATAACATTTAGAATATGCTTCAAAAGGCAAAAAGAAAACATCACTGTCTCTGCCATGTAAGATTTGGAACTTTTGGGAACCAATTTCTTAAAAACACAATAGAAAAAGAATAACTGAGGAAACAAAACCCCAAACCAATGCCAGTCATTTCGTTTTGAAAGAAATAGCAATAAGAAAAAAGATATGCACTTTAGTTTCCCCTGAGAAAACCCTTTGTTTTTTATTTTTAATTTCACTTTTAACTGAAGCTCATGCTTGGTAACAGATGTTGTTTTCAATGTGAGGACAGAAAAAAAAGAATTGTGAAAATTCATCCTCAATATAATAAAATTATAAATTTGTTAGTTCCTTGTTTGATGTAACCTCATTACAGTTTTTACTTAGATGTTCACAAGGCTGTTTGCAATATGAATGTCATGTAAAAATTCACTGGTTATTTTCAGTATTTTTTGAATGAAAATAAAGCATGAATACCTGCAATATATATGTTGGATATACAAGGCACCAATATTTCTCACTTTTATATTAATATTAAAACTATGAAAATATTTTGAAAATGGAAGAAGTCAGCAAGAAATCTGTTGTTAATATCAAAAATTCTTGCTGCAATTTTCAAAAGCTTTTGTTATTAGTATCATTATGCTCCATAGGGATTACTAAGAAAACTTCCATTTAACTTCAGTGTATTTTCTTTTGAAATAATTCCCCTAAATACCATCTTCACATATTCTATTTTCAGAAAAAACGAAGCTTTTGTAAATGTGCTGTACAAACTGTTAGCAGACATATCTTGCCCCGGAAAGTATGGAACCAACATTTGGCTTATGCAGCTGGTTGTTCTGAGGTCACCTCTGCCTTCTTTTTTGTGAATTATCTGACCTTAGTATTAATTTCCTCCCTTGCTCTGTTCTCTGATACTGAATATTGCCTTCATGATCTATGCCAAGGAAAAACTTTGTTCCTGGAGTGTCAGGAACCAGTTTACATTTATATTATTCTTAAAGACCAGAGCAAAGAATCAGCACCAAAGACAATAATTGGTTTAGTGAGAATTGGCGACATTAACTATGCAGCTGGGGTATCCAGGGAGCAAATGAGTGGAGAAAAGCAAACGGGTAAAGTGTGTACAAGAATTTCTAAAACTTATTTCTTTGGGATGTTTCAAGTTGATGATTTAAAGTCATGTTTCACTATGTTCTCATGAATTCTCATCCTCCTGTTTCTAGAAGCAGAATTTGTTTTGTCAGTAAAATCCTTGATGCTTAGCCTTTTGAGTTCTGAAACTAAGAAGTTTGGCAGTTGTTATGAATTCATCATGTTATGCCTGATGACAATTCTCCAAAGAAATACAGTAACTAATGCATTTTTAAGGTAAGAAACTGAATTTTACTTATCTATTTATTTATTTATTTATTTGTAAGTACAGGATTCTATTATTTTAACTATTTTATATTGAGGTTGTCCATTGGTTTTGAAGTAGCTTTTTCTGTGGTGTTGAAATTATTCAAAATAAAGGAATTCTAAAGCATCTAAGTTATATAAATATGTATGGAAGGATACAAGCTGTTTGTATGCACAATAGGATGGTAATAAAGGCAATCTGTAAGCTTCTTCCAGTAGTGATCTCTTATAACCACCCACTGTTTAGTCATTTTGTAATAATGTGATGGATGAAAATGTTTTGAAGTTGAAATACCAAATAGATCTGTTCGAATTGCATCTGCAGATAGCAAAATAATGCTGGGAATATAGAGATAATAAAGTGTCCATTCAATATCTCTAACCACTGATACCCTGAAAAAACAGATATATAAGCTAGTATGAAGTTGATGTATCCCATAGTTGGTGACAACTTTGTTTAATTTAGACTGGAGATCTAGACCTAAGTGGTACCTTTCCCAGTTACAAGGAAAACTATGCTTTTCTGGTACATTCTCCACTATTAAATCCTGTCCAGATTCTTTAACTTTGGCTATAGAGGAGATGTGGTGTAAGAAGCAGACTGGATATGGATTTTTTTGCAACTTTGTGTAATCACTTTTCCTGAGAAGTATAAAAGAGTAATGCAGAATATCAAACAGTACCATTCTGATTTGGTCAAGCAACCCACCTTGCATTCACTTTAGAGAGATATAAATGGTCCCAAAGTCTCCAGTTGAGTTCTGTTAACTTAAGTGGTCTTAATCATGGTACTTTGAGCAACATGGAAAGAAATATAATTAATGCATTTCTTTCCTCACCTTGTGTAATTTCTGTGGTGTGAGAATATCAGAATACCAGAATTGCATCACAATAAATCATGTTTGTAGGAAACAAATCAGTTCCTATACGGTCATTTTCAACAGCAGAGAACTCAACATGTTTTTACACTGTAATAGTAATTTTGAAACATGTACATGGAAAAAAAAATATATATCTTGAAACTGAAAAAAACCCCAAACAAACAAACAACGAAAAAACCAAACCAAAATCCAGAACCTACAAGAAAGGTCTGAAAATCAAAATTACAGAAGACTCAAAAAAGTAGCCAACTTCTTTTATATAGCCCAAGACTCTGGAGAAAATGTAATCAGTGTTACATCTTTTTAGTAGGCAACTACTACAACCTGGTAGAATGACCTATAGCTCAGCTCATACACCTTAGTATCAGAAAATGCCTACAATTGCTGTAAGTACTTTGGCCCATGGGAGATACAAACTTTTAGGCAGAGTTTAAAGGTATAAAGCAAACAGTTTTAAGTTCTACCGTACACAACCATAGCTAAAATGTAATTAGTAAAAAATGCTAGGCAAGAGCGTTGTGTGACCAGAACTATTCAATCAGAAAGTGCTGATTGAACATATATAATCACAATCAAAGCCTTTATTTAAATAGGGGTTACAGTCCTAATAAAACACAAAGGGAAATAGGGGCAGAGGGCTTCTAGACAGGTAATGAAAGAAAAAATTAAACTCATCCAATTACATCTGGGGAAAAATCCATTACCTATAACAGTGAGAGGACAGCCCCAGGAAAATTCAGATGCAAAACTAATAATGAAGGCACAGTGTCCTTTCAACAGATTCTAAATGAGCTCTAATTTTCTTACATCCACCATTCCCAAACTATATAAATTTCAACTAAGCAGAAAAAAAGTGACATGCTAGCACAATTGTTATTCCAAACAGGCACAGCTGCTTGCTCACCTTAATTAGACCTAATCCCAAAAGGGAACCAATCTTTCCCTATTTTCTTCGATGAGCTCACCTGATTTACCTCAACTTTTCTTTTCTAATAGGTTTTGCCCTAACCTTTCAGCTATTGTCGTTTCAGAAATTCTAATGGGAACTGAAGAGCTGCAGCTCCCTTGTGCCAAAGTGTTTTATCCTTTTTTTTTTTTTTTTTAAAGAGTTTTTCCCAAATGTCAAAATCTTACTGAGGTGAAGAGGTATTTGGAGACGTGATGGGATAGCAGGGAGAAGCTGAGAACAAAGAGGGGGGAAAAGCTGAACGAGGTGTGTGATTTTTTTAAGTCCTAGTTTCTAAGATTCTGGGTCAAATCAAGAGCTTACCTCCAACAAAACTTCTAGGAAAGTGCAGATAGGAGAAAAGACTAAGGCTAGCAGGATCTGACTGCTGGGTGCTGTGGCAATGCACAATTTCTTGGTCTCTGTGTCCATTACAGTTATGGGAAGACAATTTCAATACCCACAGATGTAAGTATAATATAGGACTCTACTTATCTCTTATTTTTGTGGACCTCCACAGAAAGTTAGATAATTATATCTGAAGAATAAAACTTTCTCATTAGTGCTCTAGTTGAGGAAGAGCCTCTAGAGGTGCAGAGCAAGGTCTTGAACCTTATGTATCATCCTCAGCACGTTCACTCTCCTAGTTCATGCATTCCCAACTTTTTCGATCAAAAGTGGCAACAAAGGCACGCTCATTTTTCACAAGAGATGTCAGAGTCTATACTGTGGACATGTTCACAAAAAATTGCACTACAAAGAATTTTTAGAACTATAACACAATTTAGAGAAAAAAAGCTTCCTGGTTACACAAATCAGGCTGTTACTCATCATCAAGACAGTTTTCAACTCCCTGTTTTCTGCTGTTTCAAAGGAAAGCTGCAGTAGTGGATATAAACCAACTTTTAAATATAATTTCTTCTTTAGCTATCAAAACATTTTTTTAAAATGCATTTTAAAAAACATCCAATAATTGCTCCACATTTTATTGCTACTCACATATCTTTTTCTCCCTCTGAGTTGAAACTTAAATTTGCTTTGTCTAATTTTGGGCATATGAGGTCAGCTCATTTGGAATTGATGAAGCTAGTAATGAATAAGAAATTAAAAAAACCCAAAAGTATATCCAGGAACCAGGTCTACGTGTATACAGTGTCACCTTTGCTAAGATACCACTTTAGTGTTCCTGAATTCCCACTGACTCATAGCCATTTGATTTCAGAACAAGTGCTTTAAATTAAAACTGTTATTGCAATTGAGAGACGAGAAAAATAATAGCATCTGAAAAATCTCTCCTGCACCTTTGAATTTATATATAAGCAAATACACCTACCTGTTCAATATACCTTCTAAAATATACTCTACCTGTTCAATCTACCTACAAGTTCATTACAATGAAAAAATCTGGGATTCCTTCTAAAAGATTTTCATTATGTAGCTTGTGAAGCTTTTGAACAAACAGTTCAGAGTAATGAACTTGAACAACACTGAAAATTATTTCTAATGCAAAGATGCATTTGTCTGGGGGTGTGTGTGTATATACCAAGTACTTTTCTAGGTACACATTTATTTGCCTTTTGAGTGAAAAAGTATAAAGGGGAAAGAATTACTTGAAGAATAACAGTGAAGAGAAAACAAGGGAAAGGGAGGAAACAACATGTTTATTTGCATTTAATAAAAAGCTAATAATTAAAATTGAAACTCTTATTATTAGAGAAAATAAACAAATTTGTGATTACTATGCTCTGACATTATACTATTGTTATATTGGTCCCATGATCAATTTCCAGACAGCATTCTTCAAAAACTCTGAAAGTTAAGAACTAGCTACTGTTATGTCTGTAGGCAGAGAGGATCTTCAGTGCTTAATGTATAAGTAAAATACCGTGTATTGTTTTTCTATTCTTGTCACATATCTATTATTTGAAATCTGTATCTTATCTCCCATATTTTGGGTTTTATCATTTTCAAGTATGATGTCTCATAAACAAAATGCCCAAGAGAAAAAAGGACTCTTTTTCTTCTTTCTTTGTTTCTTTTTTTTTCCCCTCAAAGTATCAGATATCTGACCTGTTATGTCTCTTCTTCTCTGCTCCCAAGGGGATATTGGGACCACAATCTTTGTGAGAAAGTGGCAAAAGGAAACAATCCTGAAAAGAGTCAGCAAAAGCAACAAGAATTGACTTGACCATTGCAACTTTAATGAAGTACTGACTGTGTGAATGGCAAATTTTCACCTGAATATTCACTTGTATAAACATCACATTGTCTTCTTTAATGGTCCAGGCACTTAGATTGACTGCTGTGCTGTGGCCTGGTTCCTTCACTTCTTTAAATCCTCTTGTCAGTGAAGAAGCAGACCTTAAGAACTCTCTTCTCCGCAGGAGAGGAGCTGAAGTCCAGCCTTTAAAAAATACCTAAGCAGTCGAGTTGTATAAATAGCCACTGACTTGTAAGGGAAAAACTCCTTGATAATAAAAAGCTGAGATAAGAGGTCTTATACAGCCTAATGACTGATAAAAGGGGAATATTATCATTACTGTAATTAATTATTCATTTACCACATGCAAAACTGAAATAGAAAGTGGGATCCACAAGTGGAGTCACAAACAGCGATTCCCTTAATTCTGGAACTAATATGACTACACCCATTTCTTCAAGGTGCACCAGCATGGTACCATGAGCAGTTAATCAGAAAGTGCTCACTGTGCAGCCATTACAACTTTGGGGGTCTGAAATTGTATCTTTGGGCCACTTTGCACTTCACTGTGATCATACCTGCCTGTTCCCTTCTCTCCTGGGAGAGAGGGGCACACATTTTCCCAGGTAGGCCTGCAGTGAGATGAAATAAAAATAAAACCATTTTTTCTATTTCTGAGCAAAGAATTGCGGTGTGAGGTTTTGGAGATTTTGTAGCTCTCCCTCTTTTTCTTGTTGGTCCAACAAATTTTAATTGTTTTGTGTTCAGAAGAATAAGAACCATGCTTTCCTTCTATTAAATGGCCATCACCATAGTGATTAAAGTGCTTTATTTAGGGGTAAGAAATGTGGTCTTGAATCCACTCCAAAAGAGGAAGGAACTGAAAACAGGTCTCCTGTGAGCTATTAAAGAATAAATAAATCTTCAGCTTCTCTCGCCAGGATCTGTTCACTCTAACTTTGAAAAGAGATATTTTGACAAGTTTTCCTGGTGTACTTGAAGATGCTCCTGTTCATTGCAGGGGAGGCTGGACTAGATTATCTTTAAAGGTCCCTTCCGACACAAAGTATTTTATGATTCTATGAAATTATGAATCCAATTTTGCTGTATGAAAATCACACTGCTGGCCACTGCCCACACTTCCCACAACCAACTGTGCATCTCCATCCTTGTGCTCTGTGGTACATCACAAACTGGGAGAGAAAAAGCTGTAATGATGGAAATGCAGTGATGACTGTTTGGATTTTAACTGTAATGGATGCTGTCTGTCTGGGGCTTTAGTGTACTGTTTCTTGAGATAACATTGAATACCTGAATAAAATACCTGTTGATTTAATACAGCAGTTTCCTACTTAACAGAAAAAAATTAGGACACCTTCTTCATGTAGGAAAATATTTAAACACAAGCTTCACTTTAATTTAATTTTAAGCATATTTAATACATTCCTGAATCAGGGCCACTTAGGTAATTGTGTGGCATAATTGCAGCAGCCTACTTTAAAAGCTCTGTGTAGCAACACAGAAATGTAATTCCCAGTGTCTGCTTAAGGAGGTGATCTATAGCTTAATGTTAGTATAATCGTCATTTGATGCAGCAGTTGCTAAGATTGTAACGTGTCTACTGAACAGTGTTTAAAAAAAAAAAAAAGAAAAATAAATACATAAAATAGCATAGTGTAAATTTCTCTTAAATTACCACTCCCCCCTCTATGCATAATGCATCAAATGTATTTAGCACCAGTGAACCGGATAACACTTTTTTAGATGACTCACTATCTTCATGTTGGAGTTACATTCCCTTGCAGAGAATAAAATGTGTTACCCTTGGGAGCAAAGAGATTTGAAAAAAAAAAAATCTGGGGGAATGGCTTCACATCCATTATTCGAGATGGTTGTCTAAAATTCAAATAACTTGTGACAAAGACATGGATTATTGTCGTTATTGTTATTATTATTTAAGAAAATGGCCTCTAGCCAGCTTAACAAACCGTCTTGCAGCTTGCATTACTTATAACATTTTGCACTGTAAATTTCTTTTTGTTTCTAAAATATGTATGTTTTGAGGGCTTATAATTAACCTTATTCCATCATTTATACTTTGATGCATTCATGTGCAACTGAAATAAAAAAAACCCAAAACATATTGATGCAACTAATTAAATAAAAGTAAAATCATATAAAGTTTCATTATAACTGTAATTGATTTGTCAGCTGAGTAATATAGCTAGATATATTACTCTGTTGACAAATTAAGTTAAAATGATAATGACACTTAGCCCGATCCTTATTTTTTATTGCATTTCTTCCAGATAATTTCTCATTTCTTAAAAAAAAATAAAAAAAAGGATTCAAGTTTTCTTTTTGGTGCCTCATGAGTCTGTGGATTAAAATTAATACATTAAAATCCTTCACCATTTCTGTTTCTTTTAATTGAAGTAGAATAATTTACAGTAGTTAATTGGCTTTTGCTGAAGTTAATTTGATAGTGGTGATAGAATGTGGTCAAAATACATCTACTGACCGTAGGTGCAATAACTTTTAGATAAGTAGGTAATTAAACCACCTAAAATCTAGTGGCCTTCACACTCTCCTTCGTCAACAAGGAACTTGTCTTGGAGAATGAATTCCACTGGCTCGGGACTAGTTCTGTATATGTCAGTATCTTTACCTTAAAGAAGAAGAGCGCAGCTTTAGGGAGGCAAGAAAGAGCCACCCATGGAGACATATGACCTGTGATGATAAGTGGTGAATGATGAGTAAGCAAGAGCTAGAAGAGGAACAATTATTCAGTGTTTCTCATAATACAGTATCTTGAAGGCAAAAAATGAAATGGAAGTGTTCAAACCCTGAAAAGATACTGTGATGGGTTCACCTTAGTTGGCCACCGGCTGCTCACCAAGCCACTCTCTCATTCCTGCTCCTTAACAGAACAAGGGGAAAAAATAAGATTTAAAACTTGTGGGTTGAGATAAAAGCAGTTTAATAAAAAAAAAGCAAAAGACACATGTGGAAATGAAGGAAAAAAAAGATTTATTCTATATTTCCCATCACCAGGTGATGTCCAGCCAGTTCCTGGGAAGTAGGGCCTCAGTGTGTGTGTGGTGGTTGATCTGGAAGACAAATGCCTTAATAATGCTTCCCCACCCCATCCTACTCCTTTCTATTAACTTTTATTGCTGAGCACAACATCATATGGAGGGGAATATCCCTTTGGTCAGGTTGGACCAACTGTCCCAGCTATGTCCCCTCCCAACCTCTTGCTCACGCCCAGCCTACTGACCTTTGGAGTGCAGGGATTGGAGAGACAATCTAGATGCTGTGTAGGCACAATTTAAATGTTGTGATGTGAATACTGCTATAAGCTTCAGCTCTTTTTCTTTGTTTAGTTGCCATTCATTGAAATCATAATTAAAAATTAAGCATAGATTTGTTTTATAATATCTGAAGTGAAACATTTCTCTTTTTATTCTTTTTTTTATTGAATCTGTATATCATTCTAAATGTAAGTTGTTCCAAAACTTAAGATATTTTGAAAATGTTGAAGCAAGACTTTTTGATTTGAAAGGGGATGTGTGTTTGTCTTTTCCTTTCTCTTTTTTTCTTTTTCTCTTTCCAAACTGAAACAATTTGAAAAATCAGTCAAAGTTCTCCAAATGGCTTTATTTTGCATCTACACTGAAATGAACAGTGGGTGAAAAGTATTTTCTTGGTCCCGAAGATACCAAAGTCCAAGGTCATACATCTCCTGATATTTCTAAGTCCACAGAACAGGAGCTATAAACAAACTTTATACTTCTGAAGCCAATAAGTGTACCTCAGTGTTGATAAATGTGTAGAATACAATGCAATTGTACAATACAGTTGTTCCCAGTTCACAGACAACACAGGCACATTATAGCCTCCAGCTATTTAATATTGGCTGCAAAGCCCAGAACTGCTCCTGTGTTTAGTTCTGGAGACCATCTCAATTGAAGCACCAGTGTGCTGGCTGCGTGGTAACCATTACGCTTACATTGAGGCATCATGCCCCAAGGGCTGAAAGTTTTAGCCAAACCATGAATAAGGGTTTTTGTAGCAAAGCAATGTTTCTCTGTTAAAATGTCTTTTAATCTAAAACAGGTAGAGTTTATTTAACACTCAAATCCTTAAAATCATCCTATAAAGGACAGAGAGATAAGATAACAATGTATTGCTCATTAGTTTGCAATCCATACAGTGTTAATCTGCAAGCAGTGCTTGTGGGCACATCATCTATTGAAATTGAGCTCAAGTCCTTCAAAATTAAAAACATGTGTTTCTATTATTTCAGCTAAAATGCCACTCTCAGCAGATGAAAGTCAGTGGTCATGTCATGACCTTTTTAAAGTATTCCAACAACTACAGAAATTTTTAGCTGGTATTTTTACACACTTATTAGACAAGGAAATTCAGAAGTTTGTGCTGTGTTGGGTTTTTCAACACATCGTGTTATCCATGTGTCATTCCCAAGACACTTGGGTCTTCAAGCTCTCCAGGGACATCCACATAGTAATGGCACTTCACAGTGCAGCTAGTACCAGCTAACTGCCCCAGGGTTTGTCTTCAGACTCACTCTTGCAGGGACTAGACTAGTAGACTCTTGGCCAACCGACAGGAGGTGTAGAATACCAACAGGTGTTCTTGTGAAGCCCTAGCCAAGTAACGTTTTCCAAGTACCTGAATCTAGAGACCCCATGGTATGATGACCTTCCTGTTCATTTAATCAGCTCTTTGTACACCACATCATGAATCCTCCTGTTAAATATTATTCTTATACTGTATACCTACCCATTGTTTCCTTTTTAATGGGTTAATTACTGTGTTCATACATTAAAGAGGACTCAAGCCCCAGTTGTCACCAATATGACATTTTGAGTTCAAGATGCATATTTTTAAGTACTGTGTTTATATACTTCCAGGACTATACCATGTTCAAAGTATAATATCATAGATGACCTTCATCAACTTTTTTTATTCTTTTTATGGACTTTCATTAGTCTATTGTCTAGCTGCATGTCGGTCATACTTCTAGTCTTTGTATTACTTCTGTTGTGCAGAAGCCATAAGGATTTGCATTTCTCAGGTTTGCATAGCATTGCTTTAACATACACGTAGTACTTAATTCGGTTTCTTTTGATATATCTCTTCTTGTCACACGAGACACAGGAAGTGCATTTGATTCACCAATAAATTGTTAAGTCTCATTCTTTTTCCAAGGGATGTTAAAATGAGTAGTATACAAATGATTCAGCTTTTCAGCATAGTAGTACAAGCATTTCACCTTTTTCAGTGTAAAACACAACTTGTCCAAGTGCTCTCTGTCCTATTTCTTTGATGCTAAAACTGAGGTATAGGTAAAAGACTGTTATATTTACCATAGAGATTGTGGGTCAGACTCTCACATGAACCACATTAGTGATGAAAACAAATAAATACAATTTAATTACCTGTAATCAATAGAACAAATTCTATATTGTGAATGTAAGCTGTGAAAAATAGCAAATTAAAGCTGTCACAGCCTGCAAGCATAAGAGCACAAATATTCCATAAGTAAAATATGATTGCAGAGCAAAGAAAGTAACTGCAAAAACCGACCAGATCAGCTCTTCCTTTAGGAGCAATTTTTTTCTAAATTACTAAGTAACACAGCCCCATATGTCCTATTTTCATAAATCATATAAGCATTTAGGATCCCACTGGGATCTAGACTCCAAAGTACCTATGTGATTTATGTGTGTATACAGAAGTCACTTAGGTGCTTTGGAGAATGATACTTCTAGATTTTTCTCATTTCCAACTTAAAAAGAGGAGGAAGTACCTTATATTGTTGCGGAATTTTCCAGTGCCCAAATAATACTTTGGGATTTTCTGATATGGGTGTCCTTTGATAAGTCACCTTGTCACTTGGTCAAGAAAAATTTTAAGCCAAAAAGACCACCTAACTTCTTTTGGAAAAAAAGAATCTTATATAGATCATCTCATGCAGGGCTGTCACAATGATTTTTATATACAATCAATTCACAATGAGGCTAGACTTTGTACTGTTCTTCATTTCATTGATTTTTTGTTTGCTTGTTTGCCTTTTTGTGTATGTGTATTCATGCTTTTAATTTTCATTTTAAACACTTGAAGTAATTTCATGGACTATCTTTTAATTGCTATCAAAGAAAGGGGATATCAAAGAGGATCTACAAACTGAGAAATGGTGTTAAGAAACACTCCTCTGTGATTTTTTTCTTTTTAAATAGAACTAATAGCATATCTTTGCATTTCAGAAATGTTAGGAATATAAAGACTATGGTATATGAAAAAAATTTAATTGTTCTAGCAATAGATAAGTGCAGTGACATTGGCCTTTATTAAAAAAATATTATGACACTTACTGTCTATGGGGTAGCTGTGGATAGTCATCTCAAAATTTATAAATGGAGAATGAAAATCTGAGATCTAAGTACATTTGTTTTTATTTCATCCTACTCTCCCCACTGGAGCAAGCATCCAGCCAGGTTCCATCCTGAGAGTTATTATTTTGTTGTTATATTTACAAAAGGACTTAGAAGGGATGAAAACAGTGAAAACAAGTAACAAAAGTGTAAGCAGGCTGTGTTATTTCTATTTTAAAATATATCTTCTAGCAGAGTGGTACAACAAACACCATCTTAAACTTCCACGATCAGATGCTGAGTCCCTTCTCTTTGCTGTGGATCTGGAATAGACACTTGACTACATTTTTTTTTCTTGTTTTATACCACCATGCCTGAGGTCAGAACCTGGACCCTTGACATTCACCAAACCCCCTCTAGCCCAAACGTAATTTGCACCACTGGTGAATTCATTTTTCAGCCTCAGACCTTGAGTCTCCTTCCCTAAAAAGTTAACACCACAATACCAGAAACTCCCAGTGTTCAAAAAGGTATTTTGCTGTATAATAGGGAACATAATTTCCTCCTCCAACAGATTTCCAATCTAAATAGTCTCTTATTTAGAATCCTGCATGCAGTGGTAAGTGACGTTTCGGTACCCAGCTAGAAATGAGCAATAACATTCAAATGAAAATTGGAAGCTGAAGATCTAATCATTAACAACAGATGGTTCAACTTGAATCTGATAAACAAGTTGTTGGTCTCCGTCATCCCCCCCTCCTCCCCCCCGCTCCCTGTGTGTTTCTTTTCCTTTCACTTGCGTATGTTTGTGTGTATGTAAGTTGTTTTACCACAGCCAAATCAACAGGGGAAAGAGGGCTTCCAAAACCAAAAGGTAAACCTCATGGTAAATCTGGAACACATTCAGATGGAAGCTGAAATCACTTGAGCATCTGATGCTGAGGAATTTGGGATTTAATTCAGGCAGTACAGTTAGCACAGTGGCAGCTTTCTTAGGCTCTGGATTGCCTCCCACATTGGTTCATGTCCCAGTATTCTCAATGTACAACCTGCTCCGCTAAAAAACCCAAATATGAGAGACTCAGCTCCACTCTTGGATGTTTATATGAAGAACACAGTGAAAGGCAGTTGGAGACTTACAAGCACATCTGATCACAGAACTTGGCCCATCATGGCTGGATTTCATCCCAGTTTTACAATAGCTCCTTCTTTCTTTTTTCTCTTTTCACCAAAAAGGGACTCTTTGTCTTTGTGCACAATCACACTTTCAACAGAAAGGGGAACACAGAAAACAAAACTGGAATATTACCAAAAGCAGTAAGTGAAGGAAACATTGATCAAATTGGAGGTATGCTATTGCCCCATTTAACATCCTGCTTAGTACTTGTCATTGCATAAGTTCAAAAGCTGTGCAAAGGCTTTTTGGTCAGATAAACATTGTTATTTTGCTCTGTATGGAAGTAGTTCACTCAAGCCAAAGCTTAGTTAGAAGTAATTTTATTTTGAATACTCCTTAAGAATCCCAGTGGCATAATAGTCAAAATGCTACAAGTTTAAGCAATAAGTAGCACAGAGGACCACCGAGCAAATCACACGGTCCAACATCTCTGGTATTACAGACCTGGAACCACACTGCTGAACATATTGGGTGGTTTTGACTCGGGGACCACAGCAGGTCCACTGAGTTTCTCCAGATAACCCAAACTACCTTTTGAGGGAGATTCAGCAGTACAGTAGGAAGTGTTAAGTGACTCCAAGTCATTAAAGAGCTGGGACTGGGGGTTCGCAGGTCTGTAAATTCTGCGTCACAGAGAGGCCATAACATCCTTCACTTAAGGATCTTAACAGTACTGATCTTCCATCTAACCCAAGGTCCACCTGCCCCGTTATCATGAGCAACCGTGTAATCTCACAAGCAATCGTCCTCGTACAACTCAGGGAAGGGGAGGTAAACAGGGAGTTGCTTAAAGTAATGCTGCCACCAAGGAACAAGCCTCAGACTACAGCCCTATCTCAGATGAACTCAATACAAGTAATATATATATATGGCTTCTGGCAATTATCAATTAAAGGACTTCCTAGAGTCCAATGCTGTGAGGAGGCAAGGAGAAAGGTGGCAAAATGGTCTGAAGTCCTTAAATATCATGGCACTGAAGAACATCGTGTTTCTGAGACTGACAATAGCTTTTTTTTTTTTCTGTTTATAGGCTGGGAAATAATTTCTTCGGAAGAAATGATGTAATAAGCACAGTTTTCTTTCCCATAGAATGGCCCCAGATTCTTTTGAACATGGAAGGAATAATCACACCAAATCAAATGAGTTTTAAGGTTTGAACCAAAATATTTATGTTCCCAGCAATGAATTAGTCTCAGTAGTTGCCAACCCATGACAGATTCAATCTACATCTGTAAACACCAGAACATTTTACATTCTGATACAATTTTCCTGAATTTACCATAGAGACAAGATTTTTCTGTGTGTGCATGTTAATACCAGTGTAAAATATCCCCAAATCAATCGATCAATCGATTAACAAATTAAGTGCTAAATAATGGATGGGACTGTGCACATTTCCTGACAGGATACTGAGAATAAAATATGTGTCTACAATTCTTTTGTCAAATAGTCAGCCAACAAAGCATTGCAGTGTTTTCTTTAGGAGTTTACATAAATGCCTGGAAAACAAATGGAAAAATGTGTTCAAACAATATTTTATCATTCATATAAGCCAAGCAGAAATGGTCATTACGCTGAAAAATGAATAAAATTCTTTTTCTTTCAAATTAAATTTTAATGTAGCAGAACTTTACATGATCCCAGGAACATAAATAAATACAAACCGACAACTAAATATTTTCCACAGCTAATTATGCCATTAATACTGAACATAGTGTAAAGTACTCATGAAATAATGTTGCTAAATACTAAATAAGGAAGACAAAGCAAGAGTTGTGAAAATACTGAAGATTTCATTTCATGAAGTTTGTCTTATGCAAGAGCTGTATTGTATTTATTTTAATTCCAAATTATGATTTTCTTTTATGCTGGAATGATATAAATATGTTATTTGTGGGCTGTCTGTTATCATAGTTTTGACTCCTTTTTAAAATATATATATATATATTAAATAATTGGGGCTTAGTCGTTTGAAGTTGCTTTCAGTAAGAAGCATCAATCTATATATTTGCACATTATTAAGTGCCTTACAGTGACTCAAAGCTAACAAAGGGGCTTGTTTTCTCCTCATAATAACGTTATGAACAGGGGACTATCACACTCATTTTACAAAAGCAAAGTGAGGCATGAGATCATAAACTGTCACACTAGTCTGTGGATGTTTGTGTGGTTAAATCACAACTTGAACTCTGCTCTCCTGTGGGCCAGGCTAACAGCTTATTTTCCCCTGACCGTTTTCCCCACTTCATTTATAAGCAAATGTACCATACCTCTACAGCACATGCACATGCCACTCAGCCTTGCTGTGATCAACATGTTATGAAACAACAGTCTAGTTTGGAGTGTTTAGGGCTGTTAGGATAATGATTTTGCATGGCTGCCCTACTTCCCAGTGGAGTTGTGTTTTCCTAGATTTGCTTTAATGCAAGTGCTTTTTGCAAACAGAGGAGACACTGGAGAGGTTTGCAAAAATGTAAGCCCTTTAACAGCTCATTGGGAAGGAAAGAAAGATCCCTTGCTAACCAGACTGACTGTAACCATTCAGCTGAACAATCTTGTAACTCCTATGGTTGCTTTTAATATTTGATGTCTGGTCATGTATGGCATGCCTCATCACACCATCTCTGGAGGCAGTGCATTGGGAAATTTGAAAAGATGCCACTCTGCTGGAAGGGTACTGTTGCTGATTCAATGGTGAGGCTATGTTACTAGGTTCTTACTGTGCATGTCAGGATTATTGTACTGGCTACAATTGAAGCTAAGAAGGTAAGAATATGTATAAATTTGTGCCATGTAAGTCTCAAAGGGCCACCGTACTTTGTGACTGACCTGTGGTCCCACATCTAGAAATGTGAAACAAAAAATCATTAAGTAAAAAAAAAATCAGGATGTTGTTCCCCCATATTCATGTACATAATTCCACTTGATCAGTGGCCAGACTGAAATTCTGCTGCATTCACCAGGGTCTCTTGCACACACTTTAAGACCAAAATATCCTCTATTTCATTCAAATTTCAAATTTTTTCACAAAATAAAAAGAACTTCCTACCAGTCTATGGAAGAGGCAGTCTCCCATCTGTTAAAATGAGTGGAGTTAACAACCCCAGTTCAGTGACCTATGGCCAAAAGTCCAAGGGAGTAGAGAAAGACGAGTGTGGCTATCTGCTAGCTCTGAGTTTCTCTCAGCCCTGTAGGACACTTTTGAGAAGCTTTGTAGGCAAAGTGAAAGAAAAGGTGCCTGGGACCCATCAGGAAATCAAGGAAAATTACTTAGTTTGTGTTAGAATTTTGCTAAAATTAGTGTGGTCCTAGAGGAAATTCTGTATCTATATTTGAGTTTGGTTTTGTGACAGAAACAAGTACCTATTGAAACCAATGGATCTTGATTTAGGGGTATATTATTAGTGATTTAACAGTTCTCACTACTTTTCATTCTTTTTCTGTGCTTTTAAATGGTGTGGGAATACAAGATGAAAAAACCAGCCCAGGAAAGAAAGAAACATTTTGGTTAAGCCTTTGACAGTGAAAGCAATGATTTGTAGCCATGGGCTTAAAAGCACACAGAGAATAGCTCAGCCATTTAGACTAATCTGAAGTTAGACATTTTATACAAAATGTCCCACCCCTTCGCAATTGATGCTCCTGAATTTCAAATTCTTTCCTTTATTGAATAATGAAAAAACTGGTCTTCAGCTAACCTTGGTAAAAAATTATTTTTGAAAGCAATAAATACCCAGTTAAGTTCTAAAATGTTAATAGCTGTGCAAATAGTTACTGCTGTCTAAATGAGTGACCATTTAATGAATCACTTCCACCAAAAAGGTCAGTGTAGCAAGTCCCATGTGCATCATGTTATTACAACTTACCAGCAAATGACCACATTAATATTAACTGACAGATTGCAGACCTTTATGTTTATGTACAGTGGGTTTCTGGAAAGTGCACTTCTGGGAGGTGTTAGAAAACTTTCTTCCAGCATATCATCCTGTAAATTGTGCCATTTTCAGGTCATTACTTGTTCGACATGTGGGTATCTAGTTACGGAGCTTTCTGAATGAGAAGTGCGTTAATGAATAAAGCACACTTGACCTCTCACCTTCAAAATCTTGGCTCAAAACAAGCTAGTATTCTTAATTCCTCTCATTTCAGGGGTCTGGGACATGTCACATATAGGTGTTCCTATCAGGCAAGCCCATGACAGCTCTGAAATAGCTAATGGTGTGCACTAAGGTCAAAGACCGCTTAAGATAGATGCAACAGCAAACTTTCATGCCCCTGATGATGCTGATGCTTGTAGTCTCTGTGATAAGGGTGATTGCATTAAGGTGAATTTCTGAATTAAACATAATATATCAAGCTTGTACCAGGGACCTGTCACGTCACCATGGCACAGAATTCCCACACTGAGGGCAGACATTCCCTCACGTTCACCTTCCAAAACAACACTGTGAGCTGCATTTCCAAGTCAGCTATGGAATATTGAGCCCTTATTACTAATATTGAGCCACTTACCCAAAAGCCTCTTCTATCCTAATAAGAACAGGATTAAGGATATGTCTAAGTGAGGGCCAGGGCACAGGCTTGAGCTCTGTCCTCCAGATGAGGGGGCAGGAGGGTTCTTGACTTTGCAGACTGTGGGAGCCTGAGGATTGCTCCTGTTCCTATCCCGTCAAGTGGCCGTGAGTGTGCCACAGCAGCACTGCTCTTCGGAAAGATGGGCTGAGCATGAATTCAGCTCATTCCACATGGGAAGACTCCTCCTCACCTAAGGTCTCTTCACTTGACCTCTCCTCCAGTCCTTTCATTTTGCCTACTCTCACCAGTCTGCTTAGAGCTCTCCCTCAGACTGTAAGAGATCCAAGTTCAGGACAGGAAAATCAGGCACACATACACCCTGGGTCAATGCTGTTGTAGACCTTTGAGAAAGGTAATTCACTCCTTATCATTGATAAGCCATTTTTACCTCCTCAGAAATTTACTGAATGTCACAAAGATGCTGGAAAAGTGATTAGGAAGTTAAGCCCCTGTAGACTTTTAAAGAAAAGACCACTAATCCCCCTCCCTTCCACTACATTTTCAGAGAGTGTTGAGAGGAAAAACGCTATTAAAAAAAATCCCTACTTGCTAGTGTCCTTTTAAATTATGTAAAGCCAATTTCTTGTAATATTGTCACTGAACAAATAATCAGTTGGTTGAGGAAGATTTGTGGTTGTAATTATTTATTCATTTTAATGTTTGTTATTAAGCCTTCCTCTTGCTGTTTCCACCCATTATATGATGAAAGATCAATACGAAGAAGATGAGGAAGTGCAGAAATGACGGTTAATTATCAGGGAGTGAGGAGGAGGAGAGCAACTCTGGTACAAATGGCTGTGAGACCTACGACCAGTGCTCCAGTCTTTTGCTAATATTAGCCTCTGTTTTACAATGTGGTTTGGGTGGTTTTTTTTGTTGTTGCTCTTGTTTTTTTCAATTGGGACAGTGGAGTGAGCACTTGAGATGAGTTTTATCATGTTTTTTTAAATCCACCCCATTGGTGGGATTGAATTAGGATAAGTAGTGGTGCTAAGTGGATAAAAGGAGCCTGCAGTTGAGAAACAGGGTGGGGATTTTTTCCAGTTTAGCAAGGGGCTTACTGTGTAACTTGTTTCACATCTCTCATCTTTTATTTTTTCAGGTTGAAAATAGCAAGACTCTGACGTGCGGAATGGAACTCCACAACTTAGAGAAGTTGTAAAGTAGGTATGTTTATTCAGCGCCGGGCAGCACAGGGGGGTCGTCCCACCAAACTGTGCGCGCCCTTCAGATCTAAAAGTTCCATATTTATGCTACTAACCCATACATATTCAATATATGTTGCAAGACGCCTATACATATGTATGCCCTGTCCCGCTTCGTATTAAAATTAGTCTCTCGAGTCCATTTCCATATTCTCCGCCCCTTTGCACCTGCGTAGTGCCTCCTGGTGGTGGTCGCCGGGGGTCCCAAGGATGAAGTAAAGAGACTCCTCTTCGTCACCGCTAGTAACCTTTCTTGTGCGCGCAGGCTCAGACCCTCCTTGGGGTTTAGCCAAACTGCAGGACTGGCTTCAGTCGGTTTTGAGCTGATCTTGGCTCATAGTTCCTATCTCTCGTTCCGCATCTTGCCCATCGTTCTTATTGTTTTGAAGACATATGGATTAACAGGTTAACCTACTGACCTATTACTCTATCAAAAGTTAGTTATTTAACTATTAGTTATTCTTCCCCTTATCAACTCACTCCTCCCTTCTTCTTTAGTGTTTTGTAATCTAAATATGAAAGCAACATATCTTTACTATAATCACAGGTTGTGTATTTATCCATACAACTCTCTGTGCTTGTTCATGTATAGATATATATGCATATAGAAATACATATATAAAAATACTACTATTTTATAACTTAGATTAAATTGTGTCATTACTATCCAAGATTAACAGACATAAAAATCCTGGAGATGTATTACCATTATTTGCATTTATGCATCTGTGGAGAGGTAAAATATATTCCAACTGCTGCTTCTAGGATAGCACCATATCTGTCAAATGTGATTTTTCTCCAGCAAAATTTTTGTTTGTTAGCTGTCACAATAGCTGGCACTTGGTAGTTAGTCTAGGGTAATATCACCTGGTATTAGGATCCTCACTTTGAATTCTTAATTGTGATTGCAGTGAGTGTATTTCATGTATAATAACAAAATGGTGTATCACAGGCTGCAGTGCAACAGACTGCTCAGACAAGTCTTAGACAACACAAGTATTCAGCTGTGAGCACTCATGTATCATAACAAATCTGATGAGTGCAAAGGCTACCCAAGTGGGACAAAGCCTGAAAGTAGGTCTGTGTTCAGGATTTTATATAGCATCTCAAGGGTCTCTGCCTAAATGCTTGCAAAATCCATCACATAGCTTCAGGGCAGCCCTGGAACCTGCCTTTAGTGAAAATCTCCCCCACCCTAGATACTGATACATACAGATGACAGGTAACTATGGTAAATATCTCTAAGAGTCACCTTCTGTTAATGTGGGGCCAGTAACTCTATTAAAATGACAAAAATAATAACGCATCTGAAATCATCCTTGCTCATGCTGCATGCCTGCAAAACTTTTACCAGATCCACCTTCTTTTCTAACTTCTTTTAATCTGGCTTCCTGCCATGGTTGAGAAAAAAAGGTAGTTCACAAAATGACACATTTTCACTGCCAGTTTGATTTGTTTTTTTTTTTTTTTATATTAAAAAAGAATGTTTAATAATAATTAAAAAAAATCCTTAATTCTGATATATCCATATAAGTTTTCCTAGTCATCCTGATTCTGACCTGAAGAAAGATACTCCCTTCAGTATGATTTATTTCCATTCACTTCCCTGTGTTATTAACTTACAGGAATGCTGAATTTCACAATCAGAAGAAAGCCACTTTTAATTATATCAATTACTTTATGGAATCATTTGCATTGTGTTCAGCATGATATTTTAGCTGCTTCTGACAACAGCTAGTGAGACTGAAAGTGCCTACAAACAGTCATCTGGGGCAGCAGTTTTCTGTCTATCTGTTCAATTTTGTACCATGGAGCAAGGCAGCAATTTATGCCTATTGCTATACACCTAATACCTAGCTATACAGTTTCATACTTGTCGCCATCCCATTTGACTTACATCGGTAAATCTGATACATCAATGTTTACAGTATTAAGACTTTAGCAACAGTAGCAGAAATGCTGAATACTTTCAGAATAGATAATTCCATCTTGTTTTCTTTACTAAATGCTGTCTGGCAAGCAGAGTTAAAGAATTTAGCAGCATAAGACATGAAATGTTTGGAAACAAATTTGAAGCTCTGGACATCACTCACAGAATTAAGTATATTTCAACATGGAAGTAGTTGTCAGAAGCAGCCCATAAATCCCATTCGAGTAAAAATGTTTTTCCTTGACTGTGATTTGAATAAAATAGAAAAGAAGTCTGCCTTTTAAAAAGTTTATGTTAGATTTTATGTTTATTCTTACTTCACAGAACTGAGTTCCTGTTACAAAAACAGACGTCAAAAGAAATATATTTCTTGGCAAAGTTAGGAGCTACAGAGAAGAGCAAGACATTGTTCTTCATTTTACTATGCACTTTCCCTTGAAACTTACTGACTGTTTAAATCATCTCAGCTACGCAGAAACCTTTAGCAATAAAATAAAAACTGTATTAAGCACTAAATTTTATACATACATGGTATTTCTCATTGACTGAGAGTTTATGGAAGTTGTCAACTTCTAAGTCCAACTTATGTGAAGGTATTCATAATCTGAGGGCATATGAATTGATCTAGTCAGAAACAGTGCAAATAAAATTAACAAATTTATTAATTTTTTTTCCCAGTTGAAGCCCCATTTGCTGTTTTACTCATGGCGAAGGCTGAGTAGAAAGCTGAATACAGAAGTTTAGTCTCTCGATTAAGTGGAAACTTCCTGCTGGGATTTGAGGAAAAGACTGGCATAGAAATAGGTAACCATTTAGCTTCTGGGTTGCTTGGCCTCTGTAGCTCAAAAGAAACACAGGGCCACAGGTTATGTATTATTCATTTTTCTATTGGACTCAGTGGAGAAATCTGAGAGTTTACTACATAAATATGTTAAATTTAAGTACATCATGCATTTCCATAAAATTCACTGAGGCCCAGATTCATCATTTTCTCCCAGTTCAACAAACCACTTTAAAATATGCTTAAATTGACTTCAGTGGAGCTGTGAGCACTTACTGAAAGTTCAGTGTGTCCTTAAATGATTTGGAGAATGAGGACCATCTGCATATGTGTAAGTGCTTTGCTGAACGTGCCTAAGTATCCAATCCACAGCCCCATGAAATCCATGAGGTTTCTCCACTGATGTCGTTGGGCTTTGGATTTGTTCTCAGCAGTTGGATATTATCAGTTCATTATCAGTTCAGAGCTCTCTTGTTGCTTCCTTGAAAGGAGATGACATTTAGCCTTTCACCCCAATGCCCTATGCTTTGCATTAGAAAGCCCTAGATAACATTCTATAATTTCTTACTTAATGGTGTCTGTGAGGGTTGTTGTGATTATGATTTTAGAATGCACTGCTGAAAAGTGTCAACTAACACAACCAGAATAATAATTCCTCTTGAATCATTCTAAACGTATGTGCTGTGTGTACAACAGTCTATAGCAACAGAATATTTGTAGAAGAATGCTATATACATTGGGCTTTATGCAAGGTAAGGAACTTCACATTACTTGTTACATACTCAATGATGCATTTCCAACAAAAAGACTTGTCATAGAGCTATTTATTACCCAGATGATTGCAGATATTAGAGTCTAAATTTAAAGAACATGATGAATAAATCAGATTCCCTATCAGACCCTCTTTCTACAGTCAGAGGAGACGAGAGCAGGCTGTGATTCAGTCAGTTCCCTGACCCAGATGTTAAAGTTATGTGGGGCTCTACTGAACTATGTAGAGGCTGTGCAAACCTCATGAAGTTAAACAAGGTCTAGTGCAAGGTCCTGTGTGTGGGTCAGGCCAATCCCATGCACAAATACAGGCTAGGCAGAAATTGGATTGAGAGCAGCCATGAGGAGAAGGACTTGGGTGTGTTGGTGAATGAGAAGTTCAACACAACCCAACAATGTACATTTGCAGCCCTGAAAGCCAACTGCATCCTGGGCTGCATCAAGAAGCATGGCCAGCAGGGAAAGGGAGGTGATTCTGCCCCTCTGCTCTGCTCTCATGAGACCCCACCTGAGTCCAGCTCTGGGGCCCTAACATAAGACGGACCTGGACCTGTTGGATCAGGTGCAGAGAAGGGCCATGAAGATGATAAGAGGGCTGGATCACCTCTCCTATGAAGACAGTCTGAGAGAGTTGGCGTTGGTCAGCCTGGAGAGGACTCCGGGGAGACCTCATAGCAGCTTTCCAGTATCTGAAGGGTGCCTACAAGAAAGCTGGAGAGGGGCTTTTTACAAGGGCATGTAGTGGTAGGATGAAGGGTAATGGTTTCAAACTGGAAGAAGGCAGATTTAGATTAAAGAATTTCTTTACTGTGAGGGTGGTGAGACACTGGAACAGGTTGCCCTGGGAAGCTGTGGATGCCTCATCCTTGGAAGTGTTCAAGACCAGGCTGGATGGGGCTTTGAGCAACCAGGTTTAGCAGAAGATGTCCCTGCCTATGGCAGGTGGTTAGAACAAGATGATCTTCAAGGACCCTTCCAACCTAAACCATTCTATGATTCTATATTTTATAATCCTGAGTTTGAAGGCAATTTTATTCCTACTAATTTCAGTAACTTCTGCTTTAATGACCTCTTCTATTTCCCCACTTATTAATAGGACTGTTTATACTACCCACAAGATGAGAAGATTTTTAAATTCTCTCTGAGACACATCTTTTTCTACAACTTCCTGAAGTAAATTATCTACAAGACCAATGCTTTTCTTCTCAGTCCTCAGTCTTCTGTGACTCAGAAAGAAACTTCAAAAAACCTTGTTGTTTTATTATAGTATACCAATGTGCTAGTTATTAATAAATCTCTAAATTATTCTTCATAATTTATCTGGAAATGTCACTGATTCAGACTCCATTGAAAAAGTTAGATGTGTGAGATATCAATAAAATATTTGCTAAATGAAAGGACAGCTGGGAAACTGTTAACAAGGAAAAGAAAATCAACTGACCCCATTTAAACAAAATGTGTCTTAATTCAACCAAAAGAAGAGAGAGCTCTTGGAATTTGCAGAAGTGCACATTCAAGCCACAGCTACAGAAAGAGAAAAGCAGAATCTGAAGGGGGCAGAGGTATCATGCCAGTCACAAAAATAACAAGCAAAGAAAGACCATTCAGTGCTCCCATGAAATACTTTAGGAACAAGGATATTTTTAGAGATAGAGGGCAGGCACTGCATTGGGAAGACCAGTCATGGAATATTGTACAGAACTGTAGTATCCACATTATGCACTTAGTCTTAAGTGTAGAGATTCACAAAAGTCTCACAAAAAGACTCACAAAATTTGATCTAAGGCTGAAAGAAATGCCTTAAAATAGAAAATGTAGATGTAAAGTGAAGAAAATACTAGCAATTTGGAAGTTTGTTTCATTGAACACAGAGTGGTAACAAAGTCAATGTTTGTACACTAAAGTCAAATAAATTCAAATGAGAAATTACACTCACATTTTTAACAGACCTAGAAAAATGAATTTTGGAACAAACTGTCAAAGGAGTTGGTAGTGTTTCTTTGTGGGTTTAATTCAGCCCTGCAGACTTTTCTAGATAATTTTTGGTAATGTAAGCTAAACATAGGAACAACTAGGTAAAAGACAATGAACTAATTTATGCAGGATATGGGACTAGAAAATTAAATTGTTCCATTGGAATCAAATTTCACATGATTTTATGTCTGCCAAAAGACCATAGGTTTTGAGTTCCTCAATGAGGAACTAGAAAGGTTAAATGTATTTTCTTTAACAAAGAAAAAGTAAAGAGGTGACTGGATTGCAGTCTGTAAGTAAAACAAAACAAAACAAACCAAACAAACAAACAAACAAAAAAACCAAACCAAACCAAAACAAAACAAAAAAACAAACAAAAACAAACCAAACCATGATTAAGTCGCTGGAAGCTGAAGCTTCAAAGTTTAGAATGGAAACATGGATGGAAGGACAGAATGGGAGTTAAGATTGACTGCTCAAATACGTGGTTTACCAGGGTACTAGAGTCTGCATTGCTTGAACTCTTTATGCAAAGACTTTAATGTCCTTTTAAAAGCTGTAATACACAAATTGCCTTAACCCATGGCTCACAAGGGATCACGTAATGTTGTTGGAAGCATCCCTTTTGACACTGAAGTGAGAGAATTTATATACCTACACCTCTCTAAAAAACACACCAACAGGAACAGAAGTACCGCCCCAGCCTGGTTTTTTAAACAGTGTTATTGTCAAAAAGGTTTACAAAGTAGCAACTTTCTGTCACAGTAACATATTGATATATATCTCCGTGTTTAATCTAAAATAGCTGTTATATTCACACCCTTTTTACCATGATACATTAGAATACAATTACAGATCTATTAGCACAGTTTAGCAGGAGAAGAACCACAATACAACGCTACTATCTTTGCTTCTCTATATCAATAAGATTTTCTAGCCCCATTGAGACTGGTTTCTATTTTTAATCTAATGCTGCAATAAAGAAATGATAGTCATTTGTGTTATGCTATTAACTTTACCCCTAAAGGTTTGTTGTTTATTTCCAGATAAATACCATTTCCTGTTGTTGATTATTTGGATATAGACATAAAGTAGGATCCTGATAAGCACCTGTGCCACATGGAAATATGGCAGTATCATTCCTGAGATTTATGCTGTAATCATTTCAAGTGCTTAGAGCAATGATGTAAATATCAGGTGGCATAAACTGAACATGTTTTTCAAACCCACTTCATTGTCAGCACCCCAAATGCATGTTTCAGAGTGGCATCTTGGTTTCCAAGTTCCGAAGTCCCTTTGGATTATGGTATAATACATGTTGTCTTCAGGAGCTGTGCTGATTTATCCAAGGTAAATTATTGGGTTAATTGCAGCATACACACCTGTGATGATTAAACTCAAATATAATCCAGCTTCAATTCATTGTTTCTTACCTTAGAAAGTAAGAGGCTCAGTCAAGAGTCAAAGACAGTAAAGAGGAAATTGGGATGCTTCAGGGCTTATTAATACTAGCTCCCAAATTAGATGACTGAAGTATAGCAGTAAGGATACTGTTCCCTCTTTGCCACCAACCAGCCACCATCAAGTTGCTTCTAAACTTCTGTGACAAACAGAAGTATTCACTTTTTCTAGATTTTAATGGGTGTGTTAAAAAAAAAAACAAACAAAACATCAACAACAACAAAAAAATCAAAGTAAACAATCTCTATGTTTCTAGTTCATTCAAACCAGTACACATTCTGAGTTTGGGACCCAATAGTAAAATTTCCCATACTCTATTAGTCAACGGTCAGAAAAAGTAAATAAATTATTTAACACATATATGACCAGATTTTTCTCTGCTTGTTGGCCTATTCTACATTGTCAGTTTTCTGTGTCCATTACCCATGTGGACATGAGGAACAGTAATGTAAAGTTGTTTCTCCATCCGTTCACAGCACTGTTATTTTTCATACCATTTCTCTAATGTTCATGTACTAAAAGACATAATTTCTTTTCACAGGTTAGCTTCAATTAGTTTTAAAGCATTCTACTTACCTTGACTTTTCTTGGTCATTTGTGACATGACCTATATTTTTTTCAGATATTTTGATATTTGGAAATATTGAGGAAAAATTTTAAAAGTTTAGATTAAGATGTCAGTTCCTACAGAACTCAAAAAATAAATAGATCTGAATACTCTAAATTTCAGTCACTTAAAAAAAAAGGAAAAAAAGAAAAAAAAAGAAGGAAACTCAAACCTCAGTTCACATTCACATGACATGTACTTGGAAAATTAGATCCTATACTAAACAAAATTTCATGATTATTATATCTTTAATGTTCTTGGCCTTCTGATACCTGAATCTTTCTTACTGTAAACAAACTTGAAGTGGGGAGAAGAGGAAGGTAGGTAAGTTCAAATAAGATTGCCAGAGACTTCCAGCACAGCTTTGAAAAACTGACTTTGTTGATTTAAACACAGTACAATAAATCAGATTCGATGACTCTCTTGGGGTCAACTTCTACCCTTCGAGAAAGCGAGATAAAGAAAAAACCTGAAGATAAAAAACAGTTACTGAAAGCACTTTTCCCTCTCAAACTCTCTTGAGAGCATTTGAGCTTGTAGGCCCTTTTGAGGCTGGCTTTGTATGCATTTTAAAAAGTGTCTTTTTTGTGTTTTTTTTTCTTTGTTTCTTCCTCACATTTCTCCATTATAGGCTACCTATTTACTGACTACCTACCTCCTTTCTTTTTCACTTACTTCTTGATATTTGAAAGAAGTTGTGGAATACTCAGAGACCTTCCTCTCTTCTTACAAATCTTTCATGCTTGCTTTTGGCATATGTATTCACAAATATGTACATGTGTACATGATTACAGACAATAAAAATACACATTTAACAAAAAGCTGCTCCAAGAAAGACAGACTCAGAAAATGTTATAATTCCCACAGGAGTTTTTAAGTATTCATGCAGCAATCCATCACCTTCCACTTGTTCTTTCTGGCCACCCCCGTAATTAGGGAACTGATGTTCTAGAAGAATCATAGAATCATAGAATCGTCTAGGTTGTAAGAGACCCTTGGGATCAATGAGTCCAACCATCTATCCTACTCGACAAAGTTCTCCCCTATACCAAATCCCCCAACACCACATCTAAACGGCTCTTAAACACATCCAGGGATGGTGACTCAACCACCTCCCTGGGTAGCCTATTCCAATGCCCAACCACTCTTTCTGTGAAAAA
>KZ505774.1:72440-94184 GCA_002844005.1 Limosa lapponica baueri | reverse complement strand
TTGTGGCCCAAGTGCAGAACCTGGCACTTGCCCTTGTTGAAACTCATACCATTGATGTTGGCCCAATGATCCAATCTGTCTAAGTCTCTTTGTAGAGCTTCCCTATCCTCCTGGGAATCAACACTCCTGCTTAACTTGGTGTCATCTGCGAACTTGCTGATGATACACCCTATGTAAGGGTGTAAGAAGATCCCAGGATAGTCCCAGTATATAACTTTACTGATCTTCCTTCCTCTAGAAGGCAGTACTAACTCTGTCTTAGCTGTCTAAATATCCTGTCTAGTAAATAACATCAATTCTTATTAAAGAAGGTCTCTACTTGATGTTTCCCTGATGACTTCCCATCAGACTGCCTCCTCACTCCTGAGGCAAATAATATACAGGGTTACAGCTGGACTAAGAACAGAGTGATATTACACTTGTGCACACACCACACCCCTGGTTCTAGCACGTAGCATGCAGCTAGATGTGGCAGGAGCTAGTAGTTAAATAATGTGGCCATGAAGCGAATGTTGCTTGAAGGCCAGTTCAATTCCACTCCTGAGCAGCAATGTTAGATGCAGTTTATATATCCAAAATGACATACATAATGAAACCAGCTATACTTCTGAAGTGTTCTGAGGTCTAAAGAAGAATATTAATATATAAGGTTATGCAGCATGCTATTGCCATTAGGAACTAGAAATGTTCTAGACATTTGTACACATTTCAATTAATATAAGTTCTTCACATGCAATTAAAGCAAAGAAACAAAGCCCTGAAACAAAAATAGCAATGATTCAGAGATAACTTAGTGCACAGCTATATATGTGCATATCCATGCTCCTAAACTGCCTAGTTGTTCTTTTATATTTATTATAGAAATTAAAATTCTACTGCTGTTACAGTTCATCTCTTCACTTCCAAGTCTAGGCAAAGACAGGAAGTAAAAATATCAAATATCTCATAAGAAAAAAAAATGTCCTTTGAGTACTGCCCAAATTAGGACATTTACAAACGTTGCAAGAACTTTAAGTTGCAGAGCAAGTGGTTCTGGCAAACTTCAAGGAAGTAGCACACTCAGAATCACTGAACTTGAAACCATCAGTGAACTAGGTCTGACACAATCATGAGGCACAAGTGAAAAAAATTTCACTGTTCTTAGTTTTCAAACTCCAATCAGGTCAGCCAGTCTTGGCTCTTTGATTTTAATAGTAGGAATAGTAGGCAGGTGGCTTAAAATCATTCAAATTAGGCAGAACTCAGAGCTAATGTGTACCTCTGAATCCAGGTTGAACTAATCATTACAAGATAAATTAATCGAAATGCAATTAGGTACACCATTTATACAACATTGTTTTGTATCTGTTCTGTTGGAACCACAGTTCTATGGACAAAAGATCCCATCCTGTCTACATTTCTATTGACCTACAGAACCCGTTGGAGCTTAAATAGTTAAACCCTATTTGAGTACTCAGCTCCCTATATCCATAATCCAATGTGTAATTTAATACACTTTCATAAAGCGAGAAAATCTTAGTTCTCTCCACCCTTCCCTTTCTGCCTTTCCAATGCATGTTGACATAAAGCTAAGCTACCAGAAATCATGTAACAATGCAATTTTTTTTTAAATTCTATACAAAATCTATAGAAAATTTATGCCTATGTCCTTACGAATCTTTGTGTATACATGTATATACATATACATACACATCACATATACATGAAGCATATTTATAATATATGCAGTACTTACAAATATTTAATATGTACACAATATATATTTTAGACAGAGAATTCCTAGAAATAAAATAAATGTATACATACAACAGTGTGTGTGTTTATGTGCATGTTTATATTTTGATAGCATAAACTTTGAAAGAAGGGAAGGGGAAGGGAACAGGAACAAGAACACCCAAATATTTTGGGAAGTTCTGGGACATGAGAAACTCAGCTAAAATGCTTTTGCGACCTTATCTATGTTGGGTGCAACTGGTGCTCTCTGTAATATCCAGATAGATGTGTCTTGTTAACTGCCTCATCCTGTGGTGTCATCATTACTGTAATTAATGAATTACCATAGCAAACTGCAGTGACTATAAAGTTTTAGAGAATAAGCAGCCGTTACCTGTGACAGTATGGGTTGGTGGACACCAATGGCAAATATTTCATATTGCACTGTTAGGGACGATGACACCAGCAATGTCCTTCACTTAAAGAGGAAAAAGAAATGAACTCAGAACCTTCCTAAATGAAAAACTTTGCCCTTTTGCTGCCTTTCCTAATAGAAAACAAGTTAAAATGTACCATTGGGCAGGTTAATTGACTTACAAGTATGTCTTTTTAATAAGTGTCATAAAGTATGTCATGCAGCCGAAACTTGCTTTCAGTGCATTTTTTAAACTGTTGTCAACCAGATTAAAGTTTATTGTTCGCATGTAAGTTTCCGTTTTCAAGCAGTAATGAAAGACATTAAATTGATTTGCCATGCGTAGATATGAAGTGGGTTATGTCCTTTGTTCTTTGTCAATGTGCCTTTCCCAGATGCTTGCTTTCTTTGCTGTTTGTCTAAGCAATGAATGTTCATGAAACGTTCTTCCTTCCCCATGACCTAAGATGCAACTCTTCATTTCTTTCTTGTCCCATTTGAGTTAAAAAGTTAGTGTATATAGGGATCTGATTCACCATAGATGGTCTTCAGTCTTGCCCTTTTATAAGTCTTTGGAGTTTTGGCGGGGAAGTGATTGAAGAAATCCTACCATGAATCAGACTCCCATAGCATGCTTTTCAGGCCTTTGAATGTCTTTCTTTGCACAGCATGGTGGGATCTTGTTACTGAAATTAACATCTGATGTAACTGAACACTGTAAATACCCTGGAATAATCCCAACATTTGGCTCCTTAAAACACAGTATGTCAATTTAGATTGTGCCTCATCTTGGTAGAAAGAAAGAACAACTGAAATTAAAAAAAAGGTTCTCCAAGGAGGAAAAATTAATTTTAAGGGAAGGGGCTGGTTAGCTGGTTTTCAACAGTAACAGAGAGGTGAGCATTGCACAGTATGACACAAATGCAGAACCAGTAAATATTTTAAAATGTTCCGGTGAAGGGTAGGATTACATCTGGTAGTACCCTGTTTCTTTGATTTTTTTTTTTAAATTATGCTCTTCACACTCAAAAAAAAAAAAAAAATGTTTGGAAAAAACTAAAGAAACAAAAAACCGCAAAAAACCCTTCAAGGACTGCCACTGTCCTCTGTTCTTTATTGTAGAAAGTCACAAGTGCTGCCAGTCTGAAAAATCTGTGTGGTGGTGTTAAAAATAATTTATATATTATATTTTTATTTTTAATTGTTTTTCCTTTTTTAACAGAACAGACAAATTTTCATTGGTTTGTGGTGGTGGTGGTTTTTTTCCCCATAGACACAAAAAAGACAATCTCTCAGGTCCAGAAAGCAGTACAATTCAGCTGAAGACATTTATTAACCTCTTATAAACTTTCATCACAATCAGGAAATTAGAGACTCATTTGCTGCTAAATTACATTTCAGTTACTCAGGTACTTTTGAAGTTATTGAGCTGATAGCCATAAAGACAAGAATTTTTGTTAAATGCATATTTTTACAAGCTAGTTACAGTAAATTCAGCAAAGTTACATTTAAGGATGCTAAAATAGGTCCTGCAGATCAAAGTAGCCTTCTTATCAACTTAGTAAGCTGAGACAGCAATGGGGTTTTAAGGTTGTATGGGTAGATCTCATGTCCAAACAGATATGGAATGGTACTTGTGATGACTACAAGGGTTAGAGTTATTTTATCCTAAAGGTTTACTTTTTTTCTGACTAGTATCAGTAAATTCTGTTATTGATAAATTATATAAATTAACCCATTTTCTCTACCTGTAGAGGAAAGAACAAGGTCTTAAGTAAACTGCAGCACATTTAACAGAATGATTTCACTATTACCATCCATAACCATAGAAATCCAAAGTCCTGCCTCAACCCTCAGTGAGGTTTTTCTCTTTGGCTTCATTGGGCACCGTGGCTGCTTCTCCAATTTCAGCCTCAGCAGTGAGACAAAAAGCCCAGGAAATTTTGTGTCAAAGCAAACTCGTTTAAGTTTTCCCCCTTTCCTCATTGTCTTCCAGGCTGGTCTGGGTGGGTTTTGACAGGAATTTCATATGAATACTCTCTATGTGTACATTTACTGTGGGTCTTTTTTATGTAAGCCCTTTCTGATTTGCATCCCATCACAATCCCCACCATAGCCCATTCACACCCAGAAACCACCAGATACACGCACTTACTCAACTTCCATTTTGCGAACTAAAGACATCATGATCTGGGCACAGTAAACAAAACCAACTGGGTAAACAAAGCCAAGTGGAAGCTGCATGAATAATTTAATCACTCACTGTGGATTGGCCAGGCAGACAAGATGAAGCCTCTTCCCCCAAATTAATAAAGGCTTTTATGGAACCATAAAAAGAGCAATAATTCAATCATTTTTTTTAAAGACCACTGAATATAATGCTTATTAAATGCTGGGTACAGCTGAGGTGTGCACTGGGATGAAATAGAAAGCATGCTCAGCAACAATATGCCAAATGCATGTTTTCCCTTTTTGCTGACAGGCAGATAACCTGACCCAAGCATTTAATAAGATATACTTACTGATTTTTCTTTTTTTTTTTTTCTTTTCCCCCACGGTACACTACTGGGAAAAAAAAAAAAAAAAAAAAAAAAAAAAAAAAAAAAAAAAGAAAACTTTTAAGAAAAGATTCTATATTTCCCTCTCTTTTCTTTCCTATGACAAAGTGCCATGTCTAGTGCTGAGCAAAGAGGCAGCATAGAGACAGAAGGGTACAAGACAAAGAAAATATGTGTATCCTTTCCTGCTCTACTGCTGACTCACTGTCTAACTGTGAAGTTGTACTTTCTGTTCTTAACATTTCCCTCACTCTCCCCACCTTTAAAATAGGGTTAATGCTATTTACTAACCCCAATAGGGCAACACAGTTCACTAATGAGACACAAATCTCCTTCAAGAAGAATGATGTAACTCTGAATGTTTCGCTTTGATTTCAGTAGTAACTGTAAGTACATTAGTATCTTCTGGCCAACAAGAAATATCAGACATGTGAGATAAAGGTGATGAAGGGAATGCAAAATGTTAGCATCCCATTATGTGGGCACGGGTAAAGATGATCTCTTCACCTGGAAATATCACACTCTTAAGTATGAAATTAAATAATAATTAAAAAAAACCTCTTTTGCAGCAGCTTTGTAGATGTAGTACTTCTTTCTAGTCTGCCATTCGTCTCACTATGCAATTCTTCTTAAAGCAGGTTTCTTTGACCATAATCCACCATCTACTTCTTTCTCCTTGGAACCAATGGGTCAATTTGTACCATCACAGTTAAAACACCACAAAGTCAAAACCCAGAAGAAATCTGACAGCACCTGGACTACAATCCCCATGAAGCACCACTATAACATTTTAAAATTAACATAAATGGTACTGGATATTCAGTTCTCCAATTTTTCCAGTGGAAAGCGTCAGGGCTGTACAAGTGATAGTTCAGAACAATTTAATTAGACCAAATATTACAATTTTCTCTTGAACTGGCTGTTAAATCTTCTTCCAGCAACTACATGCCCTCTGTTTCCACTGTTTCTGTCTCAAAAAAGTCTATTCTTAGGCTGCAAGTAGATCCCTCCAAAAGGGATGATTGAAATACATACATATGTGTGTACACACAACTGGACACTGACAAAGAACATTGTCAAAATGTGTATTTTGGGAAACATAGTTTTGACAGAAACTTTGTCTCAAGTCCTACCACTAACACCAACCTGTTCATAAGTCTAATTTCTTCATGGTACTTTTTGCGCTATTGTAATTTCTGCTGCTTTTCTTGTTGGTAACTTCTGAAAAGAAAAAAGTGATGAACCTGAACCACGTTTTGAACTATTCCTTTGCTTCTTGAGGTGATCACTCTGTATAAAGACTGCACCCTCAGCTGGGCTTTGCCATTTCTAGGAGCTCATATGGAAAACATTTCCTTGAACATTCACGTCTTTAAACATGATCCTGTTGTAATGGAAATTCGTATCCTGGAGCCTAGTGGACATGCTACTGTACAGGAATATATAAAAAATATAATATCTATTTTTCCCTTGTTTGTAGTTTACTGACTGGATTGAGGCAGGCTGTGTCAAACCATGGTGCCTTATTTCCCTCGTGTTCTCTCCTTTTTTAAGAACTGCTGATAAAAAACATTGTTGATACATCGCGTGAGGATTGGAGCAATTACTGTATTTGCTGCACCTCAATTGAGAAATGGTTTTTAACACCACAAACAACAAACATAATTGAGTTGTCCTGCTTTGGCTTGTTCTGAATGCCTGTCTCTATTCACTTTCCATGCACCACACTGAGAAACTGCTGCTCCACTCATGGTTTGATCATTCATTTCAGTGAGTAAATGCACCACTGGAACGGGCTGCCTGAACAAATTTGCCAGGTGACTATCACTGCTGAAGAGGATCTTTTCATTTGTCTTCATCCCACTTAAAAGATCTTAGACTAATTTTTGTCATTTGTAAAAGTCCTCTTAAACTTCTACTTTTTGTTCCCCAAACAGAGGGGTTTAAAAACAGTATTTTTTTTTTTCTAATGTGTTCTAATTTTTTCATTTATTTTTAATTTATGGTAAGTGTTACTGGTTTTCAATTTACTATTGATTTCTTGAGAATTTTATTTGAATAGGTTTCCTTTATTCTATTTTTTCTCATTTATTAGAATATTGCATTTTAATATATATTAAAAAGTCTTTGAATGGAGTTGAAACTTGCTTTAAAAACAAACTGATAGGATTTTCAAAGACATTTCAGAGACCAGAGACCAGTTTGGTCTTAGGTGCTTAGTTGCCTGCTGAAGATTTGGGCCTAAATTCCTAGATTATGTATGTCCAACCCACCTGATACAAAACCTTAATAGGACTTGATCTAATCATCCAAAAGCTACTGAAAGACTGCCACCAACTCCAGCAGTTTTGAATAAGGTTCTGGAATGAGGAGCAGAATGTTTTGTGGCGCTGATGCATTATATAAAATTTAATTCATTATCACGATTACAAAGACTATCCTTTTTCCAAGTTGCCTATTTTGTAAATATCTCAAAACCCTGTGGGGTTGAGATGTCTTGGCCTATTTCATGTTTGGTGTTCATTTTCACTCCAATTATTTCTTACTTGCTTTATCTACACTTATAGTCTGCCCATTCCTCCCACTTAACATATCCTTTGAACTTTTCAAATGCCTTCTGCTTCTCCTTATTATCTTTGCTTAACCACATCCTTGTCTCTGTCGTCCTATTTTTGATACTTTTTACTGGGATGAATATAGTTTGTATCCATCCTCTATATCTGCCAATTAGATACAGAACTTCATACTTTTTTTTTATTATTATCCATAATGGTAGATTTTCTGCATTGCTGTTGATATCATTTGACTTTCTGCAAATTATTCCATGGGTTAGATTCTCCAAACCAATCTTAAAAAAGGGGGGGAAAAGTTACATTAACTTCCGAGATTCTATTTTCACATATACCCGGAGGAATACTTCATATCTGAATATATTATGATCACTAAAGTAGACCTTGGTTGCTCAACTGTTTCTGTCATATAAGTCATACTTTGGCTTATTATCAGAGACCAAGTCCAGAATAGCTTCTTATTGCTAAATATAATTGATAAAGGAGGTGTACAGAGCTGATGACCACATGGTTCCTCTCTGACCCTCCAGGTATTGTCCAATCATTAGCAAAAGGGCTGAGATTTATCTTTAATTAATGTCAGCTAGGGGAATAGAAAGCTGGAAATGGAGAAGGAAAATGAACAGGCATACGTAACAAAATGATTAGTGTGGGGTTTTTTTTTCTGCATTTTTTTCAGAATTCTAGATGGCATCAGTGACTTACATAATCCATTGCCAACATTTATTCTTATTTCAGTTATCTCCATAGTGGTAGTCAAACTGCTTATATCATTTGTCTACTCAGGCATAATATCTTCCCTCTCATATTACTTTAATCAATCATTGTTAGCTTATGTATAGTGCATATCATTGCTGCCATTTTGTGGTGTGTCAGTCATTCATGCCAAACAGACCAGCTAGCAGCCCCGAAGGACCTCTATAAATGGACATTCTCCTCTGCAAGCTGTTAAGCTTAAATGAAAGTGTGAAAGCCCTTGAATGAACATCATAACGTTCTATGGTGCACAAAGCTTTGCTAACAGTGATGTCAGAATTTCCCAAGCCAATGCAACTCCAGGTGATGCAATAGTACTGCTAGTTGCTCTGTGCTTCTGCTGTACAAAAATCATCAGCAGAGAACAGGACTGAGGTCCAGACCTGTGGCAAGACCCAGCTGCCTCCCATCTCATTTTAAATGGTTGCCCAAGGCCCTTTATTTAAGTTTATTAGACTTGAATTTAGCATTCAGTATCTTTTTTGTCAGAGTGCCATGAGTTTCCTTCTATATGTGTTTTGCTGGTAACATGGTAGGCTTGGGCTGTATGCTCAGAGCTGTATAAGGTGCAGGAAAAAAACCCGCTCTGCCGTAATGATGAGTCTGTGTCAGACTGAAAAAAAAAAAGTGGAGGAACAGACTCAAGGTGAAATCACAGAATCATAGAATCATGGAATTGTCTAGGTTGGAAGGGACCTTTAAGATCATTGAGTCCAACCATCAACCTAACACTGACAAAAATCACCCCTAAACCATGTCCCTACGCATCACATCTACACGACTTTTAAATACCTCCAGGGATGAAGATTCCACCACTTCCCTAGAAAGCCTGTTCCAATGTTGCATAACCTTCTGGTGTTGAACTTTTTCCTAATATCCAATCTAAACCTCCCCTGACACGACTTGAGGCCAGGTCCTCTTGTCCTATCACCTGCTAATTGAGAGAAGAGACTGACCCCCACCTTGTTACAAGCTCCTTTCAGGTAGTTGTAGAGAGTAACAAGGTCTCCCTTCAGCCTCCTTTTCTCCAGACTAAACAACCTCAGTTTCCTCAACTGCTCCTCACAAGACTTGTTCTCTAGACCTCTCGCCAGCTTCATTGCACATCTCTGGATTTGCTCCAGAATCTCAACGTCATTCCTCTAGTGAGTGGTCCAAAACTGAACACAGTAGTCACCAGTGCTGAGTACAGGGGTGTGATCACTTCCCTAGTCCTGCTGCCCACACTAGTTCCGATACATGCAAGGATGCCATTGGTCTTCTACTAATTGGCAGTGTGACCTGGGCACACTGCTGGCTCATAGTCAGCTGGCAGTTGACCAATGCCCCTAGTCCTTTTCTGGCAGGCAGATTTGCACCCACTCTTACCCAAGTCTAGTGCTGCATGGGGTTGTTGTGACCCAAGTGCAGGACCCCACACACAGCCCTGTTGAGCCTTATATCCTTGGTTTTGGCAAACTGATCCAACCTGTCCAGATCCCTCTGCAATGCATTTCCACCCTCAAGCAGATCAACTGTTCCACCCAACTTGGTGTCATCTGCAAACTGACTGAGTGTGCCCTCGATCCCCTTGTCCAGATCATTGATGAAGATGTTAAAGAGAACAGACCCCAGTATGAAGCCCTGGGGAACAGCACTCGTGACCAGGTGCCAACTGGATTTAACTCCATTAACTTCAACTCTCTGGGCTCAGCCCTGCAGCCAGTTTTTTTACCCAGTGAAGAGTACTCCCGTCCAGCCCTGAACAGCCAGTTTCTCCATGAGAATGTTGTGGGAAACCGTGTCAAAAGCTTTACTAAAGTCCAGGCAAACAATATCCACAGCTTTTCCCTCATCCAGTAAGTGGGTCACCTTGTCATAGAAAGAGATGAGGTTATTCAAGCAGGACCTGCCTTTCATGAACCCATGTTGACTGTGCCTGATCATTTGGTTGTCCTTCATGCTCCTCATAATGGCACTCAGAATGGTCTGTTCCATAACCTTTCCTGTCACCAAGGTCAGACTGACAGGTCTGTAGTTCCCAGGATCCTCCTTCTGGCTCTTCTTGTGGATGGGCGTTGCAATCAATAACCACCAGTCCACTTGAATGTCCCCAGTTGCCAGGACTGCAGATAAATTCTTATCCACAGAGCCCTTACAAAACTCCTGTGAGCCAAAGCCACACTTAGATTATAGGGCATGACACTGGAAGAGGAGTGACTGATTACCAGTACCTTCCTACTATGAGTTACTGCTGCTTATGTCCTATTTAGTTTCTGAGGTCCTGTTTTGAAGAATTAGTTAAATATTATGCTAATGGCAAGTCTCTGCTGTAACATAACTGAATAGAAACTGTCTTCTGATTCTCATCTCATGACTCATGTTTGCTCATTTGCACTTGTGTTAATACTGTTCAGTGGAAGAGCTGTGGACTTCCTGTAGATGAATTTTGCACCTTAGAATATATTATTCCAAACTCCCAGTCCTGTGCTCTGATTCCATTATTGGCTGTATCTTCTGGGCACATTGTGGAGTTATAGCATATTTCACCATCTGAGAATCTGGCTCAGCATTTTTATGAAACTCTCTTTGGCAGACTGTGCTGTTACGTCAAATGCTGAACAACAGGGAGGACGTAAATATCCATTTCCACTGTCTCCAATCTCAAAATAATATTTATATTTATTATGCTGATTCTTCCTAGTTGGTCAGTTAAGTGATTCAGCAGCAGTGATGTTCCACACTTCCACCTGTTTGCATTTACTCTATGGCTGCCTAGGGAACAATGGAAAAAATAATGCTCTCGTGAGCCATTCCGTTCACTATGTGTCAAAAAGTAATTTGAATCAAAGAGTCACTAACTTAATTGATGGCGATGGCTCCATCCAAAAAACAACCAAAGAAATTGATGTTGTGCAAATAGCACATATATTGCTCTTGAATTTGCGAGCATATTCTTGTTTGCCTTGACAGCATTTAAATTACCTTTTGGACAGCTCAACACATTACTTTAGATGTGTCTGCATGTGAATTTTTAGCTGCTAACGGGGGCAATAACAGCCTTCCTGTGAAACTAATTCCTGTAACTTTAAGTTCATCTAACTGTGTTTTTTTCTGCCAATTCCTGGCACATACCAATCATTGCTTAACATCTAGTGTTTTAATACCCATGCCATTTCAGCAATGCAGCATACAAGAGATTTCAGTGAGGCAGTTGATCTCTCACTACAGAAAAACTGGGGGACATAACTAAAGATTCAGCAAAGTGCCTGGGAAGAAGCCACACTGTTTCAGAGGCTTAGCTAAGATATTTAGATATTATTTGACCTCAACTAATTTTAAACACTTAGATGAGTTATACGAAGTTAGACTGTAGCTGCCTGAGACTCCTTCTATAGTTGGTGGACAGAGACAGGCAACAATCAGAAGGGATACTCAGCAGTTCCTGAAGATTTTAGAAAAGAGACCTTGGTCTTTGGTATGGAACCAAAAAGGTTGCAATGGGTTCTCCATTCACAACATATTTGTTTAATAGTAACTGCAAAACACAATGACTGAAGGTAATGTTAGTCATTTCAGGGACTTTCCAAACACACAGTCATGGTATTTGTTGTAGAAACTTACAGAAAGAATTGACAAAGAACGAGTGAGGAAATGAGGCTGAAAGATAAAGGTGACTTCCCAAAAATAAAAATCAAAATTTTTTCAGGCATATTGTTTATACAAATATTTCTGAGTGTGCACATGTGTGAATGTGTGTGTGTATGAATCCTAGTGGAACAGTGATGGTTTTCTTAGATAAAGAAGTAGTTTGAGAAATTTTTTGTCTTATTTTTCTAGCTCAAATTAGAAAATAAAAACATGGTTATTTTTTAGCAAGAATATATATATATATGAGTAAAAAATATGCCTGTCTTATGACTTCCATTAGATGAGTGGCTGCATATCTTGGAAAATTAATATTATCTTAATCAAACGAAGGAAAATGAGTTAAATCACACTTAGCTAAATTCTTCCTCTAGTTTCAGCCAGATCTATACTGTTTAACTTCCTGTCCAGGCTGTTGGGGTAACAGAATTGTTATTCAATGTATAGTTCATTATACAAAACCAAGTGGTTTAGCTTTAGCCCATTCCATCAAAAATTAGATTAAAACACTGTACCTGAAACTAAAAATATGGTCACAACCTGAGAGCATCTTATTTTTCTTCTAGGCAGTGACATGAGTGATAAACCATGTTTGCTCCGTACTCAAAGACAAAGAACTGAGAACTGGCAGGTGCTTATATTGGTCCTGGACTGAGAAAACTGAATGGACGAGGCAATTCTGTATTCCAGGAACAAAAATTAATACCAACAGCACTGTTCTAGGGGGCAATTCCACTTCAAAAACTGATTCCTGAGTATCTAGTCATCCATTAAAAATATCCAATTCCTTGTACAGGTCCTGTCTCACAATGACCTGTAATATCATAATCCCATAAGACTGAATACAAAAAAGGCATGCAACATGGTTTTATTCTTTTCAAGGGCCAATGAGGTTTGCATATGGAAGACTTTTGGTCTAATGAGTCTTGAGATCTCTACAAAGGCCTTACAGAACTTCTAAGAATAGATTTTAGAAAAGTTGCACCAAGCCTTGTTGGTGAAAAAAAGGTAACAAACTTTCTTTTCAGAATTTTTGTTCCACTTAACCTTTTCCTTTAATTGTCTTCTCTCATCCATGAGTTTCTTTGCCTCCATATATCACATCAGTATGGACCCTGTATTTATGGTGGCATAAACGTGCACAAAAACATTGATATACACAGCTCAAATTGTTTTATTTTGTCACTCATTTTTATTTTTGCTGTGGGTAGACTATAAACTTCTGCTGAAAACAATCAACACAAAATTTAAAAAAAAAAAATAAATGGCTTTCTTCCCCTTTTCAATATTCTCATAATATTTTATGCATATGAACCACCCTTGGCAAAAAAACCCAAAGAAACCAAAAAAACCAAAAAAAAAAAACCAACAGCTTTCTATGCCTGCAAGCAAATACTGATTGCAGTAACAACAACAGCAAAATATATATAATCAATTAGAAGCAACCCTCCCTTCACAAAACAGAAAATCATAATGTATCAGTTTGGGGCATTAATGTATCTGATAGAGCATCTTGAGTTCCCACAATGCTCCATCTGCTGATAAACCTCCACTACAACTGACTGTGATGCAACAAATCTGAACCCCCTAGAGGCAGCTGAGGCACATTAAGATGCCATTAATGTCCATTTTACATGTCTGAGTTCTTTCTGTGAATTTGGCTTCCTTTGTAAAATGTGACTGTGGGGCTATTTCCATCCAGATGTCACAGTGCATATCTGTATTTGTTTATGGTATGTAATAATATCTTCTGGCTGGGCAGAATAGTCTTAGAGTGCAGTGTATTGCTTTCAAACAAAAGTGGTAGCTGCCATATGAATATGCAACATTTTAATGCAGCAAAATTAAAAGAAAAATAAAAAAATGGAAAAAAAAAGTGCCACTCATAGATGAAGAGGATGAAAGAAACCAGGAGCATTGTTAGGTTTTTAAAATAACATTTTAATGAGAAAGAATTAGGCCTTGATCCAACATAAATTGGACTATTTACATGCTTAAATTAAGCATGTGTTTAAATTGAGCACAAGCACTTTACTACCTGGGGATTTGGTGAAGTTCTATTATAAGAAATGTCTTCGAAAACATGAGGACACAGTAGGCTAGTACTCCGAACCAAGACAGGTTGTTACTTTATTTCTGTTTCTTCTGCAGGCTTGTCTGATCTGCTTTTCCATGTGTGCTCGCACCCTCTCACTTAAAAGTGTTGGGTGAAGCATGACTGATTCTTCTGAACCTGTGGGCCTTGCCTTTTGCTCTCCTGTGGGCAGTCAGGCTGAGAAGTGTTGGAGGCAACATCACAATTTGGTTTTCTTGCCAGTGGAAATGTTAGTGGCAGCGACTTCCAACAGCCACATATAATTTGCTAGAGGACATCCAAGGCACCACGTTGCCTTTGACCACAGATAAGGCACCACTCAGCTAAAAGATCAAAATCAGTTTTCATTCCCTTTCTACAATACTGGCTTCAGGATTAGAAGCTGATGAGGCTAATGCTGAAGCAGAATGAAGTAATTAATCTTTTTTTCTTTTGCTGTATTTTTGAGCCTTTAGGATTCAAGTTTTCTGCATTTCTCAGTACTTTCAGGAACCAGGAGCTTTATCTTTAACACTATACAGTAACATAACTGATTCTTGTAACATCGCTAGCTTAGAAAGGTCTTTAACTGAAGGATAAGGTACTACAAGGCTTATGGCACAATCCTGAAATTTGTCAATACTGTGATATCCTGCTGAAGTCAAGGGGACCCTTGTCATAGACTTGTTTGAACTCCCAACAGCAAAAGGGACTCAGTAGTGCAAGCAAGGTATGAGCAAATTACTCCTTCGTGATCCAAAGTAAATTGCCTAGATTTGCCATTGATTCTCCTGGCAGTCTTGGAAAAGCAGTATGCCTCACCTTGCTGATTTGTAAACTGTAGGTATCTTTGCACACCCAGTTTTGAAAAGGACCTTGAGAAACATGTTAGAAAAACTGGAGAGCAATCCTTGAGCTCTAAACCTGAAGGAGAATCTATTTTTGCCAGATGTGGTTGTACAATCTGGGAATGAATAGTTCTGATATCACGTCACAGGAGGCATTACACACAGGCTGATCTCATCACAGCTTCAGGCAAGCCTTGGTGCTCCAGATTTTGCAATGCATTTTGATTCCCTGTGCCATTCTGACAGAAGCAGAGAAGGATGCATGCAGAAAAAGAAAAAAAAATAAAATTTCTTCTCCTTCTTCTTAACGATGCCAAAGGTGAATGGTGCAATAAAGTACATGTGTAGCCATATTAGCTTCCTTCCAAAATGAGGTGCACAGAAATCGAGAAGTGCCCATCACACAGTATGAATATGCAAGTAGTCATTACAAGAACCATCCTCCCAAATGTGGCAGCAAAGCTTTGGAGGTCTGACGAAGATGATTTCATGCCATCTGCCACCTGCTTCTGAAGGATAATGGCTGGCTGGTGTGTATGAGGCTTGTTCTAAATGTTATCATACTGTCTTCTTTCTTAAATTATGTGGCTAAAATGAGCCTCTCTTTGTTTTATTTCAATTGACACCAGATGCAGGGACTTGGATTCGGGTTTTGTGTTTTGCAAACACAGGCTTGGCAAAGAGAAAAGAAGAATGACAGGCAAAGCAGATAGGCTCAGATAACAGAAGAAACATTTCTGATAAGCATTCACTTGAATGTCGTCATTAAAAAAAGAAAAAAAAAAAGCAGGATTTGACATCACTCCTAACTGGCATTAAAAGAATAAAGAATCATGTTGTTTCAGGTCTTTTTCTATTTTTATTGTTTTTAATAATATTGATCATAATTATAAAAAACCTGGCCTAAAATACATTTTCCGTGTCAACATAGTACACTGGCCAAGATTGCAAATAGTGCTATCAGAAATCATTGTAATATTAACAGTAACAACAATCAACTTATTAAAAGTTCTTTAACTCAGCCCTTTCATTCTCTTTTATGCTACAGTGGGACAAAAAGGTTGTTTCATTTCACTTAAGCCTTTTTTTTAACCAATTATCACAGTAAAGCATGAGACATTTGGTGACATCAACATGCAAGGATTTTTCACCTTCCTTTATGAACACACCATGGACAACCTCTAATCCAGATTTCACAATCGATTTTAATTTCACAATTTTTAAATCCACACCAGTCTCATAATTAACATCTAAAACTGAAATGACTGCCATAGAAAAAGATTGAAGAGAAAAATGACCAATATCAACCTTCTAGTTTAGTGGTGCCCCATCTATAACAAAGGCAATATTTTGCCTGTGAGACCCTCTGGTGTTGCCTGTGGCCTCTGGAAGCCTGAAAGAGGGCAATACTGGGATAAGTCGATCCTTTCCTTATTTCCTCCCCATCTTGGAAAAATGATTATTTTTTTTTTTTTCCCAATGAAATATCTAGTAGATGAACTTGGATTAGAGAACTCATTTTTTCAGACAATTTAAGTAAGTTAAGAAAAAAGCAGTATAAAGGGCTTTACTGTGCCACAATGTTAGAGGATTATGTATGGAACGGAATTTTGTTTTTTTTTTTTAATTTAGAGAAAAAACACGCTACTTTTTGTATGCAAGCAACACGTTCTCTTCATAATACAAATGGAACTTTGTCTACAGTGAAACACACTTGGGAAACATAGCTACCTTTCTCCTCCTCTCCTTCTCTGTCAGGATGCATTGAGGGTGGGGCTGCCCCATGAAGGGGAACAAGCCAAGGATAACCCAGCACAGGTAGGACATTCACTGACAGGGCAGTCTTGTGGGGTCCTGACATAGCAAGGAGAAATGAGGACTGGTAACATTGTGAAGGGATGATTAGGATCCAGGGTTTATCCACGTGTCCCATCAGGATGAAAAAGAGATGGAGCTGGAGACAAGGACAGAGACAAGCCATGGCATAAATCTGAGGGCTCTATCTAGGAGATGAGAAACCCACAACACAGGTCCAAGGTCCACCCAGGAGATAGGGCTGGAGACCAGCATCCTATGGAGTCACTGGGGCAGGGACTGGTGTCCAGAACTGAGCTGAAATGGGACTTCTGTGCCACGGCAGTAGGTAGATAGGGGTCTTGGACAAGGTTGGTTTGGGTTGTTCAGGAGCATTGGTACCCTCAAGGTCCTGACACTCCTCCTGTAGGAATAATCTTATATTTGTACAATAGAGAATTAAGCTATTTCCCAAAAGTCACTTGGACTGCAGCCAGGTGGCAGTGGCGGTGCCATTGCATGTTTTCCACAGTCTGCCCATGGGAGTGGCCCTGTCTCCTTTCTCATTTCCAGATCTAACTTACTTTTCACTGGAAACCAGGATATGGGATATGTGCTTGGCCTCTCAGCACTTTTGTTGCCTTAGGGACTTCATGAACAAACTGAACTGAAGACTTCATATGTTAGACTGAATACACCATATATTGATTAATTTCTTTTTATAACTCAAACACTCATTTTCTTTCTCTTTCTTCTCCTTAAAGAGTAATGAACAAGGCTGCGTTGGAATACATGATATGAGTTAAATGCCCCTCAAATCAATGTAGGGCATTGTAGGGTATCACAAAGGCTCAGTCACAGAACATCTTGTATTACATATTAAAATGAGAGGTGGAAAGTATCGTGAAAGGAGGAAAGGAAAAAGTAAGGATATTTTGCCTTTTTTTTTTTCTCCTAAAGGAACTTAAAAAGGCAAGTAAAACACTACAGAAAATAACTGTATAATTCTGTTATATGCACTGTATACAGAGCCTAACCATTAACATAGCAGAGTTCATGGACTCTAATAAAGAGGAAATTACCCTATATTTCAGCACTGTGTTCGCAGAGTTCCTTCTTATGTTTACAATCAGTGGGTAGCTATTGAATTCACAAGGCTTTTTTCCCCTCTGCCTAGCAGTCTGCCATAGTGACACATATTGCTATGGGATGTGCAAGTAAATTTAAAGTAAGAAGCATTTCTCTTAAATGCTTGCAATTTTCTGGTTCCTCGGCCCCCAGCAAATGTCTCATTGTGTTCAACTAATATTTACACATTTTTCTATGCAGCTCTTCCTGTATTATTTTTATTATTTTTACTTTCCAAGGTTAGATTTTTCCAGAGTGGCTTTAACTGTAGAAATAGATTATCCAGATGTATACAAATGAGTTTCTCTGTAAGTTCAAAGTCACTTGTAAATAAGGGAGATGTGGCTTTTTCTCCTCAGCTGCTACTAAAGCCTTACAAATCTCATAAGCTCACGATAGATCCCTGATCTAAACATCATGTAAAAGTCCCATCTTTTCAGGGGAATAGAAGTTCATTTGCTCACTCACCCAAAGTGAAAATTGTAAAGGAAACCTCCAGCCTGCCTTTGGAATAACAGAAAGGAGAGATATTAAATTTGTGTACTATGAGCTAAATAATTATATATGTATATATATTTACATATATACTTCTCTCATTGTTATATCTACAGCAATAGAATGGCTACCTAGATATAATTAAGGTCACAGGCTTAAGTACCAGCTGAGGAACCACAAAGTGCAAAATAACAGCATACAATAAGTCAGTTGTAAGGGTGGGGTGAAATAAAAGGGAAGAGAAAAGGTAGCCTTTGAGACACAGAGGTAGAGAGCGGCAAGAATGTTAATTAGTAATACTGCTTTCTCTAATTTTATTTTATTTTTTCAAAACTTGCACAAACCAGAATGGTACCTTAATGGTATGGGAAACTAATCATTAAAGAAAAAAAAATAAAACAAAAAACAAAACCAAAGCCAAACAAAAAAAACCAAGCCAAACTAAAATCCAATGAGGAAGCACAATTAATTTTATGTCTTTAAGAAGGAAGGGTCCCATGACACCCCCACGCTAGACAAATCATATAAACTAAAAGAGCAGTATGTGAAGGTAAACCTTCAGTGAAGGTTTATTTTAAAGCATAGCACAACTCGGTTCAGCTGCAGTCTGAAATTTGCTTAATGGTTTATGTTTTATCTCTTATTAATGTTCATTTCCACATTTAGAAACATCTGCCTTCTTCCCCTCCTCTCTCTCACCTCCCAAGAAGGTTATTGGGACAGTTCACAGATCTCTCACTTTTTCTATGTTGAAGTTGCTTTTCTAAAGGCCCACACTTGCCTAGTGGATATGTACTTTAATTAAATGCAATACACCTTTCTTTTTTTCGTTCCTTCTAATCTCTATCTATAGGCTTGTCCTTGGAGTTTTCATTCTTCAAGGCAAAGTGAGTGGAATTCACTTGTTTGCCTGGGATATACCTAGTAAATTCAAGACAGTAAATACAACAAAAATAGGGATCTTTTTTACTATTTTTTTTTATTTTAAGCCTTGAAATATGGCACTCACCAGAGGAGGAATGAGGGTTTAAGAATTCTTTAAAAATTTTCCCTAGTGCTGCTTAATTTCTACCTGAAAAAATAACAGGTCAGTCCTTCTAAAAGTAAATACTGTCTTGATGAAGGCAATGGCAGACTTGGCTTCAAAGAATCAAGGTTTCACTTCTTGTCTTAAAACGTTAAGCTCCTCTACTACTGTAAATCAGTAGCACTCCTCTGACTTGAAATCAATAGTGCTCTTCTGATTCACACTTCCTCCATATGCCTCTATATTCACACTGCTTGTTATACGAATCAGGACATTTTCCCGCAACTTTTGACTGGGGCAGTTAAGTCCTTCTGAGTGGGAGCAGTCTGAATGATAAGGAAGCGCTTCACAACACACCACGTCATTCCTCACTCCAACTCTCGTACCGGTGACATGGTCCTCAGGAGAGACAAATAAATACAGCATCTACAGAAGTAGAAGCCTGTTCTTTGCTCTTCCAGTTTTGCTGGAGGGAAGGACATTGCTGGGAAAGAGAAGGGAATCAGGGTGATGAGGTAAGGGAGAGGAGATAGACCACTAGGTTGAATTAGGGCTTCAGCAGCTAAATTATGAGATATTTGAAGGCATACACAGACAGGAATCAACAGCAAAGAGCCTAAGAAAAAACAGAAGAGGGAAGAACACCAGGAGATCACTGGGAATACCTTTTCTCCATGTTGTCCAGGAAAGGTCCAGGGCGTGCAGCCATTTTCTTAGTACAGGCAATGGTTTATTTTGCTCTATAATTTATTTTGTGTTGAACTCAGCAGATAGCCCCCGCTATAGAAGTGATCTGTATATTCTTTATTTACCTTCTCAGCAGTGGCAGGGGCAGCTAAACTGTTGTTTTATTTTGACATCACTTGTTTTCCTTACAAGATATTTGGAAATCCTTTAACTACTATAGAGAAGTCCCTTGTTGGGAATGATGAAAATTATTATTCTCAGTAGGGGGAACAACATTTACCTTCTGATAGCCTTGGACTTCTGGGAGCACATCCAATGCTATAGCTGGAGACAGGGGAAGTGTGCGCCAAGATCTTCCAAGTCAGGTGCTTAAATGTTGAAGCTGAAGTCTATGTTTAAGCAGCTAAATAAGCAGCCTAGTATTTAACAATGATATGCTGGGTAGGCAGGATCTTTCCAAGGCAACACATTTATTTAGGTATTCAGATGTGGGTTGAAAAGACTACCTGCAGGCCATCAGAGTGGAACAAGTCATTGCCCAAGTTTCAGAAAGAAACAGAGGCCAGCTTGGTGTCTATAAATGATGCTGAACCACTGGATACAATGTCTTATTTAGAAGATTCATCTTTTCAGTACACAGAGCACCAGCAGGAAAGGTAACAGCCTGTCCTTCATCCTGCCAATTAATGGAGGTACACTTTTAGCTGCAGAAGTGTCACTGTGCTGCTCCTTAGTTTTTCTCAGAGCTGGGCACTGCTGAGACAAGTGAGTGTTTAAACAGATCCTTAATATAACTGCAAATGTTTCCACTTCCCCCTGTAGAACTGAATTTACTTGTATTATTACTTTTTTCCCCCCAACTACTGTAGTGCCAACAGACCCAAACTAAGAATGGGATCTGAACTCTGACTCTGAAAAGGAAATGATCCTGCCAGATGGGCTGACAATTTAAATAGTCAGAATAGACAAGTGAATACTGTCAGTCCTATTACACAAGTGGGGAACTCATTAAACATTGTGCCCTAGATTATACACTTATTTAGGGGTAGAACTATGGGTTGAACCCGGATCTCCTCTGTCTCAGCTGAGTACATTAGCCACTGTGTGTAATAAGGCCAGAAAGGGCAATTTTAAGCAGGAAAGAAAAGGGATCAAGGGAGCAAGCTGCAGAGTTGTTAATGTAGCCATGGTTTTGCATATGTGTGAAAAAGGAGAGCAAGGGTCATTCTGCAGAGACATAAAAAGAAAAGAGTAAAGATTGGAAAGTGATTCAGGAAATAACTCTGCAAAAAGATGGAGCAATTAGCCTTTTCTTATTTTATTCTTTGCATTATTGCTCTAAACTTTATTGATTTTTTTAACCGCGTATATACAACGCTTTATTTTTTGTTTTATTATAACACTCACCATCTCTTCAAATTCTGATTGATCTGGCTTTTGCTTTAATCATCCAATTAATACAGCTCCAGAAAAACTCAAGGGAGATGTACCTAATGCTGAGAACAAAAAACCACACAGGCAGAGCTGTGCTTATGACCCTGTTGGAGGCTTTTTGATTATGCCTAACTACTGTGATCAATACTTCAGGACTTTTAAAAACATGCATATTGGCTGAAATGTAAATGGTGATTTTATTTTTTTTTTCTCAATAGGTTTTATTTAAAACCAATTTGCTCCATTCTACTTGAGTCACACAAATGCAAATCTCAAGTGCTTTCTTCAGAACAACAAGAAATGAGAGAAACATTTAGGTGTAAATGAAGTGCATGTATATGGGTACATATGTGTGTGTGTAGGTTATGAGTGCGATATTGTAGGTGTATTCTTCTAGTATCAGGAAGGGAGCATTGCACCCTGGCAGGACTCAGGTGCTCCGTAATTCTCCTGTAATGCTAGAGCAGTAGTCCTTGTATGTATTTTAGGCACTAAAACAAAGCTGAAAAATTAGGTGTGAAAAAAAGTGGTAAGCACGGGTAAGTTTTCCCTGCATTTCAAAGGGAGTTATATTCAACTCTCTTTCTGCTCCTGACCCCCTTAAAAAAAAAAAAAAAA